>JAYESA010000006.1:194626615-195226615 GCA_036927795.1 Iris macrosiphon
GACGAAGGGCTGCGAAGCCTTCGAGGTCAAGTGCAAGCTGGATTAGTGGAAGATTTCAGAATTCATGAAGATGGATCACTGAGGCATGGAGATAGATTATGTGTACCTCAAGGAGATATAAGAGAAAAAATTATGCAAGAGGCACACAGATCATAATACTCTATACATCCAGGAGCCAACAAGATGTACAAGGACCTGAGGACGCATGTTTGGTGGCATGGCATGAAAAGAGAAGTAGCCAGGTTCGTATCTCGTTGTTTAGTGTGCCAACAAGTCAAGGCAGAAAGACAAAGACCTGGAGGATTGCTTCAACCACTACCCATTCCGGAGTGAAAGTGGGAACATATTACAATAGATTTTGTTTCCGGACTTCCAAGGACACCTAGTGGAAAGGATGCAATTTGGGTGATAGTAGATAGACTGACCAAGTCTGCACATTTTCTACCTTTCAAAGTAGGGCTATCTACAGAAAAGCTGGCAGATTTATATATCAGACATATTGTTAAATTGCATGGGGTTCCAGTAAGTATTGTCTCCGACCGAGATTCAAGATTCACCTCTCACTTCTGGAAGAGCTTACAAGCCAGCTTGGGAACTCAACTCAAATTCAGCACAGCTTATCATCCCCAAACAGATGGACAATCGGAACGTACAATCCAGACTCTTGAAGATATGCTCCGTACATGTGTTCTGGATTTTGGAGGATCGTGGGAAGACTATCTACATCTTGTGGAGTTCTCTTATAATAACAGTTACCAAGCAAGTATTGAGATGACTCCATTTGAAGCTCTGTATGGCCGAAGATGTCGTACCCCGCTATCATGGGATGACGTTGGAGAAAGAGCCCTATTGGGACCAGAGATGGTGATCGATTCAACTGAGAAGGTAAAACAAATAAGGGACAGACTTCGAGTGGCTCAAGACAGGCAACGACATTGGGCCAATAGCCACCGAAGGCCCTTGGAATTTGAGGTAATTAAATTTATGAAATTCAAGTCAATTTAAATATTTTGATTATGGAACTAAGACTTGATTATAACTTTATTAAAGGTTGGAGAACTGGTATTCTTGAAGATTTCTCCGACACGTGGCACCATTAGGTTCGGAAGGAGTAGAAAACTCAGCCCCAGATTTATTGGACCTTTTGGCATATAGGAGAAAATCGGAGAAGTGGCATACCGTCTGGCATTGCCACCCTCTCTGGATGGAGTCCATAACGTCTTCCACGTGTCGCAGCTGAGAAAATACGTGTCAGATCCCAGCCACATTTTGGATCACTCAGAGCTCGAAGTAGGCCCAAGTTTGACTTACCAAGAGCAACCCGTGGAGATACTGGATCGATCGGAGAAAGTTCTACGGAACCAGGTTATTTTCCTTGTTCGCGTAGCTTTGAAGCACCATTCTCCCGGCGAATCCACCTGGGAGCGAGAAGACGAGATTAGAGAACGCTGCCCTTATCTTTTTGAACCCTGAGGTATATTTTAATTTCTCGGCCTTTCCTTTCGTGCCTTTGTTATTCTTAAATTTCAAGGACAAAATTTTTATAAGTTGGGTAGATTGTAACCCCCTGAATTTTCAAAATTATTAAAACTTGGATTTTTTTTTCAATTTTCTGGAATTTTTTGAGAATTTTCTGTAATTAAAATCAAGGTTTTAATTATTAAATAAATTTTTATGGTTAATAAATAATATTAAAATATTATGAAAATAATATTTTTGGTGTAAAATGAAAAACTGGACTTAGGGTAATTTTTCTGGATTTTTTTGGGCCTCAGACCTATTTTTAAATGCCTAAAAAACTATTTTATTAATTAATTAATTAATTAATTAAACTGTTTATTAAAAATATTATTAGTATTATTAATAATAATAATATTTTTATTATTTTTCTTGGGCCGGCCCGGCCCAGTGGACCGGCCCAGCAGCCAGCCCCCAGCCCGCTTCCTTGCGGGTCGGGCGGGTCTGCCCGGACCCGTTAGCCGCCCGACCCGGAGACCCTTTCTCCCCCAGCTCCCCACGCTGCCCCCGCGTCCGGCGCCGCCGCCCGCGCCCGCCGCGCCACGTCCCCGCTCCACCCGGCTCGCCTCCGCCTTCCCAGCCACGACGCCGCCATCCCCGGCCGACCCAGCGCCCCCCAGCCCTATAAAACCCCTCCCCTTCCCCTTTCCAGCCACCCGTCCGCCCCTCTCCTCCGGCGCCACCCTCCTCGAGACCCCGGCCACCCCCGCCTGACCCTCGCCCCGCCTCGCCGTGCCCAGCCCCGCTTTCGCCGCACCCCGCCGAGAGCCGCCAGCCCCTCCTCCTCTTTCCCTCTCCTCCAGCACCCGCCTCCGGCCTCCCCACGAACAGCAGCCGCCGTCCCCGGCGCTGCCCCGCTCCGTCGTGCCTCCGCCCAGCCGCGCCCCAGCGCCCCCGACCGCCTCCGGCCATCCAGCGCCGCCCCAGCCTCCGGCCGGCCCCAGCCGCAGCTCCCAGACCTAACCCTAGCCCTAATTTTGGACTCAGACACGTCGAACCGTGTCGGACACAATTTGACCATGATTTTCGGGTCTCCTTCAGGTGCGTGTAACTTTTTGTTCGTAACTCTATTTTCGATTCCGTAAATTGTGTTGCGAAGCCTGTATGACCCTCTCAGTGCCCGGATAAACCGCTCGGGGTATCGCGTCCTGTGGTGATCGCACACCGCGATCCAAAAACAGGAAAAAACCAGACCCTGTTTCACCCCGGAACTGAGTACGCCCCGCCAAACGGGACGACTTGGTCGCGTGCGGTCTTCACAGATACGTGCGCATCGTCGATACGGACGTGTGAGATTTCGCGGAAGCTGATTCGGGTGTGCGTGCACACCGAAATCAACGCGTATCCGCAGACATCGCCCCGTATCTGACTTTTCTGCAATTTGCCCTAACTTCTTGTACACTCGTCGGATCGAGACGAAACTTGCGCCATCGGACTCGTAGCGATACGCTGGTCCTGTGGGTCAAGTTTGGTTCGATTCTGAGAACGTTGACGAAATCGCGTGTCGTGGGCCCCACAGGCCCCGCTCGACGGGCGATTTTGTGATCGGCTCATCGGAATCCAATTCTGGAAGTTCCGTTGGGTTCGTTTCAGCGTTCCTGACCCGTTGACACTAATTTTGGTGAATTTGGAGACCGTTGACTCGGACACATTTTTCGATGCAAAGCGGGCCCACCGGCAGACCCCGTTTTGACCCAAAACTGTCGTTTTTGCCCTTGTCTCCAAATTGGACCCAAGGACAGGCGTTTCTAGCTATTTGACATCTTCTGAGTGTGATGGTAATATCTATTTCAGCTTTTGGACTCATCTCTGGAATATTTCCCCGCGTACAATTAATTGGATCCAAACAACAGGCAAGTACCTGCACTTCAAGTTTAATCTCTATATTATGATAATTAATCCCCTGCTCTACTAGTACCCTTGATGATTACACGTAGTTCTAGAATACCGGATTTTATGTCTTGAATACTGGAGTTCATGTCTTGATTTTCCATGTCGGGTGGAAGAATACTAGAAGGCATGTAGTTTACCCTTCCCCTTGTCGTGTTTAATAGCTGTTGGTACGCGACTGTACCCTCAGCCGGATCTCGATTATTCCTGTTTAATAGCCGTTATGACGGCCGGATTAGCCTTATAAACCCCTACATGCCAACTATGTATTCTAAAACAAACACAAGTTCACACAGATAGTTCTGGATCTTGTTATAGTTCTTGCTGACTGTGGTAGTTTCTTTTCCCTGTCTCATTTATTCCTGTTTTCTCATCTTCCTGTTTATAGTATTAACTCTGAGATATTGATGTTCTTTTATGAAATTTTCTCAATATGATACTTATTTAATTGTCATAAATATTTAGTTTAATCTTGTTGTGCATTGTGTACTTTGCTCCTTTCCTGACTGGATCCGTTGATTTAGGCGATGATGAGGACCTTGCCCCTACATATTATGGTCCCTATGAGGGAACAGATGACACTTATGAGGAGCCAGATCCCACCCAGGAGACCCCTGCTGCAGAATAGTTAGCAGTAGCTATTTTTTTTATTTCATACTCTTTTATCTTAGTAATCGGGTTTGTCCCCGATTTCAATTCTGAATTCTGTATTAAACATTTGATTCTGTTGTCGCATTTATTTCATTTGAAATCTTAAGCATTTTTCCCATTATTATCTTGCCTATGTTTTTGTGAATGAGCTAGTTTAGTTAAATGTGGATTTGACCTAGACAGCGTACTACCGCCGACTCTGCGGCGTAGGCTGGACGTACCCACGCACTCGTGCCCGAATTTCCGGGTGCGGGTCGTGACAATTATGATTGTGTAGTAGCCTTACAGGTCAGGGTATTTTTAGAAATCCAAAATATATTCAAAATCAATACTTAATTTCTCAAGTTTTCTAAATATCATCAGCATTACTTGATCATAGTATCAAAATTAATATGTAATACTATACCATAAGATAACTCGTATATCTATACTATCAAAAGTACTATATGTCACTTTAAATTATTCAGGTCAATGGTTTTCAAATCCAAACTGAGATTAAACAAAATCAAAATCAAAATTCAAAATGCATTACGAGAAATTATGTTTTGGTCCCAAATTTTTTATTAAATTTCTGAATCATGTTCCGAGAATATAGTGTCTCGCCAGTCTAGATGGCCAGTTCGGATAGCTGCAACAACTTCTCTTTTCACGATTCAATTGATTGACTGCATGCCTCATTGCCTCGTCAAATTGGTTGAAAGATTTTTGGGTTCTTAACATAAACAAATATTCATTCAAATAAAAAAATTCAATCACAGAAGGTCTAATCAAAATGTTGCTTCACAAGAAGTCAAATGAGCAATGAGTGAGTAAAAGATATGAAAATTAGATGGACGGCAATTCCCGAAATTTGGGTTGATACTAAAGATGAAATTGAATGGAGAAATAAAGGATAGTATTTTTAATTTTTAATTTTTAATCAACAAATATTGAATGAAGCCAGGGAATTGAATTTTTTTTGAAGAAGGCCAGATTTGTGAAATAATTAGATATTAAAAATTTCAATGAGAAAAAGGGGATGAGTCAAGAGTTAAACACGAATGATATCAAGAGAGCGAGGAGTGATACCTTAATAAACCATATACAATATATATGTTATACCTATTCCTTATACTACACATGCTTCCCGAATATCATCTACACCTATAATGATAATCTTAGGTTAGGATTATTGACTATACGGGATCACTATAGAAGATTCGTTAAGTAAGAATCTATAGGATAAACAGGATGGAGCATAGTTTTTAAAGAAACCTGCGGGTGTTCCTACCCTAGGGTTCTTTGTAAGCCTTTCTTAAGATCCTAACTTAGGTTCTATAGGCAATCCTATATAGGTCTCCCCAAAACTTGACATGCATCCTATCCTAGTTTATTTGTTTGTCGAGACCCGCATCCTATCATATGTTCTCTATTTGTCGAGACCTGCATGAGCCACCACTAAAAGACGTGTCTAGGATAGGATTATAACAGGTCACTGTTCGACATTAAATGAGTTTAAACAAACTTTGTATTTAAGTAACGAAAAAGAGTACAAAGATAAGTACAATATTTTTGATCTCGGGTGTGACGATGGAGGTTGAGTAGTGCTGCGACTCTTTTACTCTGTTGACGGTCCGATATGGGAGTGACGAAGCTCTCTTCTGTACTCTCTCCTGTATTTGTTGCTCGTCTCTAGCTGCTCTCCGTGTGTCCTCCTGTGTAGTGTAGGCTACCCTTGCTACTTATAGCCATCTTGTTGACGGGCTATATGTGCCGCATATGCTTCTGTTTGGTGGCCGCGTGGGACTCCTTCAACACAATGCGGTTGTTGCTGTAGCCGTATACTACGGACAGGCAACCACGTGGGTTTGGTTGAGATATACTGTTGACGGAATCTCGGTGAAGGGGTGGAGTCGTTCTTGACCCGTTGTGTGCATGACTTGGTCAGCTTGACACGTTGTATGCACTGGTTGTGCAAGGATCTCTTCGGTTGCAACAGAAAGATCCTGCAAATTTGAGGACCGAATACCATCTTGGGGTTTATACTGCGTTTGGCCATGCACATGATGAGAATAGGTGATGCTATTATATTATGTCACAGCAGACTGGTTTCCAAATGTGAACGCACATATATGGTTGTAGATATCACAAATGGGGTTTATACTGGAAGAGGTTATACTTGGAAATAAATTGCACAGTGGCTCATCCAGAATCCAGATAGATACACTGTTCATATGACCAGTGCATTGCAAAAATCATGACCCCAACCTACTTTACCTATGGCACTATCAATCGTGCCTAACCTTTGCACTGTAACTATGTCATGTTCAGCCACCCCAAGCGGTCCTCTGTAGCCCCAGTGGTCCCAGTGTGCAAATCTCATTCATCCTGAGCCCAGGAAGGCCCTAGATTTGGTGACAGCATTGTATATGCACCAATTTTTACAAAGATGTTTAACAAACTCCAACCCTTCCCTCTTAACTTGATTTTCATATCTGAGCTGGTAATTATCATTTTTCTTCATCAAATTCTAGGTCTGATGCTGAGGCTTCTGCCACCTTCCTTGAAAATGAATGCTTCAAAAAGTATGGGAAAGTCAGGCAAAACTTTCTACAACTCCCAGATCGGATCGCTGCTACCCTCAGATGGCTATCCTCTTGTAGTTACCAGCAGATAATTGACCGGCTTTGCACGAGTTCTTCGATAGCTAATGCTACGAGCAGCGAGGAGTGTCTGACGAATGTAACCTCTTTATCATTGCCCGGTTCTGCCTATCCTGTAGGAACTCAGTTAGAAACAAGCAAGAAGGAAAGCCCATGAGAATGTACAAGAAGATAAGCCATGTAATTCACTACATGATCCCAACTTTGGGCTTAATCCATTAAATAATAGATATAGTCTAACTAAATAAATCGAATCGATTATTCAGTTTTGGTTTTTACTAATTTTGATTCATTTTTAGAATTTTAGAATTTTGATTTGCACTATTTTCATCCGGTTGAACCGAATAAACCGAAGCTCACCCCTCCTCAAGACTTTGGCAAACTGGTCCATCATAAGTTTCATTAAATACATCGTCTACAGGCTGCCTAACTTATCCCAACATCATACTGCTGCGTGCTGGTACGGGATCTTGTCAGCCGAGGATTCAAATTCGTCTAATAATGTTCAAAGTAGTCCATAATTCCAAGGGCCATGAAGCAAAAGTTTTTTTTTTTTTTGGTGTCCTTTTCACAACCCTACGGACATGAAGCAAAAGATGGATATAGTCGAACTGTGTCTGTACAAATTTGATGAGCATTTCTTGAATCTTGTGGATAAGAATATTTAGTTATGTATTAGTGGCAATTGGAGTTCTTTTCAGTTATTGGAGTTCTTTTCTGGGGTTTTCCAGCAATTTGGTTATTACAGTTGTGTGAAGTTTCTTCATTTAATCTACAACATATGACATATAATTCAGGATACATCCCACTATTTTACATTAATATACAAGAATTTTCACTTTGGACGAATTTTGTCTCTTTTTGACTAATTTATTTTGACTAAAATACTCCTCACAATCATCCCCCTCCCCTTACTTCCCTCCCCCCTCAGCCCCCCCCCCCCCCCCCCCCCCCCCCCCTACCGCCGGTAGGCTGCTGCCGCAGTCGCTGCTCCCCGCACCACCTCTCCCCCTCCCTGCCACCACCTCCCCCCCCCCCCCCCCCCCCCCCTCCGCCATTGCCCCATTCCACGCAGCAACAGCCCCAATCGCAGCGGCGGCTGCGGCAGCAGCCTGCCAGCAGGGGACGGGTGGGACGGGGAGGGAAGGAAGGGGAGGGGGTGAGTGTGAGGGGTATTTTAGGAAAAAAAAAATTGGTCAAAGCATTTGACTGTCAGGAAGAGACGAAATTCGTCAAAAGTGGGGGGTCTTGTACATTAATGTAAAACAGTGAGTACATCCTGAATATGTGTAAAAAAGTGGGGGAAGTGTCAAAATTTTTCTTTAATTATTTGGAACCGAGTAAAATGGGTGTTGATATAATTTTCTTTTAAAATTTAGTGGGATTGATCGTAGCCAGCACATATACAAGACATAATGTTGGAACATCGCCTATGTATCATTTCACAAATGTAGCCACTTGGCACGTTTTTATTGTTTCGAGAGAAAGGGCTTGAGTGACTTGTAATCTCGGCCTAGCGTCGCTTGTAATACTTGTTCAATATCAATAAAAAGCTTATTTTACTTTCGTACTTGTGTTATTCAATGCTTCCGCTATTGACGACTCTGTGAACTTGTTACCAATCGCCTGTTTATTTCTTTTTTCGCTGCATTCGGACTATCTGTGCGATTCTGTGGCTTAGATATTTTACCGCCTGTTCGGACCATGGCTTTGCACGAACGCAACTTCAGCTCGTGCGGCATCACGTCCAGATGAAAAAATATCGTCCCGTGGGAGCGCTGACAGCGATAATTCGTGCCTAGCGGAAAAGGCCGATTACCTGCGGAAGATTGGAACGTGACATATTGGACTTATTTGAAGTACAAATGTATACTTGGTGTTTATACAGTCTGGAAGTTGCTAGCAACATGGTACATAAAAGGGCTAATTAGTGTTTAGACCCTAGATTTTATATCAGCGAGTTTAAGCCATGACATATCCAATTGGAAGTTTGGATACTAAATATTTATTTTTGGTTTCTATTTTCCCACTATACCCTCCTTTCCAACATGTATTAGTTGTTGCTCTTGTACTAATATCAAGGGAATAATGGTAAAAAAAGAATTCAAAAATAAAAATTCAGGGCCCAAACATTTCAATTGGACATTTCAGAACTTAAACTCTAAAATGGTACAAAATAACGCTAATTGGCCCTACATAAAATGATTCATATTTAGCAGTGTTTAAGAGTCATTTTGATGGGAATGCAGCAGGATTTTGTGTTCCTGTGTTATTACTTTCTACCTTGGATTCTCTAAAGAATAATCCACTTGAGTGATACTTGAATAGGATTTTTTGATATTAACTCAGACGAAAGATATTGAAAATACTCCCATATTGTTTCATAAGTTGAGAAAATACCCCTAAAAAGTGTTGCTTATTGTCTTTGACTAAAAATAAAATAAAGTCAACAACAACACTTTCAGGAAGTGTTCTCGACTTATGAAACAAAGGAGGATATTCTCAATATCCTTCATCTAACATGGAATAATATCAAAAAAATCCTACTTGAATATGAAGCACATGAATCTACATAAACCTGGCGTTCAAAAGCTATATATATATATATATATATATATATATATATATATATATATGACAGCTAAGTATTAAATGGAGAACGCTGTTTTCTTTTGTGAAAATCAGTTGCTCATCTTTGGACTGCAACTCTCAGTGAAAAGTACACTGAAAAGACATGAAAGTCATGTTCCGTTGATAAATTACACATTAACCTAAACAAAAACAGAGCTTTTTATGTACTGCATTGTTCTCACCTTCAATCAGATCTACTGAGCAAACATAATCCATGAAATAATGATGATGGTTGCTTTAGAGAAAAGAAAGAGTGGAAAATTAAATTATGCACCAGGACAAACAGCAGTAGATCCAAGAACCTAATGCAACCAACTTGAGCAACTTGAGTAGAATGAAAGCAAAAACCTGGATAAAACAATTTATAAGTTTATATATCACCACTCTTTGTTATTGTTCTTTCTATTAAAATATGGATGGCCCCTGGCTAGGGGCTGGTCTTCTCACTCAACATGATACAAACCCACAAAACTCTATTAGATGATCCACGTCAATAAAACAACCGTTGTAGGTCGTGATTCCTATATCTGTACAGTAAAATCCTACAAGGAAGTAAAATACAACAGCACTACAAGCTCCAAGCTCAAGCTCTAATTAAAAGTTGGTATACATTGCCACTGTTGTTCCACTAACCCGTTTCAGTGCCTCGAAGCTCCTCCGGCTCCCGAGGAACTCCATTCTTTTGTACAACACAAAGCCTTGATCTACTGATTCTTTGCTGGCATAGAGTGATCGGAGCCGGTCTGCATGTTTGGAGTCGGTGTGAATTGCAACTTCTACTTCCTCAGCTGACATGTTCTCCTAAAATTTGAAAGATCTGGTTCAAGGTCCTCAGACTTCAAATAGAAGTATAAAGCAATATAAAAGTCTTAAAATCTCTTCAGAACGAAGTACCAGCAGGCCCAGACAGAAGTTTTATAAAGACTCACTGCCTCATGAGTCCAAGATCATAAACTTCAACTAGGTTAATTCCATACATGAGTAGGCAGTTGATTAAACGACCAATATGACATATATGACGGCAAAAACGGGTAAACAAGCTATACTGCAGTACCTGGTAGAAGTTATAGATATAGTCCAAAAGTTGTAAGCATGAAAAACCACCACTGCTAAAGAATGTTCTGGAAGTGGGTCCCAGTTCACCAAAGCGATCGATTGGAAAAAGTATAGTGAGGAAGGGGTTTTTAAAGACCACTTCTCTCTTTTCACTGTAGTAACATCAACAAATGAAACACAGAATCAAAATTTTGATACAAGGTAGTAATCGGAAATGTAATCAGCAAGATGTACCTTTCTCTAAGAGTGCGCAACAGGTTATCAAAAGATAGATCAGAATCTCTCCCATCACCTATTGCATCAAAGAATTCTGTATTATGTTGCCCACTAGCATCTTCTGGCCCAGAGGATTCCGTATATATGCATGCAGATGAAGTTGGGTCGGAGACAGACCAGCAGATTGAATCTAGAAGGTTGGTGGGCGTAATTGGATGAATTGGCATTCGACACGACTGACATCCAATAAGATCATATGTCAAGCCAGGAGAGAATTGATACCATTTAACTAAATCAACCACAATTAAAAAATTAATTGACTTAACGCATGTCCGAGTTCCCACCAGATACATGAAGGATCATTTTTCATGTTATAACTAAACTCTTAGAAGCACATGTTAGCCTAATGAATATTCGAGTGTTTTTTATTATGGCTAACCGTTTAATTTTCTCGCTATAGCTTATAATATCACTAATTGTACATCTTGATTAAGGTAATTCTCTTCATCCACACTTACATTCATTGAGTACCCTTATCAGTGTAGGATACACATGTATGATACATATACTTTCTTGTAATTCTGTATATTGCTTTGCATGTCTAACTTTTGTAGAAAAAAAAGTCAGGTAATCTGAAGCTATGTTACCTGAACTCGGGTACGGGTGTCAGATACGGGTACATATCCAAGAGTCGGGCTCTTCAAACTCATATTTGAAGGACATACAGATTCGACTAAAAAGGATCCAAATTTTGGATACAGGTACGGGTATATGACAATTAAAATAAATATATTTGAACATGGTTTCATAAAAAGACATCATATAATTAAATTTGAATGGTTTCATAAAAGACATGTAATTAAAATTGCACGATTTCATAAAAAGACATACTCTCTAATTAAATTTGCATGATTTCATAAAAAGACTTGTAATTAAGTTTGCATGATTTCATATATTTAAGCTTATAATTAAATTTATATTTTTGCATAAAAAGACATGTAATTAAATTTGTAGTTTCAAAACTTTACTACAAGTCTACCAAATTAAAATAAACTATCTACTTCACTACCACATTAAAATAAATTATCCACTTCACTATCAGTCTTCTGATTGTCACCATGAAGGATCTGATTGTCACCATATCGGATACGGATTCCATACCCATATCCATGTCATATCGGGTGGACACAGGTACTTCTCCCAAAAGTAGAGTCCGAGTAACATAGATCTGAAGTAAGATTTCTGATGGACGTATGCCTATGAAATGACGAAATGATATGAAAACCTTTATTCGTCAAAGACACGAATCCATGAAGATACGAGAGTCTTTGATCAAAAGCTATAGTACTAACAGAGACGGACAACCATGAAGAGTCGAGCGAACACATATGAAGAAGCCAAGATTATTGAATAAATGGATCAAGATATTCTAGTCATAATGCATCTTTTCTTTAATATGGTGTCATGACTTAACCGTAGTAAAGAATGTAACTCGGGTATGTAAAGACAATTGACATCTCAAATTTAGCCTTAAGTCTTAGGGTAACCTTGAGTAAAGTCATAAAATATATAAATTTGCATGCAATATAGCTTAGATAATTCAATTTATGAGTTAGACTTTATTTTCAAATATCAAATTACTTTTAAACTTGCACTCATATTCAGCCCGACACCCCTTCATTGTTTCAATCAAATCTAGAGGTGTAGACATTATTTTTAGTAGCAACTTGGTTTTTGGAAACTAGGCTTTCATACCTAAAAGTCATACGTTCGCAAGTTTCTCAAAATCTCTCTCTAACTTTGTCAAAATCAAGACACAAAACTACACATGTTGAAGAATACTCTCTACAGTCCAGTCCGATACAACTTCACTCTTTGAGACATATCATGAGCTATACTCATTGTTTTGACTTGCAAAATAGCTTTTTGAGAAGTAGACTTCAACACCTTTCTATCATGTATAGACACTTTGGGCTAATTCCAACTTGAACATGTTAAAAATCATGCATCTACATTATGCAATTTTTCTATATCAGAAAAATAGCATATTGTTGGTATACCGTTCCTTTGTGAAAAAGTGCATTAACTCCTTGTAACGACTATATTTATAGCTGTTATTGTTGTATCGATAAACCATTTCATTCTAACATGTATTTTCCTCCCCACACAGTATACTGCTTAGTATACTGTATATCGGCAGTATACCGCTCCTTTGAGAAAACGTGCATTAAGGGCACTAACGGCCAGCCCAACGACGTCGGCCCGAAGTGGCGAAAAAATCTCTGGTGGAAGAAGGCGATGACTGAGACCGAGGCCCCTTCGAAGATGACCAGTCCTCTCCACCGTCGGTGCCGCTCCTCGAGCTTCCAGGACAGTGCGAAGCCTGTCGAGGCGGACGTGAGGAGGAGGAAGAGGAGGGTGGGGAACGACCGCTCTTCTTCTCCGTCGAAACCACAGATCCGGTGGCCGGTTCCGACACCCAGTGATCTCCGATCAGCCTCGACTTTGATCGGTGCATACGAAGGTTGGTGGCAGCTCTCCAAACCCTTACAGAGCCAACGGCGGAGGAGGAGTTCGAGCGGTGATGGACAGATCGGGATTAGATCTGTGGTGGACGGAGTCAGATCTAGACAAGGACACGAGGAACATGGTAATGGATGGGACATTGTCGGATTTGGAATTGATGTGTCCTTGTGTCGGACATTGGGTTGAAAAATTGTATTGAAATTTTGGGTGTTGATGGTAACAATGTGCCGGATACGAAAATTTGGGTGCGAATATCCTAGGTCGGACCCAGAGACTAGACACGAGTTAGACACAAAAATTATGAACAACACATTCAGAATTATTTTATAAAATTTTATTAAAAAATTATTTCTAAAATTATTTTGCCAAACAAAATTTTTAACCTTTGTTTCAGAAAACTATTTTTCAGATAAAAGTAACGAAACACAAATTCAAAATTTGTATATTCAAAATACTTTATAATATGAAAACTGTTTTCAGAAAGATATTTCAGAAAACTTATCCAAACAGACCCTAAGCAACTTAATTATCATAAAGTTGATAATTAAAAGCAATACTAATAACATCAAGATCACACAACGGTATGATCCGCAAGTTCTAAATCATTCCATCAACACGAATCAATAAGAACTTGCTTATCAACAACCATTATGTTGGCATTCAAATAATATGGTTGTACATCCTAGTTTCAAACAATATATTACTTGCGAGAACTCTAGAAAAATTGATATTCAAGATCCCTTCAAGAAAAAATCTATAACAACACAAAAAGAAGGTTCAAGGAAGCTTAAATTTTTTTTGAGAAATGGTCATGCGAGTAGTTAACATGTCCATATATGCTAGATCTCATATGCGCAGATGTTAGATGATGTTGTTGGAGATATTGCAAGTTGAAGATGTTAGATGTTGTTGTTGTAGATGTTGGAAGCCACCAAAGGATGTTGAAGAGGAAATACTTGTTCAAAGAGTTTTCTTGGAAGACGAGGTTGAACAAAAAAAGTTTCAATGAATTTTAAATGTTATATAGGTATTTTGGTCCAGCATTAGTGTCATCGCCGGGTCACAAAAACATTAGGTTGTGTTTGGTTATGATTTATAACTCAAGTTTTTGTGTTTAAATGTAAAAACTCAACCAAACTTTGTTTACCAGCTAGCACTGAGAGTAGTCTCCAAAAAAAAAAAAAAATCAAACGCAGCACTCAGAACATCTATTTTCTGGAAGTAAGAAAAAAGAGTTCTTAGAACAAAGCATTCAAAGTGTTTCTCCTTGGCGGGCCCCACGCCCCACTCCCACCCCCAAAATCCACCCTCCTACCTCAATTTTCTCTCTCCACTGCTATCTTTTCTTTCACTCTCCCACAACATTTCTCTCTCTCCAGAAGAAACAGGGGACGACGACTTGAAGACCTCGACGACGAGGACAACGACTCGACGGGGACGACGCCAGCTTAGGGTTAGGGTTTTGGGACCTTGACGACTCGACGGAAACTCGACGACTCGACGACACCGTTCAACCAAGTGACCGCGTGGATCGTCGTCACCAACGTCGTCTCCGTAGTCGAGAACGTCAGATCCGAGCGGATCGTCGTCACCGACGTTGGCGGAGGTCAATGGCTTTGTCTCCGTTCATCGTCGACTTCCGCCTCGCGCAGAGGATAGACGACCAAGGGTTCACTGAGGAGAAGCTCGACGTCGGTAACGACGATCTCCGTGGTTAAGAACGTCGGGTTCACTGAGAAGAAGCTTGAGCGTCGGGCTCCTACAACCGGATTGAGAAGGTCGGCCCCGCTGTGTCGGCGGCGGAGGACACGAAGTTGGACTTCCACCCGATGGCGAAGGCACGACCTTGCGGTTGTGGGTGAGGACCTTCTCGATGGCTTTCGCGGTCTTGACCGGGACGGTGGACTTCTCGACGACCATCTTGTCGAACTTGGAGACGTGTCGAGGGACGTGCTCCCCATAGGAGACGCTGAACTCGTTTGGGAGGGAGGAATAAATGGTGATCACCGGAGAAGGCTAGTCGAACTTTTGGGGAAGAAACGGTTAAAGAGAACTGGACACGTTTGGGAGGGACACAATTACACATGAGCAATGTGGACACAGTTAAAAAAACTAGTTTCTAAAAATATTTTACCAAACATAATCTTCAATTTTTGTTTCTTAAAATCATTTTCCAGATGAAAGTAACCAAACACAAAGCCAAAATTTCTATACTCAGAAAACAACTTTATAACTTACTTTCAGAAAACTGTTTTCAGAATAAAATTTCAGAAAGCCTATCCAAACGAACCCTTAATTTCTCAACCATTCAAAAGTTGGCTTAACCCCATTTAAATTTAGTTAAATTGAAATTTTGTATGGTATCATATATTGAATCGGGTACAAAAAAATTTAATTTAGTTAAATTGATAATTTTTATATGGTATGATACATTAAATCGGGTAAATTCTCTTATGGGATGATACATTGAATCAATTGATACGCATTGTATCAAGAACTATGTATCAATCAACAAATTGTATCGTTTGGAGATTATATTGTACCTATCGTGTATCATAACTCATAAGATACAATAGCTACTATCATATCACTCCTTACTAGAGCACTTATTGGTTTGCGTTGTACATTCCCAAAACCACCTTAAGACGATTTCTCCCATATTGTCCTTATTTGGCGCCACCTCCAACTTCCCACAAATATGCTCATTTTTTAATATATATATATATATATATATATATATATATATATACACACACACACACACACACCCGGGTTTCATATTATGGAACCACCCGGGTGGTTTCATATTATGGAACCACCATATGTTACATGAGTTGGTTTTAGATTGGGTGGTTGAGATGTTACATGAGTTGGATTGGATGGTTGAGATTAAAAAGTGGCGGTGGGATCCACACCCTTTAATCTCACTCATTTAATCGCAATCCAACCCATGTACCATATGGTGGTTTCATAATATAAACCATCCGGATGGTTCTATAGCATTACCATATATATATATATATATATATATATATATATATATAAAGAGAGAGAGAGAGAGAGTACAAGGACACTCACTCACTGGCCTCGCTGGTTCTCAAACTCGGGAGTTCCCTTCCCATAGTAGGGGCTGTGTCCATTGTGTTGACCCATCTTTGGTAAAGCTTTAACATTTATAAGAGGAAAAATACATTTCTTCTTTTGCATTTAGCTGTTCTGAAGATCATGACAAGACTTTTAAATTGGAGACCATCACAAGTTGACAAGATAGTACTTGTACTTGCCTAAGAGGTATTTTCTTCCTCTCTTTATCTGAAACTCTGATTCTAGAAAGTTATTCACTGTTTTAGCAAATAGAAGCCACTACTTTCTAGAGACGGCCAGGGTATTAACGGAGCTCTCGGAAGGTGCTTCATAGAAATTCCAGCTGCAATTCCTAAGAAGGTTATTGGGTTTCTATACAATCCGCATTCCATTCTCAAAATCACTCTCCACATTCGCCTATGTGGTTCCTATAGGAAAAAGGCCAAAAGGCACAGAAAATGTTGGTAATGAGACTAAGGAGAAGTTTAATGGAGACTTTTGAGTTTGAGGAATAAATGATAGCTAAAAAGACATTCATGAGAGGGTAAACATGATGAGATAGAGCTATTTCTTATACATAGTCTAATGTATAAATGTAATGTTACTCACACATAACATATTATAAAATTTATCAGAAGACAAAGTTGATAGTCACATAAAGAAAACTGTATGAGATATTCTGCTGCCATGCCCTCATGTCCACCCTTCAAGCATTTTCCATGTTTGTCTACCTCAGCATGTCCATGCCCCTATTCTATAGCTTTCACATAAATATTATAAAAATAGTTATGTGGAGATGAGGCGGATGCAGAGTTCCTAAAGGTTAAACATCAAGAAGAGCTTCAGATTCTTCAAGATTTTTAGGAGATGGAGTATACTTGCAGTGAACTATGACATGGTAGCAATTCATCTAGGCTGAAAATTTAACAAAAATGTTCCAGTTTTGATGGGAAAAGTTAGGGAAATAGGAGCCTCATGTTTAATTTGGCGTCTGAGAATGACGGTGTCATACCTGTATCAGATTGTATCATATCTTCAGATACTACAACACTTCAAGGACTTGATAGAAGCCAATGCCAGTGCAATTTAGCCCTAATACAGTTTGCTTGATTAAAGGTAGGCCTGAACTAACATGATTTGAAGTGTTAAATAAGGATATGGATCTTGTCAGCGTTACAGAGGACATGGCCCTTAACATATCCGAAAGGAAGAAAAGGATTGAAGCAGCCAATTCCATAAATCTGAGATAAAGGCTTTGTTGTTGTTGTTGTTGTTGTTGTTGTTGTTTGCATGATTATGGCATATATAGCAACAACCTATCATATATGCTTTTAATTTTATTTAGAACCTGAAAAATCATTTATGAATGTAAAGAAGTAATAAAACATGCACTTTCAAGTAGTAAAAATAGTTCTAACTTCTAGGTAGTGCCTTAGATTCTTAAATCTTATCAAGTCAGTTGCATATATCATACTATGTACTAAAATAACCACTAGTTTATGTTTACTATGTCAAAGTATTAAGCGCAACGAGTCGAAATTCAAAATGACTCTCTCTCAGAAAAGCATGTGCCATAGAAAAAAAGATTGGCATGGATAAGTAAATTCTAAGGCAACATGAAAACTACATGATCAAGGGTTAGATTAATACACAGACATCCTTGGGACCTATCTTACTATATGAAATTAAACATGCAAGCATGATTTTTGTGGGATACGTAGTAAAAGCATTCACAGTCTTTTTTCCTTTTCAACATCATCTTCTAAAAATATTCTGATCAATAAATAAAATATAATTTAGAAGCAAATCATGTAATTGATGCAACTTACTTGCATGTTGTGGTACCTGCGGCTTCTAACACTCGATTTTGCTACATTAACAGTTTTTTGCCTCTCTTCAAGAGTATCCTCTACCTTTCGGTATTGGAGAGATTTACTAGATCTGATACCAATCTGATAAACATTCTCTCCATTCGCATCCTGTAAGAAGTTTGAATTAAGAAAAATGTGACTATTACTTATACGTATGTCCTGTCATATAACTATTCCTGCACCAAATGTCGTGAATTTGTGAATTGACCAATGGGTAGGCAACCAAGTGGTTGAGGCCTTTGGTATAAAAAAGGAGTTCCTGAGATCAAATCATGTGGGGCCAATCAAAATTGGTCCATATTCTTAAAAAAGAAGTCAAATGTACAAGTTGAAAGCATTTGGCTTTTTTTTTGTGAAAGCCATATCAGCATATAACAAAAAGTTGTCCAAATCCTTAATTTAGCCAATTCTTTCTATTCACCTAACTAATTCGGTGTTTACTCGAAATATTGATATTGTTTGCAAGTGTTTACTCAAATTCATGTTTTGCAAAACAAAACAAAAAACATAGCAAAATATACTGCTTATAAAAGAGCTGTGCAAAATTTTACTGAAAATTTTTGCTGAAAATTTTGCGAGAAACTTAAATCAATTTTTACAAAATCAATTAGCAAACTTCCACATTGTGAAGAATTTATTGTATAGAAAGTACATAAAAGCTAAAATAATAATAAAACCATGTTCCAAAGAGGTTATATTTACAACAAAATAAAACATATATGGGAGCCTGGAGCGATGATAAAGCTTGATGCTTGCATTCTGGAGGATGCATGTTCAAGTCACAAAAACTACCTCTCCATATATAAAGAAGGCTACAAATGTCTTGATCCTCCTCAGAACCTGCATAAGCAGGAGGCTCGTGACACTGGGACGCCCTTTTATATTTACAACAAACTTGTGTTCATCTAGCGAAAGCTTACTAATGCTTTACAAGACTTGATAATATATATTAAAAATTTAGATATTAGCTAAAGCTGAAGACACTAAATGCAAGTTGATAAAGTTCCATTTCATTGCAGAAATCGGTGGACACAAAACTAGCTATGACTAGGACTCGAGTTATGTAACTGGAGTGCAACACTAATCAATGGGTGAATCAAAATTACCGGTCCATATAGGACGGATTGCGCATTTCCAAGAACCATCACAACCTGCCGAGCTAGATCAGACGATAAATGCACTAGCCGCTGCAAGGATGACTCCTTCACCGTTTTAAGGATCCACAATGGCTGTTACATCTCAGAATTGAAACATACTTGCAAGCATTAGAATCACGATGAAATGACATTGAAATAACAAAAATGTCTTACACATGAATTTCATAGATTTACTATAAAATGAACTTTACCGTTACAAGGTTATTAGTGTGGCCCATGTATCTCTGGAAAGAAGGACCTTCACAAACAACATGACTTGCAGGACAACCAATAAACCAGTGTTCCAGAAATGTTGCACCTTCTCTAGTAGCTGCATCAACAACCTATGGAAGAATGCCGAAAAGATGAATAAATACCACTTGAGAAAAGGGATATATCTGAACCGATGTAGATGTATACCTTACCTTCTTCTTCAATTCAGCCGATATATCTGAATCTATGTAGATGCATTCACTTGAGAAAAGGGATCCACTGCTCCTAAGTTCTTTTCTAGAAGACTGCAACGGCAGCTGCCAACTTGTGCTTAAAGACTTACCATCTTCAAATGCCCTGGCAGGAAGGCACGACTTTTCAGCTCCATGGAGTCCAACAAGTTGATTCGAGTCCCCCAATGGCATGCCATTCTCCCCAACATTTCTAACACCATATAGAGATTCATTCAACCTCACTGTAAAAAAGTATCAATATAATTAAATACAATATTAGCGACCAAGTTAAGTAGTTTGAAAGTAAAATAGGTTCACAATAAAGTAGATCAAATACAATTCTAATAAGTTGTCAGTGACATTACTCAAGATATAAAATATTCCAAAAAGTTGTCCACAAAAGCAAGATCAATTTGACGAACCAGCAAAAAAAAAAGAGAACAGAGAAAGAGAACGCATCAAAAACATAAAATGGATGCTCACCATTCCTCGTAACACTATCTACAAACCACCCCAAAGTAACAATTAAAAGGCCATTCTTCGATCCGTGCTTCAGAGCATGCTCAAATTTACGCCCAGCACAGTTGTACAAATGTTAAGGGCCATAAGGAATGCAATATAGAAACATTGTGTATTTATGCGAGTAAATGAAGTTTGTGAGATATATGAAAGAATGTATAAATCATAAATTAATTATAATAAAAGGAAATAGTGACATCATTTGACAGGATATTTGAACCACCAGATGGGTGCACTGGGGATGCAGACTGGAACTATACTGTCCACCAAGCCTCTCTGTCGCGGCCATCACCTGAGTTCTTGCTTCTGTTCATAAAAGGTAAATAAGTTAAATCACTATCATCAATATCTATAATTATAGTTAGATAAACTATTTTTTCTAGTATATGATACAGACGTCTTCACCAACAATTCTTTGGGCATTCCAAGAGAACAATACCTGTTTTACATGTGAGTGCCTATGATGTATTATTATAAGAATATTCAAGCCTTTTAGTTAAAACTTTTATATTTCTATTAAATAGCAAAAGAGAACATGCACATCAGTTTCTTCAACTAATGGGAAGTGATAAAGGAAATCAGTAAGAAAATAATATTTTGGACGAGCCTAAGTGCCTTGTCCATCTCCCAGTTCGGCATGAATTCAACATGCACATGGACACACGCAATACAAGGGTGCCATGTCCATGTTGTGCCATGCCATGCCATGATAATACACACACACACACACCCCATCTTAAACAAAGAAGTGAAGAACCCAACGACAGATGACCAAGACTAACAATACATCAAAACACACGTAAAGAGTTACAAGTATATTAAATCTACATCTGTAGTCTATAAGAATGTCGTAAAATGAGAAAAGTAAAGGAGTAATAAGAAATCTTATCAGGTAACGACCTATCATAATACTCAACCCTCTACCATTGTCAAGACATGATTACGTGTTTCTATACCTAAGTCGCAAGTGCATAAACCGTATCTGCAGTCTCAAGTTCAGGAGCTATATAGCCAGCAGAAGCTTCAGAGTAAAGAGATATATAATGATTTTCCAATTTAGGAAGCACAAATACTCCAAATTACTGACATACCTTACCGTTTCCTTGTTGGATATGAATTTTACACGGCATGGACAGTCCAAATTTCACCACTACACACCAAACTCGGTGAACGGGTACATTCAGAGCAGGTATGGCTCAAATATGGGTATTATCATATCCGTATGTGTTTTCTAATATAAAATATAAATACGGATATGGATATTTTTCGGAAATAAAAATCAATAACCATATTCGGCAAAAAAAAGGATTCGGATCCATATAGGATATAAGAAAAAAAGGATATGGTAAAGTGAAAATGAATATGGATCAGATATAATAGGGTTTTAGAGAAATTGATGTGTTCTCAATTGAAGTGATGATTGATTTCGTATAGTTTTAGTATATATTAACCAGTGTAGTCAAAGGCGCGCCTCAGGCGCGCCTTGCTCCTAGGCGCAGGGGCAGCGCCTCAGCGCACTCCAGGCGAGGCGCAATTCTTAAGGCGCACCTAAGGCGCGCCTAGGTGCGCATTTTTCGAGCTCCTTGGAATAGCTAAGGCGCGCCCAGTGTAGTCAAAGGCGCACCTCAGGCGCGCCTTGCTCCTAGGCGCAGGGGCAGCGCCTCAGGGCACTCTAGGCGAAGCGCAATTCTTAAGGCGCACCTAAGGCGCGCCTAGGTGCGCCTTTTTCGAGTGCCTTGGAATAGTTAAGGCGCGCCTTGAAAATCTTGTGAAAAAATAACATGTTTAGACTATTTTTTAACTGTTGTACTGTTTTTAGACTGTTTTTTGAACTGATGTACATTTTTTTTATTGTTTTCTCTCTCACTCACTCAATTCAAAGTGATTGCAACCTAGACATAGAAGAATTTGAAGCACACATGTTTATCAATGTAGAAATCCGATGTGAATATATATATATATATATATATATATATATATATAATTTTTGCGCCTCGTGTCGCTCGGGCGCGCGCCTTAAGTGCGCCTTGTGCCTCGGGCGATTTGGACCCTTTGCGCCTTGAGTGCGCCTTGCGCCTTTGACTACCTTGGGCGCGCCTAGGCGCGCTTTGAAAATCTTGTGAAAAAATAACATGTTTAGACTATTTTTTTAACTGTTGTACTGTTTTTAGACTGTTTTTTGAACTGATGTACTTTTTTTTTATTGTTTTCTCTCTCACTCAATTCAAAGTGATTGCAACCTAGACATGGGAGAATTTGAAGCACACATGTTTATCAATGTAGAAATCCAATGTGAATATATATATATATATATATATATATATATATATTTTTGCGCCCCGTGTCGCTCGGGCGCGCGCCTTAAGTGCGCCTTGCGCCTCGGGCGATTTGGACCCTTTGCGCCTTGAGTGCGCCTTGCGCCTTTGACTACCTTGATATTAACCAACTTAACTTATTTTGTTGTTGAATATTGATATAATTTTCAATATAATAGGTTTAGTCATGAATAGAAAGTCCTTGTCTTATAAGGGTAAGAATAGTATTATTGGCATTAATATGATTCATATTAGGACTATCAATGGTAACTGATAACCCGGCCCAAGTTTTACGTAAAAAATCAGGTATGGATCTCGGGTTTGGGTACATAATATATAAAACCCAAAAAAATACCGCTCAAATATAGGTATTATCACATCCGTATTTGTTTTCTAATAAAAAATATGAATACGGATATCGATTTTTCGGAAATAAAAATCAATAACCATATTCGGCAAAGAAAGGATTTAGATCCATATAGGATATAAGAAAAAATGGATATGATAAAGCAAAAATGAAAATAGGGTTTTGGAGAAATTGATGTGTTCTCAATGGAAGTAATGATTTTGTATAGATTTAGTATATATTAACGAACTTATCTTATTTTTGAATATCGATATAATTTTCAATATAATAGGTTTAATCATGAATAGAAAGTTCTTTAGTCTCATAAGGGTAGAATAGTATTATTGATAGTAATATGATTTATATTAGCGTTGTCGACAACCCGACCTGATGTTTACCTAAAAAATGGGGGCATTGATCTAAAATTAAGACCCCAATAAATTTTGGGACGTGTTTAAGTACATAATATAAATATCTTACTCGAGGTTTGCAATATCGTTATCGGAATCGGTTTCGGACCCGTCCTACGAGTATCCGTATCAGCGGTTTTGGCAGTTTCGGTTGTTACGGATCGAAATATCGGATTTTTCGTTTCGGAAAGACAAAAATGATCATAAGAATTTTAAAAAGCTAGAAAAATATTTGATATATCTAGACATAATTTTACACATTATATGTTATTTCTTGCTAGTTTTAAATGAAATAATATTCTACTTGTAATAGACATAATTTTAAATGGAATAATGTTCTAATTGTTTATATGCTTGCCTTTAGACAGTACAACCACAATAAATATTTTTGAATATAATAATATTAATATGGATGAATGTTATGAATTTATAGATATACAATTTCGAAAAATCTAAACAAATGATAATGGTTATAATTCATCGATGAGGAATCTTTTCGATCCATTATATCATTGTAACATTGTCAACCTTCAGTACAACTGAACTATTGTGTTGACACTTTTTTCATTGTTCTATCTTTTTTTCGTGCGATTTTTTTTCCTACCGAATTGAACGGAAAAGAGACCCCTAAACATCGGTATCGGTCGATATCGACTAATATCAGTCATTATCGGATCGAGACATGCCAAAACCAATATTTATCAGTCGTATCATATCGGTATCAGTTGATACTACAAACTATAAATTCTTACTTCATATATGTTAGCCCAATTGCTAGCGCGCTGCTTGGTTATTCTAAAGGTAAGTGGTTCACTTCCCATTAACAACACAATTTCATGGCAGTTTTTTCATTTTTTTTTTATGAAAAGGTTGACCCGAGTAGATAACCCGAATAACGTAATAAGAATCGGTTCGGGTTCGATATCATGTTTATAACTTTATACACCGAAATTAATTTGGGTTGGATATAAATTTAACATAAATGCGACCCGAATCCTACCAGTTGAGAGCCCTAATTTATATATGTATGTAGGTATCCGGATGTGAAAAATGGGGCAAAATCCATACGCATTTCAGGATGCTCCAATCCTGATCCATATTCGTATCAGACCAGATTTGAAAATAATAATATCCATATCCGGTTTTGATCATATCCGGATCCAAACTGGATAATCAAGCTCCGAATGCAGTCAGTTAGTGTCACTTTGTCCGTATTGTGTCGAATGTATTGTGCCGGAATGTCTTTATGTCCGTAATATGTCAAATGTATTGTGACGGATCATATTTGTATTTGTGCAACATAAGTTTCAACACTTCAAGCTTTCACATTCCAAAGATTACATAACCATATATTCTCAAGTAAAAAAACAAGCATGGGAAGGTGCATGACTTCCATCATAAACATGACATATAAAAGACAGGCTGGATCTCTAACACCAGAGTACAAATTAGTCGAGGAACTCAAGGTGCACAACAGTTTGAAGAGAAGGGTAGATAATGTAAAGGAAAGATGACAGGAGCATATGGGGTCTAGAAACAAAAACAATAGGCCGAGACTTTATGCAATGGTCTACAAACAGGGTAGAATTGGCACAATGGTTGAAGAACCTACCAATAGGTGGACCCAAGGGCCAGGGAGACACGTGCACAGTGGCCCCATATCATTGCTTCTCTAGCATTCTTGATTGAAAGAGATGCCAAACTCTGAGTCCACTCTACATCTTCCCCTCCATATATTATTACTTGGGTCCAGACAGTCAACTTTCATTTATTGCCACCTTTTTACTATGATTCATTTCTGAACTTTGTCGGGTTTCCCTGATGGCTCCAAACCCATCCGTATGAGCATGGTGTTAAAATCTGGGGTGACAAAACATTTCGGTAAAGTGGAATGCCCTTGCTTCGCAACGAATAATTTATTCCTCTCAAACTACATTTTCAGATGAGTCCATGACAAAACCATTACTGTATAACCCCTAATATAGGAACTTCCACATATAAGCTCTCAAAACTACATTTTCATATGAGTCCATGACAAAACCATTAACGTATAACCCCTAATAAAAGGAACTTTCACATATAAGCTCAAACAAGATTTGATCTCAACATTCAATATGTCCATGTAAAACCTTTCACATATAAGCACATGCAAGATTGAGTTTTTAGACTGTGATTTTAACTCATGTTATTACTAGAATGGTACTGTGATATGCCTGCCTATGCTTCAGCTTGTAAGTTTAATAATCTATGAATATTATAAAATGTAGATATAAAATTAAAATTCACTTAAATTATTTATAGGAACTAAATTAGTTTTGCCTATTAAAATAATACACTGCACTCTACAATTCATTTTCATGGTTGCCTACCTTTCCCATTTTTGGCAGTCAAAATTAATAATACTCGCGAGAGGTTTGTTCTACCACCTCTTTAAACCATGCAACACTTTTTTAGTCCGATGAGAAGGGTTCAAAATTTATGATGTTATGGCAACCTGACGGAAGTTACTTAACCCACCCCCCCCCCCCACCCACCCACTCCCCGTGCGCGCCAAAACACACACACACAAAACCACCCAGTTACTGCTGTTCAAAAGACGCAAAAAAACTGAAGCATATAAACAGATTATGGAAAGGTACAAGGTTGGAGGAAGAAGGCCACATATCATTCAAGATAGTACATAAAAAATCAAGTTCATTTTGTATTTGTTGTAAAAAGGTTCAAAAATTTGGATAAGAGATTTGTCAAATTTTCCAGCGCAACACCAAAGCTCTATGATATACAAAAAATGTTCTAAATTTGTTTAAAGCTAAACTCCAGTAAAAAATCTGGGAGAACTTTACCTCTTCTCCAATCTCTCTATATTCCTCGCCTTTAGGTTTTTAGTCCTTTACACTAAGCATATAATATAATTGCCTAAGGTTTCATGAATAGGAAAGGAAGAAGTAAAAGAACAGTCAATATCAGAAGCTATGCAAGTACGTATTTCCAACATTGACTGTTACTATTAGTAACCTTCAGAAGTTCCAGTAGCAGGCTTTTGGTTTCTGGAGCTAATAAGTCTGTGCAAAAAGATCATATGGACCAGCGAGTCAAAACACACGTACTGCAAGAATCTAAGCTATATGGCGGTTAAACATATTTTAGAACCATCAATTTACTCTTTGGCCTCGTTTGGTTCGCGGAATCATGGGGTTGGGAAAGGAAAGTCATTACTTTCCTATGTTTGAGTGCCAAAGGAATTGAGGAGGAAAAAGAAAGTGATTCCCAATGGAAAGAAAATTATGGGAGAAAATGGTTCCTTCCATCCACCCAAGGATTCACTTTCCCACCTTTAAGTATTCACTTTCCCTTCCAATTTTCTTGACATTTCCAAACATCGGAAAGAAAAATCGATGAAAATTGTAATTTTCCAAAGGAAATGAGAGAGCAAGGAATTTATTTCCTTTCCTTTCCTTTCCACGAACCAAACGAGACCTCTATGCTAAGCATATAATATAATGGCCTAAGGCTGCATGAATAGGTTAAGGAAAGAAGGAAAAGAATAGTCAATGTCAGAAGCTATGCAAGTACATATTCAACTAGGACTATTACTCTACTAGTAACTGTCAAGAGGAGTTCTAGTACGTAATAGGATTCTGTGGAGCTAGTAGGTGTGTGCAAAAGGATCTTGCTCACGGAAACCAGTCAAAACACACCTACTGGAAGAATCTAAGCTATTTTGCACCAATGTGGTGGTTAAATATATTTTGGAACCAACATACCAGGATCCCATCAATTCAATTGAATCAGAAAAGAGTAGCCAAGAAATTTTACCATTAAAACACCAAAAAGAAACTATGGAGACTGAGCAGTACCATATGGCCTATCTTTCATCGATATGGAAATGATAGAACTCGATAAAGCATAGAGACACAGATATGGTAGTAAGAGTGCTGCTTTGACGTTTTCTAGTGTCACTTGAGACGATACGACAAAGCACTGGAACTAACCACATATACATATCATTTCCACATATACGTCAAATACAAAACGAACGAAACAATTATGTAACAGTGCATATTTTGTAACCACTCTTGTAACTAAAGGAATGAAATGAAACCGAAGAAACGGCAGGGATGGTGCAACTCTTATATACCTTTAGAGAGTCCTGTAACGCATATGACAAGCCCGGTGAAGGGTCCGTTAGCCACAGGCTCTGACATGGAAGAAGGAGCCGCCGACATGACCTCCATAGACCTAAGACTATTTAGCGAAGGGATGGATGAGGAAAATCCAGGAAAAAGCCTCGAGCAGCCCTTGCTGTTGACCACCTCTACCTTACTAGTAGTCATGATGATAGTATCAACAACAATCTTCTTTGCAACATGGGACAAATTTTCAACTGGAAAAAGAACAGATATTATCTAGAGCTCTCTCATTCTTTCAGTACTGCTCCTGCACAAGAATAAAATGGATAAATGTTCTTTGCAACTCTCGTCAATTTCAATTTAGGAAGCAGCGACACTACGAAATTTTGGTGTCATGCCTGTTTGGCATCGTGTCGAACACATATTGGACATGGCACAGACACCCTAAAATAACACTACGGCTCACTGAAATCAATGACGTGACCATTATAATCTATAGAACCTTCTTCATCGAGTACTTTTTCAAAGCCACAAAAAACAAAAAAACAAAAAAACAAAATGTAAATTGTCTTCAAATTATGGTAGATAAAAAAAGAAGCTTAATGTCTACTGACTGAAAAAAAAAGGAGACGAGAATAATTATAATTCAACAGAAAAGTCTATTTTATGCACTAATCTACCAAGCTTTCTTAGCAATATCTCATTTTTTGCTGAAAATTAAGCGAAAAAATACATCATGAACACAATCATCCAAATAACCGAAACCTAATCATTCAAACTTCAAATTTCCTCCAAAAGATCGTCATGCGAGTCTCGAGAACTAGAAGTAATCAGAGAAATCAACGCAAAAAGAGAGCGCGATGTCTTCTTGTGATAAAAAAATAAATTATCACAAAAATAAACAAGGATCGAACAATCACTGTAGTTCTCAACAGAAGAAAAAAAAAACTCTAATTTCTGTGCTAATCCACAAATTCCTGCTAGAAAAATACTCCAAAATTACTATAAATGAGTGAAAAATATATCAGAAACACAAATCATCCAAAATTGACGAAACCTAACCATTCAGATTTCCAATTCGCGCCAACAAATCACGGCCAAAATCGCAAATAACCACCAAAAAAATCAGAAGGAAGAAACGGATCCTTACCTATCAGAAATCATAAAATGCACCTAAACAAACCCAAAATCCTCCTCCGCTCTCCTCAAGGACTACGGATGTAGATCGAAGAAGAAGAGATCCACCATGGAGATTCGAAAGAGGAGAAGAAGAAGAAGAAGAAGAAGACTAGGGTTAGGGTTTCGATTGCTCGGGAGAGGGACAAAGCGAGCTTTTTGTTGTTGTCGAGGGATCGGCGATCAAGAATCCCAACTCCGCCTGCGGTTGCTACGCGAGAGGCCAAAGCAACGGTAAAGTGGATCAACACTCGCTCTCTGTGGATGTGGGGGTGAGGTGTGGGGGACGGTGGAAGAGAGAGAGAAACGGACGAGTATTCTTCTTTATTTACGGAGAATGCCATCGGTGAGCTGTTGTAATTATTAGGAGAGAATAGATAGAGCAGTGTACTTGCGTCTCTTGCACAGTAACGCCAGACGAGCATGTCTAACCAAAACTCTCCTCCTCCTCAACAACTACTTATAGCCAATTAATTCGCTCATTAATTATTCATTAGATAAAATGATATTTATATTCAATTTGGATTTGTTTATGGAAAATTCTATAAAAATACACTCATCTTGACACACTTCATAGTCACATTGATGTGAAGTGTATTATTGGATATCAAGAAATGTCTACACACTCCATAGCCACACTGATGTGACAGTATATTATTGGATGTCAAGAAAAGTCTTAAATGGACGTTTGGTTCAAGTTTTGGAAGCTTCTTGTTTGGTATGTCTAAGATTAAAAATTAGAGAAAATTTGAGGGACTTTATATTCTCATTGTTGTGAAAAAATAATTTCCAAGACCTCTTAGAATTGTTTTGCTTTCCTATGAATGTTGTTTGAATATATTTTTTTTTTACAATAATAGCCTTATTTTACTTTCAAAATTTCAACATCTATCACAAATATGTAAATTTAGTAATAGAAGCATAAAATGATATTTATGAAAAACTAATTTTTTTTTCCAACCTAACATAAACAAACAAACATGGGTATAAGAATGTTGAATTCATTTTCTATGAAAAATGAATTCCTATGAATACAAAATCTTCATCAAAACAATCCAAAAAGGAAGAAAATAATTAAGATTCAATAATGTAATGTCACATCAGTGTAGCTATAGAATATGTTAAGAAAAGTATGTCCCTGTAGCTATACTCTTTGTTTATGCTCTGAACGAATATCTATATGCTCTGAACGAATATCTATATTACTATATCTATATTCTATACTACTATACGTTAGAAATTTATTCAAAAAATATTCCTACATATTTACTAATTAAAATAATTCATTAAAATTAATAGAAACGGCTAAATAAGAACGACAATTATTTTTTTGTCTTCCTAAATAGCCTTTGACTTACATGTATGTATAAAATAATATATATATATATATATATATTAACATTAATATAATAATAAATTTAAAATAATTAAAGTATATTTTTTTAGTCTTTCTAAGCAGTTTTAATAAAAATTAGAATAATTACGTTAGCTATTTTTTTTTTCTTCCTAATAATAAAATTTAGAATAATTATGTCTAGCCTTAAGACGTGGGTCTTTCGTGGTGAAGGTCACGAGATCAGATCTCACCCCACTCCCTTGGGTGCCTAGACACGGATGGTAAGCACATAAAGTACATATATATATAAAAAAATCTAAGAAATACATACAACGTACGTGCATTTATACCAGTGGATATTAACTTATGTATATGTATTTGTAGATTCTACTTACAATTTAGTATATCTACATTTCATATCCGTCGGTTAAGAATTTTTTTTTAATGACATCGAGTGCTTTTCAAAATTTCTTTTACCAAAATTATAGTTAATATAAATATATATTTATGCACATAGTCATTTTTGATCATGTACAAGTTGTACAATCGCACTTTACCTAAAATTTTAAAAGGCTCAAAAAAAATTTAATCTCTTCTAGAAATTGCAATAACATATGATCCTTGAAATATCAGAAGAAAAAAAATTAAATTTTTTTTTATAGGATATATACAAAACTTTAAAATGTCAGAAACAATATTGTGCACACACTTGTGGTAGACTCTGTTAGAATAATTGTCGTTTTCTTTTTGAAATTTTGTGAATAAAAATAAAATAAAATTAGATTGATGTTACCGGCCTCTGGGGAAGTCGTGCACGAAGCACTGCCCTAAGAGTTGATTCAGGATCTGTGTGCAGACGTTCCCGAAGCTCCTAGTGGTAAAACCCCCGCACTACCGGTATCTCGTCACCGCACACGACTCGGAGAGAACGACCAGGACTTAGCTATACCCAGAGCTTGGAGACGAGCGAAACGACGAAGATTGGATAGAATGTTGGCAGCAACAGTTTAGAGATAAAAATTTGTGATTGTGTTTACAAAGAAAACCAGTCAAATATATAATACTCATCCAATATGTAACGGTCTGAATTAATTTTTCTACTAATTCAGCCGTTACACAGGAGAAGGAGAAAATGAACCTGGACACAAAATATATAAACGGTTCAAAACAATTAGTAACGGACAAAATTAATTTTTCAACATTAAAAAAATTAAGTCCCAACCCGAAGAGGAAATAGAATCGGCATTCGGTGCCCGCAGATGTGGGCGCATACCCGCACCCGTTACACGCGCCGAACCGAACCGAGCCGGACGACGGCGGCGGCATGCGCTTGTGGCCCAAGGGGTTTCCCACACAACAACTTAAAGAGAGCAAAGAAGAAAAACTAATATATGTACACAAGAAATATTTGGCCCATCCGATGTGGGACTAAAGAAAAAAAGTAACTTGAGTTTTTGCTAAAACAAAGCCAACAGACTCAACAAATTTAGGCCACTTGATGATGGGGTCGTAGGCAAAACAAGATGAGATGAGATTTTATTTCAATGTATTCATGGACAACAAGGTTGATGCTAGCTAGGAGCTAGTGCTTTCTCGTATTTATGTTCAACTGTTTTCTTCTTTTGAAAAAGGAAGCTTGACTTGAAAATGGCCAAACAAACTAATATCCTCGTTAAGATTCCCTTCTTTGTTAGGTTAGCTTAACTAACCCCAACATAAGCATGTTGCACTTAGAAAAATGCTATGTTGTACAAATTGTGCGATTATACAAAGCCCTAAAATTATAAGGTTCCAATAAATATTACTAAGGTGAAATATTCATTTTAGATTTAAATCTCTCTACTTTTCAAAAATTGCAGTAACACGATCATTACAATATATTAAAAAAGGACCCTTTTTAAGTGGTTAAGAAAAAGTTATTTTTTAATATTTGTATATCCTTAAAATGTTACAAGCGATCATTGGTGCAACCATAAGTATTGTTGTAGAAGGTTTACATCAAAATAGCTGACACTGCAAATTGACTAAGATGACATAATACAGAAGACTTGGCTGGGTTTCAGGAATATATTTATTTATTTATGTTTTTTTTTTTTTTCAAAATCAGTCCCAAAGTGTTAACAAGTTATCAAAGGGATTAGAAAAAACTAGTCCAGTTTTAAAATAATTTTTAACGCGGTTGAGAGATTACTTTTAAAAGCAGTAACAATTCCAAAACTTACCTAAATCTATACTACTATATAATATAAAATGTCCAGCTTCAATGGAGAATTTTTTTTCTTCAAATATATTCTTACATATGTTTATTAACTATTTTTTTTATCTATAGTAATATTAATGAGAAAAGTCCAGCTTCATCGTATCTTTTTTTTTCCAAATATATTGTTTCATATGTTTATTAACTTTTTCTTCTTTTTGCATCTAAATATAAACTAATTTTTTTTATTAAAGTTAATAGTGACAAGTAGGTAATACTACTATATAATGAAAAAAGTTCAGCTTTATTAACTAATTTTTTTTATTAAAGTTAATACTGGTAAGTAGGCAATTATGGAAGTTGTCTTTTTTAACTTCCTAAATAGTCATCATGCAGCATATGTTTATTAACTATTTTTCTTACTAAAGTTAATAGGTAATTACGGAAGCTATCTTTTGGTTTTCATAAATAGTCTTCATGCAGGTATAAAATAATCTATACTACTATATGATGGGAAAAGTCCAGCTTCACTGTGGAATTTTTTTTCAAATATACCATTTCATATTTTATTAATTATTTTTTATTAAAGTTAATAGGGACAACTAGGTAATTACGGGACCTGTTTTTTGGTCTTCTAAATAGTTTTCATGCAAGTATCAAATAATATATAAAAGCTATATCTATATCTATACTAGTATATAATAAGAAAAGTTGAGATTTCACCGTTGAAGTTTTTCTTCCTAAAATATCTTATCTATGTTTACTATTCAAAATTGTTCATTAAATTTAACATGGGTAGTTAGGTAATTACGTGTGAAAAAAAAATTAAAGAAAATTGTTGTTTGCTCATCCTAAAATATAAAAAATTAAAGGATTTTTCTCTTCTCAAGTAGTATATATATATATATATATATATATATATATTTGTTTACTTTTTTCAAATAGTATAAAATATGTATAAGACACGTGCATATATAATAATAATAATAATAATAATAATAATAATAATAATAATAGTAATAATAATAAGTACTAGTAGTAGTAGTTTAGAATACTTAAGAAAGTTAACTTTTAGTCTTACAAAATAGTCTTAATAAAGATTATAATAATTACATGTCTAATTTTAGCATTCCTACTAATAATATATACTACTATATAATAAGGAAAGTGAGGCTTCACCGTAAAATTTTTTGTTTCTAAAATACCCCTATCTATGTTTATACTTAAAATTGTTCATTAAATTTAACATGAGTAGTTAGATAATTACGTATGAAAAAATTAAAGGAGTTCATTGTTTGCTCTTCCCAATCCCAATATGTATAATTAGGTAATTATGTGTGAAAAAAATTAAAAGAGTTCGTTGTTATTTCTTCCCAATATATAAAAAAATTAATAGGCTTTGCTCTTCTCAAGTAGTAAAAACTAGAAAATTTATTGTTTGATCTTCCTAAATAGTATGAAATACATGTAATGCACGTGTATATATACTAGAAAACCCAAATTTTATATAGTCATCACGAGACAAAGAGGTCAAATGACCATTGGAAGGGTTAGACATAACTAAAAACTTAGGAACCATAATTGAAAAAGTCGCTACCCTATATGCCTCCTTTGTTTGTATCCGTAGAAAAATTATTCAGTGGAACGGGCTCAATACATTTTTGTGGTGAATGGTGAACCAGTCCAATGTTATAATGACATATAATAATATCAAGAGTAAAAAAATAAAAATAAAAGTAAACTACAACTTGATATCCTCAACTATTCTATTTTTTTACTTGATACCCTAAACTTTGATAGGTAAAAACTTGATACCCTAAACAAATAATATGACGAAACTACCCCCACCCCTCTCTTTTCGGTAGCGCCCCTGCTCCCCCAACCTCCACAGCCACTCTCTCCCCCGTGCTCCTCCCACCTCCGTCGCCCACTCTCGTCCTGTCACGACCCGTCCACGAATAATCGGACATGGATCGTGGGTACGTCCAGCCTACGTCACAACTTCGGCGGTAGAACACTGTATAGGTCTACTATACTATCTAACAATAATAATTCACAATAGATAATGTCATCTCTATATAAATATGAATACTCAACCACAATAATCTAAAGGAAGATCGCATAAGAAGATAATCCAGATAACACTCTAAAGAAATGAAAGTAGACATGATATGAAAAAGAAACACTAGCCTAGATCTCTACAAATGTCCCCTCAAGTCCACAGTGTAAGATCAGTCATGTCTATAGCATCATTCTGAAATTTTGGAATGGAGAGCACAACAATCACTGAAAAATATTATCCAGTCAGAAATAGAGCGAAGCACACATCTAACAGCAGTTCCAATAAATGATAAAGACTATGTAACGGTAAATAGAAAGAAATACAAGATAAATAAAACAAGAGCAAGAAATATACAAGATATGGAATGTTGTATATAAATACAAGAGTAATGAGCATCATATACAAGAGTCAAGAAATACAACTAGCTAAGTGAGTGAGTACTAACTTCGACATGTGATCGGCTTAAAAACTTGCATATGAATATGGTGTCACACTTGTTTCTAGATTTGGTATTTCTTGAATTTTTGATATTTAAGATTTTTGCTGTATTTTTTATGTTGGTTTCTGTCATTTTATTTATTGCTTTATTTTTCTGTTGTTGAGAGAAACTACCCGATAGGGGTGAGCAAATACCGACCGCTACCGAAAAATCGACCGAATACCGATTAAAAATATCCCCAAAACCTGAACCAAAATTATGAACCGATACCGAATTGCTGAAACGATTAAAATATGGTATATTGGTAATGGTAGCGGTTTGAGTGTAATATCATACCGAAAATACCGAATCGAACCGATTATATATATATATATATATATATATATATATATATATATATATATATATATATATATATATATATATATATATATATATATATATATATATATATAAAGTAGTACATAAATTTGTATATATTTTTCTTCCTCGTAATGTTGCTCATGATTAGTTTTATGTTACTCATTTTTATTTTTATCTTTGTTACAGTTGAAAATCAGGTTCTTAGAACATACAATGGATTTTGGTGAACTTGAAGTTATGTTAAGATTACAAAGAATTTAACTTTTGATATTTTGAGCTTATGTTTTTGTATTTTCTTAGAACTTGGAAGTAAATTTTGGTGTACTTGAACTTATGCTATGGGTTAAACTTAGTGATTGTGCTAGATCTTTTAAGCTCATTTTTAGATGTTTGTGACTTATTACGTATTGCTCTAATAAATTTGTTTAATTGTTTGGTTGGTAGAGGCTTGGCTTTAAAATTTAATGCTTAAAAAAAGTAATATATATATATATATATATATATATATATATATATATATATATATATATATATATATATATATATATATATATGATAAGAGGTTTCATAATAATAAGTGTGTTGATTGATCGAATGTTAATTGGTAAAATATCGCTACCGAACAAAAATGACCGAATACCCTTTAATCGAAACCGAAAAAATCAATTCTAAATGGTACGATATTGGTATTAATTTTTTAAATACCGATTAAAAAAATACCGAAAAAATTGACCAAATACCGACCGATTATACCGATGCTCACCCCTACTACCCGAGACTAGTAGTGGATCCGTTGGCAATGGCCAAGGACCCGTGCTATGATCCGTATGTACAATAGATACCTGATTTGGTTCACTCTTGGACCATTAAGCTTAATGTGGATTTCTAATATTGCATGAGGATTAGTTATGACTAGAATGCCCTTTTCTTCCACTTGGTATATATATATGAGTATTTTCTCTCTCCTCATTCATTCTTCTTATTTCACTCATATTTCTTCCTTCTTCCTCCTCTACCCCTTCCCTACGCCGAACCCTAACCCTAGAGGACGTAGGAGCAGTTAAGGTGATCACTTACCGTGAGAGGAGAGGCTAGGAGCCACTCGAGGCATGTACATCTTGCTCAATGGTGAAGCTTTGATTTTTGAATTTTACATATTTGTGTTATTTTAAAAATATGTTTGAAGAAAAATATTTTTCTTATGTCCCTCATCATTTTTAGTTCTTGGAGTTTTTGGTTTTGGTGGATAGATTTAAGTAGATCTACATTTTAAAGTTTAGGATTTTCATGGGTTTCATGTATTTTTTATGGTTTTAATCTATTAAAACATAGTATTTTAGAAAAAAAATAGTTTTCTTTGGGTGATAGAGCATTGCATTTCGAGCATTTTGGCTTTTAGTTCACTTGATTTGCAGTTAAAATAAAGTTTTTATGGAGAAAATAAGTTTTTTTAGTTTTTTTTGGAGCTTTTTTCCATGGAATTAGTGCTGTTTTGGGACAATGGAGTTTCATGCGTACCAGTTTTTCCTGCTTCCTCATGCGTACCAGTTCCCCTGCTTCCTCATGCGTATCAGTTTTTTCTGCTTCCTCATGCGTCCCAGTTTCCCTACTCTGGGTTTTATCATGTGCACTTTTTATTCTATTATGTTAGAATATAGTGATGTTGTTCTCTCATATGTTAACATATGATTTTGATCCTCACGACACTGTGGAATTGTTTGTGTATGATAACCGATTTTATTTGGCATCGAGCAATCGTGAGTGAGTATTTCCCAATGTATCGCATATCGCGGATACGATAAGTTCGTCATTTATAATTCGTGAAAAGTTCGTACCCGTAACTCGTCAATATAGGAAATTTTTTTGAGTGTCTATGACTCAAGAACTTGAAATTTTTTAGTAATGATTAAACAAGAAACAATTTAGTAATGATTAAACAAGATAAAATTCACCTAGATCATTGGGAGAAAAGAATATTGCGCTACCGGCTACCCTGATCTCCAAATGTCCCATGCAGCATGGACCAACCCTGCTAGGCAAGGGCTCCATGACTGACCAAGTTTACGCGTGCTGTGGCACATTACAAGTTCAAGTTTATGTTTACAAGTTCAAGTTATATTTACAAATTAAGTTTATGTTTACAAGTTTTAGTTATGCTTACAAGCTCAAGTTATGACAAGTAACAAGTTATGATTGTTGTGATAGTTGATTGTGCATTTTAGTTTACTTGACAAGCGTACCATTGACCATCCGGGTTGATTGTAGTGCCGGTGGTAGCAATATTCTTAACAATGCATTTTAGTAATTAAGACCTGTGACAACCCTCGTTAGTTAATTCTAGCAAGCCGTAGAGCTGCTTGGCCGTGCAATGAATGTTGTTACTTTTATTATAGATCACCCTTCTGGTTTTATTTCTTTTGGCGCATGGTTAGAGTGCAAAGTCCTGCTAGGGTGAAGGTCTGCAACCCCGGTCCTTGTTTTGTTTAAGGGTTGTGGTCTCAATCAAGAGTAATTTCTATGCCCTCTTGCCGCTCATCGCTTTATCCTACTCTGTTAGCTAGTATGTTTAAATATTTTATTTATGTCGTTACTCTATTCTTGAGACAAGTACATTGGTACCATAAAAGTCTCGATCCACATTTATTTTAAATATGTCTTGTGTTCTGATGTATGATTGTAGTAGTTTGGTCTATCACCTTGAGCTCCTTTGTGGTACTTGTTGCTTGGGGTTCTGACCCTAGTGGCTTTGCTTGGCCAGGTTTACCCGAGGAGAACCAGGATCTCCCATACTTCCAGAAAAATAGTTCTTACTCGTAGGACTGCGGCCAAAGCTCGCGAGTGGGTTTCCTTCTTCCACCCCTCGTTTTGATTTCTTTATTTTGTGGTATTTAGCAAGGGGCATAGTAGCTCCTTTTATTTTTGAGACTACAGTCACTATGATATATATATTAGACCATGACTGGTATATTTGATCATGTATAATTATACTCTGCTAGTGCATCATTTTGTATTCACTAGCTTCATGATCATATGTGACATGTAATTTAGGACGCCTTTTTTACTTTCAGGTATTATATACTCTTGAGATTGTTGTTGATGGATTGAGACACTAGGATTTGTTGGCCTTAGGACTGACGTCATAGCATGCTAGCGTCCACCCATCTATCTTCTAGACAACCTTAGCACATTGCGGCTTATTTCGGTATTCTGCAAGGTGTGGTTGGCCATGTCAGTCCTCATATTTATCCAGTATTCTAGGAGCGAGGCATGTCAAAGTTTTAGTGGTGGCTCATGTAGGTCTGTTTTCAGACTTGTGGGGGGACTCATCTTATTAGAATCTCAATCATTTATAATCTTCGATTGAACTCCACTTGCAACATTCACTTCTCACTTTCCTTGAACTTCATACTTGCTTGACATGATTGTTCCATTCCCGTCCCTTATTGATTTCCTTGTGTCCTTATCCTTCAGGGACACCCAACCTGCTCCTCCTTATGAGGCTTTCATTGCACTGATAGTATATCCAGTAGTATGTCAGGATCAGGCCCCGCCATTGAACCGTGGGCAAGCGTCAGTAGCTCTTCATCAGCTGGCTCCGTAAGTCATGCATGTCCAACCAGCATAATCAGCTCCACCAGTCATACCGGGACGACCAGTCCAGTCCGCTCTGTCGTTCATACTAGCCCATCCAACTTATACAATACCACCAGTTCTTCCAGTACAACCACGACAGGCAGGCTCGCAGGCCATATTAGAGATAATCAAAGGCATGATGAAGGTACAACAACAACTCCAGCTTCAACAACAAGTGGTCCAACTTTGCTAGCAGTTTCAGCAAGGACAAGAACAAACCAACATGACTCTTTTCCAGAGAGTTAGAGCAGCACTCGAGAATAGTGTGCGTTATAGTCATAACTCAGCATCAAATGTTAGTCGCTTAAGTCCGACCAAGTTTCTCGGCACGAAGGATGCCATTTCAGCAGATTCTTGGCTCTAGGACTTCGAGACCATCTCGGATACAACTAAGACCCCCGAGGACGAGAATATAGTAATTTTAAATCTACAGATAACAAATCTTGCCCGAGATTGGTGGGCAACACAAGAAATGGTGCTTCCAAAGCCCATTGACCGGAGGACGTTCAAGGAGCGCTTCTAGGAGAAGTATTTCCACACAACCGCCAAGTTCCAGCTTCAGCAGCAGTTCATCAACCTCCGTCAGAACAAAAGATCGGTTGACCAGTATACGGCCGAGTTTTGCCGACTTAGCTGATTCGCTCCTCATATGGTAGCTACCGAGGAGGATCGAGTCAGAAGATTCAAGCAAGGTTTGCATCTAGATATTCAGCAATATATAGTGGGTCATGATTATGCCACCTATGATGTAGTACTCAAGGTAGCTAGATCCCAAGAACTCGCCGGCCAGAGATTAGTAGCAAGGACCGAAGGTCAGAAGAGGTCCCACTCATCCATGAGAGGCATTAGTATTCAGTCGTCACCTCCAGTACCAGCAGTCAGAGCTTCTCGCCCGCATGTACCTCCAGCCTCGACTATAACCATATTTCAGTCCACAAAGCCAATCAGTATCAACAAGATGTAGCCACTGTGGCAAGCCAGGGCACAACAGAGATCACTATAGGAGGGTCAACGGCCAGTGTCTCAGATGTGGGACATCGGACCATAGATTGGTTCATGCCCGCTTATGTACCATGAGGCTTCTTCAGTCCGACAGTTGCCAGCTCTGCCTCAAGCAGCGGTTGAAGGCCTAAGGGGACCTGTATTTGTAAACAACCAAAATTTTTAGAATTTTAAAAATAATTTTTCGATATTTTTTTGTACTTTTTATTAATTAAAATAAATATTCTTCAAAGGATTAATATTTTTGTGAATTAAATTAAATTTTAAAATATTGTATAAATTATATTTTTGAGTGTATAATTAATAATATGATATTGTGTAATTTTTCTGAAATTTATTGGGCTCAAAAACTATTTTTAAATAGTTAAAAATATTATTTTAGATAAACCAGACCGAACCAAACCAACCCAAACTGAACCCAACCGAACCAACCCCACCCTATTGATCCTATCCTACCCGTACCCGACCTGACCCACCACCCACTCTTCCCACACACCCGCACGATCCACCCCCCATTCCCGCAGCAACCGCGACCCCCTCTTCCCTTACAAAACCACCCCCATTCCTTACATTTATATACCGCACGACCACCCCCCCCCCCCCCCCCCCGCATATCCCCAAGCTCTCCACGACCTCGGACGATCGCCGACGACCGCCGCACGCCGCCGACGAACACGGCCGCAGACCCACCCCAGTTCACGACCAGCAGACATTAGCAAGGTACCCATCTTTCCACTCGTGTATCTCCCTGTATATTGATCCATATATCATTCTGTCATATCCTATGTGAAGAACACGTGACCCTCTCGAATCTTGTATAATTAGTTCAGGGTATCGTGTCATGTGTTGGTCGCAAATTGTGACGCAAAACAGGAAAAAAATAACATATTTTGTAGTTTAGAAACTGTCCCGAACTCCTAAGTTCATGGCCGTTTTACATCCAACCTAGTTAATATTTTGAATTTTCACTTAAACATTAAATTAGACAATATAAACAAGTTTTGAACCCTATAATTAGTTTATTTTAATTTGTTGTATGTTATGTTTTATTCGCAGGTAGAGTCGACCAAAAACTTGATTTTCAAAATCCTAGTTTTTTCGAAATTGGGTGCGTCCTGCTAAACGAGGCAACTTCATCGTATGTGAATTATATCGAAAGATGCGTATCGTCAATGCGGATGTGTGGAATTTTGCGAAAGTTAGTTTGGATGTGCGTGCACACCGGAATCAACGCGTATCCGTCAAAATTTTCCGTATCGGCCCGTTTTGACACTCGCTGTAACTTCGTGTGTACTTGTTATTTTGTATCAAAACTTACGCCATCGGATTCGCAGCGTTACGCTGGTCCTGTGATCCAAGTTTGGTTCGATTCTGAGAACGTTGACAAAATCTTATTTCGTGGGCCCCAAGGCTCTACTTGGCGGGCAATTTTGTGGTCGTCTCATCGGAATCCAATTTTGGATGTTCCGTTGGGTTCGTATCATCGTTCTGGACTCGTAGACACTAAGTTTGACTAATTTGGAGAACTTTGTCTCTAGCATATTTTTCGGTGCGAAGTGGGCCACTTGTGGATCCCGCTTTTACCAAAAATTGTCAATTATGTCCATGTGTCCAAATTTGACTTATGGGTAGTTAATCCTAACTATTTCATGTATTCTGAGAGTGATGGTAATATTTGTTTCAGCATTCGGAGGCATTTTTGGAGATTTTGCTGTTACCGAAGCAACTAAAGGAGTTCAAATCCCAGGCAAGTGTACCTTGCCAAACTTGCAGTACTTGCTTTTATATTATTTTCTTGATTTATTTCAGTGATGTATCTGCTCAACCTAGGACCGTGAGATGTTGCTTAATATCAGAATAATATTCGGGTGTTGACGTCGTATGCGGAGTCCTGTAACGCCACTTACAGAGTTGATAACCCGATCCTATATTTTCATGCTTTCTTTATCAAGTATGTCATACCATTGGATACTTGACACTATTCATGAGACAGAATCTTTTCTGAGTTATTTATGGTGATTCTGTATAGGCTTACAGGATTTATGACATAGATCTTGCATATTCATAGATATCATTATGACTCGTTGTAATAGTTAGAGGCCACGATCTTGCGTGTTATGGACATGAAATGTCGTGGACATGAGACGTGTGATTATATTGGGTGGGAAGAGACACACAGGCTATAGGCTGATTGCATATATATTTATTATTGCGGTGCTTAAGTCTCTGTTCTAAAGCTTGGCCCACTACGTGATATTAGTGCTACAGGCTCCCCAACACAGAGCTTGTAGTGGTCTCAGCCTGAGTACTAGTGATGCTCTCATTTGCATATCACATAGCCGGTTACATAGTTCGCCCTGTTGATATATTTTTATATATTATATTTTATCTGGTTTGAGTTATTCTTGTACCTTGCTATATTTCCTGAGGACCTGGATCGAGATTATGTCCCCAGGTTTAGCAGAGGAGATCTACCCCGAGGTATACGAGACAGGAGCAAACACTGGAGCAGTACCAACACCAGAGGAAGAGGTGATGCCAGAGAATTTCTTCTGAATATTTTGTTATATACTCAGTTATTTCTGTTTCTTGATACTCTATTTCCTATCTCGTAGATTATTGTATTAAACTTATTTTCGGGTTGCTCCCCCAAATATTTTTTATTGAGACTTGTTGGATTATATTTATTATTGGATTAGTATTATATTTGAATTATGTTTATCTTCTGTGTATGAGATTAGAATTAGACAGTGACATGTATCATAGACCATTATATTTTTTTACAGCTTAAGTACACTCTAATGGGTCCATTAAATTGGGTTTGCCCATTGGAGTTGTGCTGCTGGCCATTGCCACGTAGTCCCTCGGTATTTTGGGACTGGAGCGTGACATGGTTTTTATGGTGGCCCATGCAGGTCTACGAATATGTTGTTTCGGTTTCAACTAAGGAACCAAGCAAGCCTGCAAATTATGATAGGATAAATAATAGGATCTCATCCACTTGATTGATTCGTTCTTGATCTCCATATCGACTTCAAAATAATTTCTTGACTTGCACCCTGCCTTGATTCTTCTGTATGCCTCTTATAGTTTACTTTGTATACAGAATAATGAATACACGAGCAAGCGACGAGACTCCCACAAGTACACCACAAGGTGCTGTGATCACTTATGATGATGGGGTAACACCATTGGGTGGAGATCCATCTATTCAACAAAGCAATCAAGCAGGCCAACATACCTTAAGATTTCGGCGAGACGACATTCCACCGCCGTCGCGGTTTACTCCATCTATGCCCATTTTTCCACAAGGACGGGCTATGGACGGACAGCAGATGTTTCAAATATTCTACACAATGATTCAAGCCCAACAACAGGTTCATCAAGAGGCCCAGCAAAGCCAAGCGGAGAAGTTCTTTGATGGACTTAGCTCTGAGCTACCAAAATTAATCAGCTCCATTGCAACTACTTCATACACGGACGTCCTTGCTGCAGCCCGACCCATGGAGCGCATCACCAGGAGAGGGTCCAGCCAGAAGCGGCCGCATGCATTAGCACCAGATCGAGCACAGCAGAAAAGAGCTGCAAAGCGACCACAGATGAATCTACCACACAGAGCAGTATCACAATCCCTAACCATTCCTACTTGTCACTACTGTTGGAAGTTAGGCCATATTGAGAGAAAGTGTAGACTTAAATTGGGATTATGTTTAGCTTGCGGATCCAATCAGCATTCAGTAAGGGATTGTCATGAGCGTCGAGAGAAAGCACTGATGATTCATCGACCAGCCCTACCATCACCAGCACTAGTACTCCCTACTTGTCATTATTGTGGCAAGGTAGGTTATCTTGTCAAGGAATGCCGATGCATATTGGGATTATGCTTGGTTTGCGGATCCAGCCAACATTCAGCCAGAAATTGTATGGAGTATCGAGGAGAAACATCGATGGTTAACCGACAAGCTTTATCAGCACCAAGAGGATATCAGCTGAGGCCACCCTTGGCATCCCAGACAATACTATTCCAGCAGGCCCATCAACAGCAGAGGGCACCGCCACAGGGACGTGGACAGGCTTTTGCAATGACGGTAGATGAGGCACAAACTCATGGAGTAGTGAATATGAGTAAGATTTAAATTTTATCATAGCTATCTATTCCTAGTAATATTTAGCATGTGCCTGTTAGATCATTTTCCTAGCCTAAGCCTAGTATTATGTTAGCATGAACTTGTTAGTCAAGATTAATACCTGGTGCCCAAGTTTTCATAAGCTATAGTTGATCCTTGCTCTAACCAGACTCATTTACTCTTGAGTTACTTATCTCTCATTGCCTAGGGAAAAGTTTTTATTCCTTCCCTACGTGTTATGCTTGGAAAAAAAAACCTCACCCTTCCTCACGATTTCTCCTTGTTTATGATTCCTTATTCTTTGTGTCATATTTTAACAAACATGTCTTGCAACCGCGTCATCTCTTCTGACCGGTTTTATTTCATTTTCTTAATTGCGAGGACGCAACTCTTTTAAGGTGGGTAGATTGTAAACACCCAAATTTTTTAGAATTTTAAAAATAAATTTTTGTGATTTTTCTGTATTTTTTGTTAATTAAAATAAATGTTCTTCAAAGGATTAATATTTTTGTGAATTAAATTAAATATTAAAATATTGTATAAATTTTATTTTTGAGTGTATAATTAATAATATGATATTGTGTAATTTTTTTGGAATTTATTGGGCTCAAAAAATATTTTTAAATAGCTAAAAATATTATTTTAGATAAACCAGACCGAACTAGACATGAACCGAACCAAACCAACCCAAACTGAACCCAACCGAACCAACCCTACCCTATTGGATCCTATCCTACCCGTACCCGACCCGACCCGGCCCGGCCCAAACTGAACCGAACAGAAACTGTCAATTCTGTCCCTGTGTCCAAATTGGACTTATGGGTAGTCAATCCTAGCTATTTCATGTATTCTGAGAGTGATGGTAATGTTTGTTTCAACATCTGGAGGCGTTCCTGGATATTTTGCTTTTACTGGAGCAACTGAAGGAGTTCAAACCCCAGGCAAGTGTACCTTGCCAAACTTGCAGTACTTGTTTTCATATTATTTTCTTAATTTATTTCTGTGATGTATCTGCTCAACCTAGGACCGTGAGACATTTCTTAACGTCCGAATAATATTTGGGTGTCGACGCCGTACGCGGAGTCGTATAATATCACTTAGAGAGTTGATAACCCGATCCTATATTTTTGTGCTTGCTTTATCAAGTACGTCATACCATAGGACACTTGACACTATTTATGAGACATAATCTTTCTTGAGTTATTCATGGTGATTCTGTATAGGCTTACAAGATTCGTGATATAGATCTTGCATATTCATTGATATCATTATAACTCGTTGTAATAGTTAGAGTTCATGAACTTGCGTGTTATGGATATGAGACATCGTGGACATGAGACGTGTGATTACATTGGGTGGAAAGAGACACACATGCTACAGGCTGATTGCATACATATATATTTATTATTGCGATGCTTAAGTCTCTGTTCCAGAGCTTGGCCCACTACGTGATATTAGTGCTATAGGCTCCCCGACACAGAGCTTGTAGTAGTCTCAGCCTGAGTACTAGTGATGCTCTCATTTGCATATCACATAGCTGGTTACATAGTTTTCTTTGCTGATATATTTTTACATACTGTATTTTATTTGGCTTGAGTTATTATTGTACCTTGCTATGTTCCCTAAGGACCTGGATCGGGATTATGTCCACAGGTTTAGCAGAGGAGATCTACCCCGAGGTATACGGGACAGGAGCAGACACTGGAGCAGTACCAACACCAGAGGACGAGGTGATGCCAGAGAATTTCCCTTGAGTATTTTATTATATACTCAGTTATTTCTGTTTTTTGATACTCTATTTCCTGTCTTGTGGATTATTATATTAAACTTATTTTTGGGTTATTCCCCGAAATACTTTTTATTGAGACTTGTTGGATTATATTTATTATTGGATTAGTATTATATTTGAATTATATTTATCTTCTGTGGATGAGATTAGAATTAGACAGTGACATGTATCGTAGACCATTATATTTGTTTTACAGCTTAAGTACACTCTAACGGATCCATTAAATTGGGTTTGTCCATTGGAGTTGTGTTGCTGGCCATTGCCACGTAGCTAGTCTCTCGGTACTTTGGGACTGGGGCATGACAGCATTAGCAGTACAACCCCTAGCCCAGCATCCTCTCCCGACACAGACTTAGCAGTTTCAGTAGTAACGTCCGGCTCAGTATGCGCAAGCCCAGCAAGCAAGGCACAACCAGCAGCAAGTTAGAGCAGCAACTCCTCAGCGTGAGCGTGAATGATGATTCGGCAACCTAGAGCAGTTGTTAGCCGAAGGAGCTACGATTGTGGGTGAGATTTTTGAGGTTCTTTTAGTTTATCTTATTCTTGGGTTCTTTTCGAGCGATCTTGTATCCTGTTGTACCCAGAGTACAATAGTTGTCTCTATCTTTCTGTCGAGTAGAGACGAGTCCTTCGTCCTACTCTTCCGTCTCCGTATCTCATGGTACGTGATGTCCATCATGTGACCCAATTACGAAGGTATATTTTGGATTAGAGTCATGATCTCGATATAGTTGTTGGTACCAACTTACCTCAAGGCTTGTCTCTTGTCTATTTTGTGAGTCAGCATAAGGCAAGCGAGAAAGAATTCTTATTTGACTAACTTAGGGGTATATGTGTCCATATGCCTCAATTATTCTATGTGTGTTATTATGTGCAATTATTTACTTTCTGTCTTTATCTCTTCTATTTTAGTTATTTGCTTGATGTGACTCATTTTCTGATAAGTGATTTGTGATTTCCTGATCCTTTTAGTGTGTTCCCCAGCTCGACTAGCCTGGGTGAAATTTCGAGGATAAAATTTTTCTAAGGAGAGTAGAGATGTCACACCCGTTTCTAGATTTGGTATTTCATGAATTTTTGAGATTTAATATTTTTCTGGTAATGTATTCCTGCTGTATTTCTCAAGTTGGTTTTTATCATTTTATTTATTGCTTTATTTTCCTGTTATTGGGAGAGACTACCCGAGACTAGTAGTGGACCTTAGCATATTGCGGCTAGCGTCCACCCATCTGTCTTCTAAACAACCTTAGCATATTGCAGCTTACTTCGATATTCTGTAAGGTATGGTTGGCCATGTCAGTCCTCGTATTTATCCAGTATTCTGGGAGTGGGATACGACATATGGCCTGGTTAATCATACCTGAGGTGTATGATTAACACTCACAGGGACATACACTGGAAGGGGTATGATCACATATCTGACTAATACTTCCTGTCCCCGACTGGTATATTGGATCCAACTATGACATGCTACGACACTAGATTCTATGAGAAGTGAGCTAATCTTCTCATGAATCGATGTCTATACATATACAAGATTACAAGGCATGCACAGGTTTTACAAGAAATAATATCTCATGACAGAATCCAAAAATACTAATCCGTGCAACCATGTGTCAAGAAATCAAGGATATCTACACTAGATACAAGAAACATAGAAGATATCATAAACGAAAAATTATTAGAGAATGTACTCGCCTGTGATCATGAGCAATGAATGTCAAATTATGTCTGTATCGGTGCCTCGCAGACCTATATATATAATTCTATGTCATTACAGTATTTTGGAATCATAAACATGCTATACAAGCTTGAAATTTGGTCTCTAAATTAATACTAGGTCCAACTAAGTCAAACTAGGTTAAATTTGGTCAAATCTAGGTCAACACAATCAAACTATGTCATTTTCTAGTTTTTAGGTTGATTTTACTATTATAAGCTTTATAAAGTTATACTAGGTCTTAACAAGTCACTATTTAATTTTTAGGTGCTAATTAGGTCAAACTAGTTAATACTAGGTCAATACTAGGTTTCTAGGCTATACTAATAAGTTACTAGCATATATTATCCTAATATATACTTCTACCTATAATTTCTAGCAATACATTGGCATATAGCTATTTATCTTAACCCGTATCACGGTATCTTAACCCATATCACACATTTACCTAATACCTAAGCCCGTATCTCAAATATCTTAACTATTAGCCAATAGCTTAGTTCTAGGGTCAATACATGGCTAAACTAGATTTCTAGTCCATACTAGTCAATGCCTTGCTAATATCCATGTTTCTAGACTAGTACCTTAGTTGTATCACCAATACCTCAGCTATGGGTCAATACCTTGCTAACACTAGGTTTTAAAGTCATATTAGTTAGCTATGATATAATAATATTATATATACTATATAGATATACAATAACTTAGTCTAACACTTAATACATAGCCAATACCTTAGTATTATCTCATTACCTAGCTATTACCTTAGTATTACCTCATTACCTTACCATATTACCCTGTATCAAAGTTTCTAGACTAGTACCTTAGCTAATATCATTACCTTGACCAATACCCGATACCTTAACTCATACCTTGGTACCTAACCCATTACCCTAGCTAGATACTATCTTTACCATGGTATCTTAATCCAATACCTAATATCATAACCTTACTTTAGTATCCTAGTATTACATCATACTAGTTCTAATATTTTGGTATCTTGGTATTCTAAATACCTTGATAAATCCTAGGATACCACACTCTAATTTACCCTACACATTGTAATGCCCTGCTCCGTGTCGGCATTATGTATCAGGTGAGTGGGCAGAACTTCGTTCTTTGATTCTTGTATGCCTTAATAATAATCTGAGTATTTTGAATGCTTGTTTGCTTAAAGAGAATGATAGAACCTGCCTTGCATGCTAATAAGAGAACTCACCTAGCTTGTCTTTGAAACGAACATGTCTGCTTAACTAAAAGACCCAGAAATGCTTGTCTAAAAGTATGTATTTGCATGAACATGTTCCACTATCGCCTATGCTTCAATAGAACCATATTGTGTGCCTGAATGTGTTCAAAGATAAGGCGGCTTGCCCCGCAACAAAGATATATCGTCTGGTGGTTCGTCTCTCTGCATACTAGAGTTTATTTGATAGTGTTTCATGCATTCGCATCGGTCGGACAATGGCTATTGGTGGAGAGCTGAACTGTATGTGTCACGGCTGCTACAGAGATAGTAGAAAGCAACCATGAGTCACAGTTGTCAATAGCATCAGATAAATGAGTCATTGGTATGCTGGACTAACCGCTACCGATTCTAAGATACTTGGTGATCGCAATGCATATAAGATAGTTCATCATGTTGGCTTGGATAGAGGACCGCCCCTAAGTGTGCATTTGTGTTTAGATGTGCATTTGACCCTTGAGTCTTTGAGTATAGCTCATGTCACGCCCCGAGGCGTCCCCCGAGTCGTGACCGCCGTCGTTGTGCCGCTTTGCAGCGTTGTTTGCCTTGGGATTTGAGGACCCAGTGGTAGCTCTAGATTGGATAGCAGAACTTGAAGACCACTTCACTCTGCTAGAGGTCCCCGAAGATAGGCGCGTCGCCTGCGCACAACTGCAGCTCCGCCTCGACGCACACGATTGGTGGGACGTGCATCGACGATCTCTCCAACTTGATCACGGAGAGGAGGCGATCTCGTGGACGACCTTTCGTGTCGCATTTGAAGAGGAGTTTATACCGCCTCCAGTACAACGTAAAATGGAAAATGACTTCGTGCAGCTGAGGCAGGGCAGTATGACAGTTAAGCAATACTCCGCCGAGTTCAACCGACTCTCGAAGTTCGCTAGGGCCTATTTACCTGATGCAGCGAGTCGAGCTAGAAGGTTTGAAGGTGGACTACGCCCTGCCATCTATTCGCACGTGGTCAATAATCAGTATGGAACAATGCGTGAAGTCATGAATCACGCCCTATCCCTTGAGCCGCTGTATCCTCACGTTTCCACCGGCGCTGTGCATACCTACAATCACAAACGCCAAGGCAACGAGGGAGGAAACAACGCTGCAAAGCGGCACAACGACGGCGGTCACGACTCGGGGGACGCCTCGGGGCGTGACAGCTCACGAGACACGCTGCGCACACCCTGAAACAGAACAATCGGCTTGTCTTGCTTGCTTGCTTAATATCACATATGAAACTCTATTTCAAAAGATGTTTTCAAAAGAAAGTAATATGACTCTGCTATCAAACTGCATGAAATGAACATAGGTAAAACTAGAAAGATCACTAGTAATGTAATGTTTTATAACATGATTACTTAGTGTTGGTTTTAGTGAATGCTTGCTTCTGTTCAGTTATTTATTCTCACCAGTACTTATAAAAGTGCTGACCCATCAACAATTTACTTGCTTGTAGGTACTGGATCGGCCGAGGGAGCGATAGGCGTGCCTCATCCCCAAGATCCAGAATTCGTGTTTCGATTGCCCCGAGTTGCTATCGTATAAAGGGGCATAATGTATGGAATGATGCCTTTGCTAAGAGAATCCAGTCCCTCAATTTGTCCCGAATGCTCAGTTGGCTAAATGCATTGCATTACAATAATGTCCCTATGCTGCTTACTCAATCGATGCGATGATAGCCAAACAACATAAACGATGTTGCCTTGTGCGGGCGCAATTCCAGGCTCGCACGACATCACGTTCTGGTATCAAATGGCCATACGCTCCCCGTCGGGAAGTGCTGAGGCACGGTGATTCACGTCCGGTGCGCCGAGGCACGGTGATTCGCGTCCGGTCAGGCGGGGGATATGCAGTAGTCGGGCGGCCCTCGGGACCAGGGCGCGACACACATATCCCACTTGTTTGTATATGTTACCATAGTGCCACATTAGGTATCATATGATACCAACCCCCAAGATACTAATCCATGACCATAACCTACACTCACTTGATATACATACTACATAGGCTCATAGGATACACAAAATACCTATGTCGTATAGTCAGTTCTCTACTTATAACAATACTATACCTATTAGACCTATTCAATAAATTCTAGAGTTAAAGTATGTCATAGCCCTTCGTATTAGATTTTCGAAACTTTAAACAGATCATATTTTTGTGTCTGGAAGCTTCCAGAATCGCAAAAATACAGAAACACGTTCATCTTTTGGACACCTGACACTCAAATAGTTTTACAGAAAGTTCCAGAACGAATTTGGCCTATTAATTTATATATTTGGAAAGCTAGCTTCGATACGGTTCTTCTATAAAATAGAAGATTAATCGGAGTCCTGAGTTAAGAGTTATGGCATTTCTAAGTTGCTATGGTTGCTAAAATTGAGACTGGATACTATGACGAATTTGGACTATTTTGGACAAAAGAACACATGTATACACCCAATTTACCAAATCCACCTATATGTATCATGGCGTATCATGATACGGACTCTACGTGTCCAATTTTGGATATAAGAACACATTCACACCATCAAATAAAGATCAATAGTTCTCATTAGGACACAATACACACACTCAATGGACACAATTGGGGTTTTCCCAAATTAAGCCCCAAAATTATGACATCAACTTAGATCTACCAAATTGATGGCTCATAATGTAATGCCCCGCTCCTAACAGATACTTATGGAACACTTGTTACTTTGACTCGGTTGAGAATCGAGTCTCGGGAAAACCTTTCCGCCAAATCAACACGGACGAAATACAGTGAACCCTTCAAATTGATAGAACAACTTCTATTGAAATAAGTCCAAGAGTTTTCGTTGGTTGTTTTGTTGCTTGATTTTGTGTTATTTTATATTTTGTCTTGCTTTCGATGACTTGGTTTTCATAATTCACTTTTCTCGGTTGTGCATTCTTTTCGAATCGTAAGGGAAAGAGATCGAATGATGCTAACCAAGTATTGTTACAATTTCAGGACGCATAACCAAGGAGTGATTGTTGCATAGGGCTTCCCCATCCTCTCGTTCAATTCAATCGGTGAGTGGCTTAGGCCATTCGATGGATCCTTCAGTACGTACGCTTTAATAAAATAATCTCTAGTCTGCACGAGTTACCTGTTGCTATACAAATGATGCCTCACTAAATGAAATAAGCTAAAAGTGATGAATTGCATGCTTGATTTTATATATATATATATAGAACTGTTGCAAATGCTTGTTCAAATAGACGTGTATCTGTTCCTTACTCATATGCTGCATAAAAGATGTTTAGAGAAACCTCGCATGTGTTACCATATAATAGAGTAAAGAGATAGAGATGTTCATGTATAGTCTAACTGCTTCATAGTAAGAGTTTATATGATAGAGTTGCATACCATGCAACGGTCTTTAGACAACTTGTGCACAAGGGTAATCCCATGAACAGTTTCTAGGGTACTGGGGATCGTTCGCCCTGGGGAGATCAAAGGAATATCCTGAGGCAATAAAGTCCTCACGATCAGGGGGGTGTTCATGTCTATAGAGAATAGATTTCCTATGGACCATCATGTAGTTAGGTCGTATGATAAGTTATCTTCTATGCACACTTGACACTTGATGCCAACAAAGATGCATGAGTTATATACATATATGCAAATTATTTCTAACTTGTGTGTCTGCTGCAGGGATAACTGCTCGACCCTGGGTAAGTTTATTATATGCATAGTTTATCTATTGTCTATATTTTCTTGCATGGTTTGTTAAAAAGAAACTAGACAATTAGAAAGATCACCTAATAATGCTAGCTTCACATTCTTACTTAGTGTGGATTTTTAGGTGAGTTTGGCCACGGTCGATCACCAGTACATATTGTAGTACTGATCCATGTTTGTGGACAAATCTCCAGGTTCTGGTAGCGAGAGCTTGGCGAGCATTTTGAACCAGTGTTAGCGCATCCTTCCAGCTGGACCGTGCTCGTGCTGCTTCCTTAGCTTTCCTCTCCTGTGTGCAAACTTCTTTTTTGCTAGTTGTTTTGATTTTGGTCCTACTAAAAGGATATAATATATGAACGTTGTGGCTAGTTTTAGGATTATAAAAAGAGTTGTAAGCCTTCTATGGCATATTTTGTAACTCAGCCAAGCAAGTACTTTGTAATCCAATCTTCAAGTATTCAATAAAGAAAGTATTTTGTGTTCCTATTAAATGTGTTCAATTTTGGTTCTCTGTATTTACATTCCGTGCTTATATATGTATATTTTCGTCTGACTTATGTCTTGTGCAGGTAATATGCCTGGTGCAAGCGCAACTTAGGCTTGCACGACATCGCGCCCAAGCGAGGACTATCGGTTTCGTAGGGACCAAGCAAGGACTATCGGCCCTTACGGGACCGGAGCATGACAGGTGGTATCAGAGCATGGCTTTACGTCCTCAGCCTCTTCAAATATCATTTTCAAAGATGATATAAGTTTTCAAACGGTTTCAAAAATCCTGAATTTCAAAAATGGTTGAGAATCTATAAAAGTAAATCGAAGGTATAAAATGTCCATATTTTGAAGCGCTTGAAAACCCAACGTCCCATGTAATAAGTCCATAATACGTTATGAGACTAATGCAAGCTACTCTCTTTTACAGCAAGATGACTAAAACAGGTAACCAAGGGACATCGCGCACAGCGAGCGTGAATAATGAACAAATTGATAGGCTGATTCGCATGTTTGAAAATCAACAAGAATGATTTAATGCCCAACATGATCGATTTGAGGCTCAGCAGCAACCGGCAGATGCTCGAGCCATAGCACAACAGAAGCAGTTAGACTCTTTGACTCAGATAGTGACAACCATGGTAGCCAATAGCAGTACATCGGGAACCGCCGTGACACCTGTGGCAGCCACAACCCGCACCTCGAGAAACAGGCCTAGCAAAAGCTAACGAGCCTCCGCAGGAGGCCAGGAAGTCTATCTTTAAAGGTCCTGTGTTTCTGAAGTTGAAACCTCCTGAGTTCGAAGGCAGGACCTCGCCAGATAAGGTGATGGACTGGGTCGCCAAGTTAGAGGACTTGTTCGAATTTGCTGGGACACCTGTGAACAAGAGGGTGGCGTGTGCAGTCATGCAGCTGCGGTTACGAGTATACGATTGGTGGTAGATAAATAAACATGATCTTGCCACCAGGCGCCAAGACGACAAAATTACTTGGGGAATATTTAAGGAAGCATTCCAGGAACAATACCTTTCACCTGCCGTCAGACAGAGAAAGAAAGATGAGTTTACCGAACTTAAGTAAGGGAGCAAGTCCGTCGAGGACTATGAGTCAGAATTCTCCAAACTTGCTAAGTTCGCTAGTTCGTTGATTCCTGACGAGAGGGCCCGTACACACAAATTTATTAAGGATTTGAATGACAGCCTTAGGAAAGATGTTATGAACCGTGAATGTACCTCATACATAAAAGCCTTTGAGGCAGCAGTTAAGAATGAGCAATATTCGCCACGGAGTATTTTCGAGAAGGCACCAGCTGCCCGAAACCTCCCGTCAAAAGATACCAAGATGGGGAGAAGAAGATATAAGGTGAGCATCGCCCTTCTCAAGAGTGCACCTTCTGTGGCCGACGGGGCCATAGCATCAAAAACGGTCGCACTAAAAATAGAGAGTGCTTCAATTGTGGTAAGAGGGGCCATGGCTTCAGAGATTGTCAGAATAAGAGAAGGGTTCCAGAGAACCAAGTGGACAATGCAGAACGTGGGCATAATCAGAACCCCGCCCCAGCCCCAGCAAATGGACAAACTGATCAAACAAGAAGGCCTAGAGTTTATCAGTTGAATATTGAGCGCGATACGAGCGGGCACGATGTTGCTGAGTCTGATTCCTTTGACCTCTTAATGCCTTGATCTTCGACTCCTTGATCTCTTAAGTTTTAAGGACGAAACTTCTTCCCAGTGGGGTATTATATAATGCCCCACTCCTAATAGATACTTATGGAATACTTATTACTTTGACTCGTTGAGAATCTAGTCTCGGGAAAACCTTATCGCCAAATTAACACGGACGAAATGCAATGAACCCTTCAAATTGATGGAACAACTTCTATTAAAATAAGTCCAAGAATTTTTTTTGGTTTTTTGCTGCTTGGTTTTGTGTTGCTTTGTGTTTTGTCTTGCTTTCGATGACTTGGTTTTCATGATTCGCTTTTATCGCTTGCACATTATTTTGAATCATAAGGGAAAGAGATCGAAGAATGCTAACAAATTATTATTGCAATTTCAGGACGCATAACCAAGGAGTGATCATTGCATAAGGCTTTTCCATCCTCTCGTTTGATTCAATCGGTGAGTAGTTTAGGCTCTTCTATGAATCTTTCAATCTATACGCTTTAATAAAATGATCTCTAGTCTGCACGAGTTACCTGTTACTATACTAATGATGCCTCACTAAACGAAATAAGCTAGAAGAGATGAATTGCATGCTTGATTATATATATATATATATATATATATATATATATATATATATATATATATAGAACTGTTGCAAATGCTTGTTCAAATAGATGTGTATCCGTTCCTTACTCATATGCTGCATAAGAGATATTTAGAGAAACCTCGCATGTGTTACCATAGAATAAAGTAAAGAGATAGAGATGTTTATGTATAGTCTAACTGCTGCATAGTAAGAGTTTATATGATAGAACTGCATACCATGCATCGGTCTTTAGACAACCACAAGGGTAATCCCACGAACTGTTTTTGAGGCACTTGGGATCGTTCGCCCTAGGGGGGATCAGAGGAACACCCTGAGGCAAGAAGTCCTCGCGATCAGGGGGGTATTTATGTCTATAGAGAATGGGTTTCCCATAGACCATCATGTAGTTAGGTCGCATGATAAGTTATCTTCTATGCACACTTGACACTTGATGCCAACACATATGCATGAGTTATATACATATATGTAAATTGTTCCTAACTTGTGTGTTTGCTGCAGGAATAATCGCTCGACCTTGGGTAAGATTTATCATATGCATAGTCTATCTATTGTCTACGTTTTCTTGCATGATTTGTTAAAAAGAAACTAGACAACTAGAAAGATCACATAAAAATGCTAGCTTCACATGCTTAATTAGTGTGAATTTCTAGGTGAGTTTGGCCACGGTCGCTCACCAGTACATGTTATAGTTATCACGTCTCAATCTCCCGCAAGCTTAACCGTCCTTGCTAAACGTGAATCAACCCGTTGCAGCGCTCTTGCAGGATAATCGTTCTCATCGAGATGTGATATCGTACGAGCCTGGAGTTGTGCTTGCACTAGGCGATATTGTCAAACATCAAAGTTATCATCGAAACGACCAAGTTGCAGCGAAAGTCAAGTATTGTGTACCAAGCACACATCAGAGTATACGCAGCAAAGCTCTCGATAGGGTCCAAATAAAATGCCACAAAGGTGATGCCACAAAGGCTAATGCAATACTCTTGCTCTTTCTCTAGCCCACAATGGTACTTACCGTTCATACATAATATCCCGTATATCCAAGCAGCGTCACTATATCTGCGTACTGTAATACCCACAAACGTGGGTCAGTACACAGCCGTACTAATGAGTGGTATAATCCCACTCGTCTAAGCCGACACTAAGTAAAATAGTGAATGCAAACAGTTATATGGTGATCTTTCTAGTTGAATCCTATATTTATTTTATGGCATAGGGATGACATGTTAAGGAAAATTGTAAAGCAGGTTAAGCATGCAAGCATTCAATTCAAGCCAATATACAAGCAGATATATTTCCAACTCAAAAGAAAACTAGCATGCAAACCGTCCTACTCAAACCCAAGCAACACGAGAACCTATCGAACCATCATCCAAGCCTCAATATCCATCCTCAATCCAAGCCTTATAATCCAATCTCGATATGCACACTCTTGCCGAGGTAAGGTGGCCGTCGCATACACAAAAAGCACAAACTAAATCAAATAAAGCAAACCAACTCTTATCTATATGAAGTCACTGGCCAAGCCATAAAGGACTGATCGGACTGATCAACTGCAGTTCTACCCAATCCAGACCGGATAGCTAGCCCGTCTAGTCATATGAACTACCGGTACTGCGCCCAAAGCACGTTACCATTGTTTCCTCCATGGCTGAACGGTCCCGGTACTCCGAAGCCTATCCCGTTCGAGGAAACCAAACCCCGTGCAACACAGGTTGTCCATAACCGATGCAGACACCAAGTAGGTATAACGAGAGGATCGCACATTCTTGTCCCACCAAACGATCCTAGACTCATCCAACCAATTATCCATAACCATTCTCCAACATATAGCCCAAGGCACAAATATCAAGTTATCCCCATAGGCACTATGGCGCTTCTCGATACAGTATTCCAATTGGTGCAACACCTCTCTCAGAACAATCCCATGGCACAATGCCCCAACAGTGGCACAATGCCCTCGCCGATGCAGTTGTTCAGTTTTGAACCACAACTGCATTCTTTGTTTGACAAAGTGCCCAAGTGATACTCATGCACGAATGCACGCTCGCTCGCCCGAATTCCTGATATTTTAACCAATATATATAATTCCAACTGCTTCTCCAACTGCCCCAAATATAATCTAACTCAAGCTCCAACTATCCAACGCGAAAACCAACTCAAGCCACAAATCTCCCCAAGCAAACGACGTATATTCTATGCACGCCACAGTGTAGTAATTTTCAAGTTCCATTCTAAGTGTTCAATCTATTACGTGTGTTCCATATTATTAGGTATGAAGGAGTAGAGGAGAAGGGAAAGAGCCCGCTCACCAAGTTTGATTCCGTTAAGCATCATGTCCTGCCGATATGGCCGATCCCTTGAACCTGTGGTCCGATGCAAAGCATCATCTACTCAATTGGTATGACCGTGCGAGCAGGATGTTCTTCTCCAAATCATCCAACCGATCGGACTAAGGAAGACGACATTATTGCTCCAATCCAGCTATCTCAGTACTGCTCTGAACGAACGCATGATTCCCATTGAACTCCGCTAGCGATATGCACATAAAACCAACTCAAATCAATACTTGTTCCCAAATCCAACAAATTGAAATGTAACCAGCGATTGCCTCATTCACTCTGACTCAGTGTAACGTACCGTACGGTTGTGGGGCGTTACATAATATACCACTTAGAATCAGGTTCGTCCGCGAACCGAACAAGTATCCATTCTTTACTAGCATGCCGCTTGCCCAATTCATAACTCTGCTCCATGTAACTCACATTCTCTTGATCCCAATTCAGTATCTTATTCACACTGAACGCTCGCACAAATTCTATATTCCCACATCATCCTTGCAGCTCAATACGAATTTCTTATATCGCTTAGTTTTGGATCATACACATATTTATGGCGTCCCTGAAATATATGCATTTCAGCCGAGCTTAGCGATAGCGAATTTGGATAAATTATAAGGGTATCTTTATATCCGAGGCATTCATTCAATTCACTCCTAATTTAACCAATCATGTCGTTCATTCCAGCATATTCGCACAAGCGCTATCCTCAAGTATGATGATTTTCCACCGAAGATTCTTTCCACCTGACTTAATTCAGGTCGTGTTCCAACTCAATCCATCCAACTATTTCTGAATCCATACTAGCATCATTTGAACTCAACCAGTCAAAACTCTAGCATCATATTCTGCATGCACTATCTCCAAATATTATCTCTTGTACTTAACGATCATCTCAACTGATACTACCCTAATTAGGCGATTTACCCGAATACCAAACTTTGCTTTTAGATCATCTCAGCCCAACAACTTTTCCTCAATCTTAATACCTCACTGGGTGAACATCTATATTGAGGTTCATATGATCCACGAAGATTTTGCCGCCACGCTAAAGGGATAGTGTCGCCATGATTTTAACGAGGATACACTCGCCACAATTCCTAGGTTGCACATGGAATAGTTCTTCGTGCTACTTCTACTGCCTCGAAGCATAGGATATCACCTTCACCTTCTGTATGAGCACGCATCCCAGACTAAGTTTTGATATATCTTGTAGATCTGAGGCACATCTGTCCCTTCCAGTATTGTAATGATTTGATATGAAAGAGCCGCTGTTTTAACTTCACAAGCTAGTTTCACAGTCGTCAATTCATATGAATACTATTCCCTTCCGGGGCATGATGAGTCAGAGGCGATGCTATCTTCAAAAAAAATCTGTGACTCTGAATCTCATCAGTTGACTTAGGCCATTCTCACCATCACTTCGATCTTTCGGCTGCATCTTCAGCTGAAGGCTATCCCAAGGATCTCTCAAATCCAACACTCAGTCACTTAGGCTAATCTCCAACATACACTACTTACATTCGCCCTTGACGCATTCCTAAATGCGCCGCCACAAGGGTCTCTCTATGGGTCTACAATATTCATCTCTGATTTGGCGGTCAAGTCGCTAGGGTCAGCTGTCCCGAAGCTACGCTCGATAATTGTAAGTTATCACGATGGACAGTTACTACGAACCATGCTATATCTCATCTGCAAATCTGAACCATAATCTAACCATTCCATCCGAACGAACTTCTGAATCTGAGATCTTCATGCACTACCTCTGACGAATCTGTCAACCAAATACCGCTTAACCACCTAGAGTCTTTTTATCTATCCAAGCCATAATTTGAGAACTGCGCTCGTTGAAACTGTCTTCCATTAATCCGCCATTCTGCCCTGAATCCATCAAATTTTCCAAACTGCCATGTTCGACTCTTCGCACTACCCCTTAGAATGATTCCCGAAACCAAAGACTTGCTCCGATTCTTATCCATTTGCCATATTTCACAGTGCACGTCCAACTTGCTCAAGCAACACAGTGATTTGCTTCAATGTTGCTATCTAGTTTAGCTATCTTCAAAAGTCCATCCGCCATAATCCTTGCTTTCATTCCATTCCTTAGCCCGTCTTGATTTTCTCTATGTTCTGATTAGTCCACACACTCTCAATGACTCGTGCATTAGTTCCAACATAAATCTCAAATCCATATTGCCTTTACTCGTTGCCTCAATCTGCCTCAGTACTGCAAGTGTTAACTTCCAATCTGACTTAACATCAACTAGACTTGCCTCATGCCCGTTTATGTCTTCCGAAGAATTCGTCTACTATCATTCCACCATTCTGCCAAATTTTTACTTCCGCTAATGTCACGCCCCAGTCCCAAAATGCCGAGGGACTGAGCACGTGAGCAATGGCCAGCAGCACGCACCGATGGACAATCCAATTTAATGGATCCATCAGGACATGCTTAAGCTGTAGTCTAGCAGCAATATATTACAAGTCTCAGGTATTTCTAATCTCATCCACAGAAATAACACAGATTAATTGTCAGAAATCATGCAATAGAAATAAATATGCAATATCAAATAAGGTTATCTCGAAAAACAAATCCGAGAATTATTCTGTTACATTCAAGGAAAATTAGACAGGAATTGAAATGCTGAAAATGAAAATACTGTATAGCTGAAGCCGGGCTCAGGAGAAATCTTCGGCCACTATTTCGTCCTCTGTTCCTGGTTCTGCTCCAAGGAGTGCTCCGGTACCGTACACCTCTGGGTAGTTCTCTTCAGCTGTACCTGGGGACATAATCCGGATCCAGGTCCTCAGGGGACAGCAATGTACAGAAAATACAAGCCAAAATAAATACGGTGCAGCAGTTAATTAGACAAGAGGGTAAGCTATGTAACCAGCTAGGTGATATGCAATATGAGAGCAGCACTAGAACTCAGGCTGAAGCCACTACAAGCTCTGTGTCGGGGAGCCGGTAGCGGCAATAACTATGAACTACACTATGTTATGTACTATGTTTTATATATAATATCAGCCTGTAGTCTGTGTGTCTCTCCCCACCCAATATAATCCCACGTCTCATGTCCACGATGCCTTATGTCCATGTCACGCACGATTATAACTAATGCAGCAAGTCTGATAGCTATGAATCAAATGTCTAAGAATGTAAAGTCTATGTCATAAAACATGCATCCTATACAGAATCACCTCGAATGTCTCAGGAAGACTCTGTCTCATGAAATAGTGTCAAGTGTCCTGGGTTCTGGAGTACTTGATAAGACAAGTACGAGTATTATCGGGTCTCGATATCCATGTCTATGTGACGTTACACAACTCCGCGTACGGAGTTGGCACCCGACTATGATCGGACACTAAGCACGTCACACGTTTCCTAGGTTAAGCAGTTAAAACAAGTTTATAATTAATTCCACAAGAAATCCATTAAAATACTATGTCAAGAATTACTGAGGTTTGGCAAGCTTTACATGTCCATTATTACATAATTAAATCCAGAAAATAATTAGCAAGCTGCAGGGTTTGGCAAGGTACACTTGCCTGTGGTTCCTGTTCCAATTGCGGCTCTGACCTCAGCTGGAATTGCAGGCGGTACTCCGATTGCTGAAACAAACATCACCATCAGATCCAGAAAATATCAATCAGCTAGAAACGCCTGTCCTTGGGTCCAATTTGGAGACAAGGGCAGAAACGGCAGTTTCGGGCCAAAACGGGGTCCACCGGTGGGCCCGCTTTGCACCGAAAAACGCGTTCGGGTCAACGGTCTCCAAATTCACTAAACTTAGTGTCCACAGATCAGAAACGCTGATACGAACCCAACGGAACTTTCAGAATTGAATTCCGATGAGCCGATCACAAAATCGCCCGTCGAGCGGGGCCTGTGGGGCCCACGACACGCGATTTCGTCAACGTTCTCAGAATCGAACCAAACTTGACCCACAGGACCAGCGTATCGCTACGAGTCCGATGGTGCAAGTTTTGTCTCGATCCGACGTGTGTACACAAAGTTAGGACGCATTCCAGAAAGTACAGATACGGGGTGATGTCCGCGGATACGCGTTGATTCCGGTGTGCACGCACACCCGAATCAGCTTCCATGAAATCCCACATGTCCGTATCAACGAGGCGCACGTATCTGTGAAGACCGCGCGCGACCAAGTCGTCCCGTTTGGCGGGGCGTACTCAGTTCCGGGGTGAAACAGGGTCTGGTTTTTCCTGTTTTTGGATCGCGGTGTGCGATCACCACAGGACGCGATGCCCCGAACGGTTTATCCGGACACCGAGAGGGTCATACAGGCTTCGCAACGCAATTTGCGAAATCGAAAACGGAGCTACGAACAAAAAGTTACACGCACCTGAAGGGGACCCAAAAATCAGGATCAAAACCGTGTCTGGCGCGTGTCCGACTCGTGTAGGACACAGGGAAGGATTCTAGGGTTAGGGTTTCGAATTTGGGGATTTGCCGCCGGCGAGGGGCGGAGACGGCGGCTGGGCTGGATGGGCTGCGACGGAGGGGCCGGGGCTCTGCGGCGAGGCACGCGGCGGCGAGGCGGAGGCGGTCGAGGGCGGCCGGAGGCGTGGGCGACTGCCACGGCTGCTGCTGCTGTGCTGCGGGGTGCGGTGGCCGTCGACGGAGCTCGACGGTGGAGAGGAGGAGGGAGGACGGCGCTGGGGGTCTGCACGGCGGTGCGGCGGGCAGGACGGTGGCGGTCCGGTGGTGGAGCGAGGTGGCGGAGTGGGGTCGTCGGCCGGGGGGATAGGGTTTCTTTTATAGGCTGCGGCGGGTGGTCGTGGGGCCGAGGGAGGCGGCCTGGTCGGAGTCGTGGCCGCGGGGGAGGCGGGGCTCGCGGGGACGTGGCCAGCGGGCGGAGCGGCGGGCGGCGCGGCCGGCGGGTCCGGCGGAAAACGCGGGCAGTGGGGGGCTGGGCGAACGGGTCTGTCGGGTCGGATTCGGGTCGGGTTCGGTCGGGCGGACCCGACCCGACCCGCTAGGGTTGGGCTCGGGTGGGGCTGGGCCGGGCCGAATTTGGGCCCAGTGGGCCGGGCCGAGTTAACTAATAAAATTAATAATAATAATAACAATAATAAAAATAATAATTTAATAAAATCAGTAACTAATTTAATAATTAATTAATTAATAGGTAAATACTTTTTAGGCATTTAAAAATAGGTCTGGGGCCCAATAAATTCCAGAAAAATTGCCCTAAGTCCAGTTTTTCATTTTACATCCAAAAATATTATTTTCATAATATTTTAATATCATTTATTATCATTTAAAAATCATTGAATAATTAAAATCCTGTTTTTAAATTACAGAAAATTCTCAGAAAATTCCAGAAAATTGTGAAAAATCCTGTTTTTAAAATTTTGAAAATTCAGGGGGTTTACAATCTACCCCCCTTAAGAGGATTGCGTCCTCGCAATCAAAGAATAACCGGTCAGCAGAGATGACATGGTCGCAGGTATCGTTTGAAAGCACATCACAAGGGACTTCAGGGAAATACCGTTTCCCTAAAAATTGAAAGTTTACACTTTCCAGGAAAATCTAGTTAAAACTATAACTTTTATGAAAACCAGGTTGTTATTAACAAGTTGCAAATTACTAGGTTGGGGCTGAGGTCACGAACCAACGGGCACGAACTACACAAGACTAAAACGGATAACTATAAATCACTTACTCGCATCAGCGTCCTGCACAGTCAGCGCATAAGCTTGCCCTCGTCCTTGAGGTAGATTCCTCTGCTGCTGTTGGGCTTGCTGAAAGAGTGTCGCCTGAGGTGCCAGAGGTGGCCTCGGTGCTGGCAAAGCTGGTTGGTTTGTCCTTGGTGCTCCATCTCGATGCTGGGGACAGTCCTTGGCTATGTGTTGATTGGTGCCGTAAATCAGGCACAATCCCAACTTGCGTCTGCAGTCCCTCTCGACATGACCTAGCTTACCGCAGTAGTGACAGGTAGGAAGGGTCTGCGAAGCTGTCCTGGGTGGCTGGTGCGTGTGCGATCTCTTTGCAGACTCTCCCGGTGATGATCTGTCTGGTGCTGAGGTGATTGGCCGCTTGAGGCGAGACTCTCTCCTGGTGACGCGTTCCATGCGTCGGGCTGCAGCGAGAACGTCCAAGTATGATGTTGGTGCGACGGACCCAATTAGTTTCTGCAGCTCAATGTTCAGTCCGTCGAAGAATTTCTCGGCCTTCTCTTCCTCTGTCAGGATCAGGGTTGGGGCAAAGCGGCTCAGACGAATGAATTCCGCGTTGTATTCTTCCACCGTCATAGAGTCCTGAGTGAGACGATTGAATTTGTCCCGCAGTTCGGATCGTGCGATAGCCGGAATGTACATCTCCTGGAAGAGTCTGGAGAACTCCTCCCAAGTGACTCGGTCTGGTCCGAGTCGCGTCTCCTCAGACAACCACCAGTGGTGCGCGTTGCCTGTCAACTGCATTCGGACAGCAGTCATCCAGCGTTCTCGGGGGAGCTCGGCTGCTTCAAGTTGATGCCTTATGTTGGTGAGCCACTCATGAACTTCTGTGGGCTCCTCTTTTCCAGAAAAAGTGCGGGGCTTCAGTTGGCGGAAGTCAGTGATAGAGCCTGTAGATGGACGTCGAGCTGGTAGGTTGGCCTGCTCCAGTACAGTTACGATGCTGTCCCTCCAGAAGTTAGTTTCGCGACGCTGAGCCTCGTGTTGGACTTGTTGCTGAGCTTGCATGATCGCGTAGATCATTTGGAATATTTGCTGCCCATCAATTGGCTGTCCTTGTGGGAGCACGGGCGTTGGTGGAATAAACTGCGACGGAGGTGGAATATCATCGAGTCGGAATCGGGAGGTAGGTTGACCTGCCTGTTGGCTCTGTTGAGTTGGTGGAACTTCTCCGACTGGTGTCACTTCGTCGTCATAGGTGACACCTGTAGCTTGCGGTGTTCCGACGGGAGTCTCGTTGCATTCTTGTGGGTCCATTTCTCTGCATCCAAAATAAACAATAAGAGGCGCTCAGGAATCAAGGCAGGATGCAAGTAAATTATTTGAAGTCGATATAGAGATCAAAAAAATGATTCAAGCAAGTGGATGAGATCCTAAAACCTATCCTATTCTTTATTGCAGGCCTGTTCGGTCCCTAAGTTGAAACCGAACAATTTAGTCGTAGACCTGCATGGGCCACCACAAAAATTATGTCACGCCCCAGTCCCAAAATGCCGAGGGACTGAGCACGTGAGCAATGGCCAGCAGCACGCACCGATGGACAACCCAATTTAATGGATCCATCAGGGCATGCTTAAGCTGTAGTCTAGCAGCAATATGTTACAAGTCTCAGGTATTTCTAATCTCATCCACAGAAATAACACAGATTAATTGCCAGAAATCATGCAATAGAAATAAATATGCAATATCAGATAAGGTTATCTCGGGAAACAAATTCAAGAATTATTCTGTTACATTCAAGGAAAATTAGACAGGAATTGAAATGCTGAAAATGAAAATACTGTATAGCTGAAGCCGGGCTCAAGAGAAATCTTCGGCCACTATTTCGTCCTCTGTTCCTGGTTCTGCTCCAAGGAGTGCTCCGGTACCGTACACCTCTGGGTAGTTCTCTTCAGCTGTACCTGGGGACATAATCCGGATCCAGGTCCTCAGGGGACAGCACGGTACAGAAAATACAAGCCAAAATAAATACGGTGCAGCAGTTAATTAAACAAGAGGGTAAGCTATGTAACCAGCTAGGTGATATACAATATGAGAGCAGCACTAGAACTCAGGCTGAAGCCACTACAAGCTCTGTGTCGGGGAGCCAGTAGCGGCAATAACTATGAACTACACTATGTTATGTACTATGTTTTATATATAATATCAGCCTGTAGTCTGTGTGTCTCTCCCCACCCAATGTAATCCCACGTCTCATGTCCACGATGCCTCATGTCCATGTCACGCATGATTATAACTAATGCAGCAAGTCTGATAGCTATGAATCAAATGTCTAAGAATGTAAAGTCTATGTCATAAAACATGCATCCTATACAGAATCACCTCGAATGTCTCAGGAAGACTCTGTCTCATGAAATAGTGTCAAGTGTCCTGGGTTCTGGAGTACTTGATAAGACAAGTATGAGCATTATCGGGTCCCGATATCCATGTCTATGTGACGTTACACAACTCCGCGTACGGAGTTGGCACCCGACTATGATCGGACACTAAGCACGTCACACGTTTCCTAGGTTAAGCAGTTAAAACAAGTTTATAATTAATTCCACAAGAAATCCATTAAAATACTATGTCAAGAATTATTGAGGTTTGGCAAGCTTTACATGTCCATTATTGCATAATTAAATCCAGAAAATAATTAGCAAGCTGCAGGGTTTGGCAAGGTACACTTGCCTGTGGTTCCTGTTCCAATTGCGGCTCTGACCTCAGCTGTAATTGCAGGCGGTACTCCGATTGCTGAAACAAACATCACCATCAGATCCAGAAAATATTAATCAGCTAGAAACGCCTGTCCTTGGGTCCAATTTGGAGACAAGGGCAGAAACGGCAGTTTCGGGCCAAAACGGGGTCCACCGGTGGGCCCGCTTTGCACCGAAAAACGCGTCCGGGTCAACGGTCTCCAAATTCACCAAACTTAGTGTCCACAGATCAGAAACGCTGATACGAACCCAACGGAACTTTCAGAATTGAATTCCGATGAGCCGATCACAAAATTGCCCTACGAGTGGGGCCTGTGGGGCCCACGACACGCGATTTCGTCAACGTTCTCAGAATCGAACCAAACTTGACCCACAGGACCAGCGTATCGCTACGAGTCCGATGGCGCAAGTTTTGTCTCGATCCGACGTGTGTACACAAAGTTAGGGCACGTTTCAGAAAGTACGGAAACGGGGCGATGTCCGCGGATACGCGTTGATTCCGGTGTGCACGCACACCCGAATCAGCTTCCACGAAATCCCACACGTCCGTATCGATGAGGCGCACGTATCTGTGAAGACCGCGTGCGACCAAGTCGTCCCGTTTGGCGGGGCGTACTCAGTTCCGGGGTAAAACAGGGTCTGGTTTTTCCTGTTTTTGGATCGCGGTGTGCGATCACCACAGGACGCGATGCCCCGAACGGTTTGTCCGGACACCGAGAGGGTCATACAGGCTTCGCAACGCAATTTGCGGAATCGAAAATGGAGCTACGAACAAAAAGTTACACGCACCTGAAGGGGACCCAAAAATCAGGGTCAAAACCGTGTCTGACGCGTGTCCGACTCGTGTCGGACACAGGGAAGGATTCTAGGGTTAGGGTTTCGGATTTGGGTATTTGCCGTCGGCGAGTGGCGGAGACAGCGGCTGGGCTGGCTGGGCTGCGGCGGAGGGGCCGGGGCTCTGCGGCGAGGCACGCGGCGGCGAGGCGGAGGCGGTCGAGGGCGGCCGGAGGCGTGGGCGACTGCCGCGGCTGCTGCTGCTGTGCTGCGGGGTGCGGTGGCCGTCGACGGAGCTGGGGGTCTGCACGGCGGTGCGACGGGCAGGACGGTGGCGGTCCGGTGGTGGAGCGAGGTGGCGGAGTGGGGTCGTCGGCCGGAGGGATAGGGTTTCTTTTATAGGCTGCGGCGGGTGGTCGTGGGGCCGAGGGAGGCGGCCTGGGCGGAGTCGTGGCCGCGGGGGAGGCGGGGCTCGCGGGGACGTGGCCAACGGGCGGAGCGGCGGGCGGCGCGGCCGGCGGGTCCGGCGGAAAACGCGGGCAGTGGGGGGCTGGGCGAACGGGTCTGCCGGGTCGGATTCGGGTCGGGTTCGGTCGGGCGGACCCGACCCGACCCGCTAGGGCTGGGCTCGGGTGGGGCTGGGCCGGGCCGGATTTGGGCCCAGTGGGCCGGGCCGAGTTAACTAATAAAATTAATAATAATAATAACAATAATAAAAATAATAATTTAATAAAATCAGTAATTAATTTAATAATTAATTAATTAATAGGTAAATACTTTTTAGGCATTTAAAAATAGGTCCGGGGCCCAATAAATTCCAGAAAAATTGTCCTAAGTCCAGTTTTTCATTTTACATCCAAAAATATTATTTTCATAATATTTTAATATCATTTATTATCATTTAAAAATTATTGAATAATTAAAACCCTGTTTTTAAATTACAGAAAATTCCCAGAAAATTCCAGAAAATTGTGAAAAATCCAGTTTTTAAAATTTTGAAAATTCAGGGGGTTTACAGCTAAACCTGAGTCAAACTTTTCGAGCATCAAATATCCAAAATACTTTAAGTTTATGTTAATCCATCGCATTGTCCCTCCAGACCAGACCGTGTTTCATTGCTCAACCAACAGCTCCAATATGTTACCAAAATTTGTAGTTCGTGCTCGCTATCCTTTGATTCACCCATCGCTCATTCAAGCATATCCCAACTGTTTGTTCCTATGCTCAACTCTCTCTTTGCATTCATGAATGCTCTACCGAACTTCCAAATTGTGCAAGCGAACTCTGATATTCAGCTTTCCATCTGACTATCTCAACTTGTTTCTAATACTTGGTTTGTCTCAATCCTTCAAATCCCAAACACTCATTTCCATTGCTTGTTCTGATCTCGTCCATCTCTCAAGTCCAACGATACTTTCATTTGCACAAGTCTGTTCTCGATTGCTCAACTTAATATTCGCTTGCTCCATTTTTTATTCTTCCTAACTCAGCCGATGTGCACCAACCAACTTGTATTCCTGTTTTTCGTGTCTGTTGAGGCAATTTCTTTGAGGTATATCCAACATATTCCAATGCCTTGTTCACTATGTGGTATACCATATACCACTTCGAATCAAGTTACTACTCGCATCATAATTCCTTTGCACTAATCCAAAATCCGTTCATACCATATATTATTCGTGATCCTGCCATCCCCAACTCAAATCTGACACGAAACTCAACCAACGCATGAACCATCTAACTCTTCTGTCAATCCGGCTATGCAACTTGTGCCATGTTTCCATTTTTAATACTTTTGACTATTTATCAAACTGTTTGATACTTTCGTAACACGAGCAACCCATGCAACGATCTCTTCCAAGTAATCCAACCCAATACCCAACTGTTCCTTACATTTATGTACGAGCAACTCGTGTAACACTCTCCTGATATCCCCAAGCCAACTTAAATATTCTCAGCTAATGCTCTATGTGATATACCCAGCCAAAAATCTAAACTCCATCCAACACATTCGCTACATGAGCAACTCGTGCAACAATCCTTTCTCATCCGATGCTTCTACTCTCTACATGCCACATAACCAAATCTCGTCTAGCCAACCAACTGATCCACTGATGCAATCAGAAACTCCCCGAACGATAAGCCAAGCCAACTCAATGACACACCTCTCAACTTGCTGCACAAAAGCAACAACGTCCTACAATGCTAAGCGATCTACCAAAAACCAACAAAAATAATGCAACAAATAATAACATGCAGCCACAACCAGCAATATATAGACTTATTACATGAAACATCCAATGCGGTACTGAATAGAGCCAAGAGCTAAACAACACGCGGAAGCTATTTAGAGTTTATGATGAAGCGAAGGACCAAGTCCGAGAAAATGAACCAGGCGCTCTGATACCAATATGTCAGGCCCCAATCTCCCACAAGCTTAACCGTCCCCGCTGAACGTGAATCAACCCGTTGTAGCACTCCCGTGGGACAATCGTTCTCATCGGGACATGATGCCGTACGAGTCTGGAGTTGCGCTCGCACTAGACGATATTATCAAACATCAAAGTTATTATCGAAACAACCAAGTTGCAGCAAAAGTCAAGTATTGTGTACCAAACACGCATCAGAGTATACGCAGCAAAGCTCTCGATAGGGTCCAAATAAAATGCCACAAAGGCTAATGCAATGCTCTTGCTCTTTCTCTAGCCCCCAAAGTTACTTACCGTTCATATATAATAGCCCGTATATCCAAGCAGCGCCACTACACCTGCGTACCTGAAATAATGCCCATAAATGTGGGTCAGTACACAGCCGTACTGGTGAGTGGGATAATCTCACTCGTCTAAGCCGACACTAAGTAAAATAGTGAATGCAAGCAGTTATCTGGTGATTTTTCTAGTTGAATTCTAGATTCATTTCATGGCATAGGGATGACATGTTAAGGAAAACTGTAAAGCAGGTTAAGCATGCAAGCATTCAATTCAAGCTAATATAGAAGCAGATATATTTCTAACTCAAAAGGAAACTAGCATGCAAACCGTCCTACTCAAACCCAAGCAACACGAGAACCTATTGAACCATCATTCAAGCCTCAATATCCATCCTTAATCCAAACATTATAGGTAAAAAAATATTTTATTTTGGAGAGAGACTATTTCACCAATCGAGTGATCTCGTGCATTGGAACCCATGGTTATGGACCTGAATTCGTTCTCCTTGCGGTTAAGGTAACGACTTTGGGTCAATAAATAATTCAAAATATCTCGACTTATCCAATCTCGATATGGACATTCTTGCCGAGGCAAGGTGGCCGCCGCCTATACAAAAAGCACAAACCAAACCAAAGTAAAGTAAACCAAGTCTTATCTATATGAAGTCACTGGCCAAGCCATAAAGGACTGATCGGACTGATAAATTGTAGTTCTACCCAATCCAGACTGGGTAGCTAGCCCGCCTGGTCGTATCGAACTACCACTACCGCGCCCAAGGCACGTTACCATTGTTTCCTCCATGGCCGAATGGTCCCGGTGCTCCAGAGCCTATCCCGTTCGAGAAAACCAAACCCCGTACAACACAGGTTATCCGTGGCCGATGCAGACACCAAGTAGGTATGACGAGAAGATCGAACATTCTCGCCCCCCCCAAACGATCCTAGACTCATACAACCAATTATCCAACCAATTATCCATAACGATTCTCCAACATATAGCCCAAGGCACAAATCTTAAGTTATCCCCATAGGCACTATGCCGCTTCTCGATACAGTGTTCTAATTGGTGCAACATCCCTCGCTCAAAACAATCCCATGGCACAATGCCCCAACAGTGGCACAATGCCCTCGTCGATGCAGTTGTTCGGTTTTGAACCACAACTGCACGCTTTGCTTGATAAAGCGCCCAAGTGATACTCGTGCACTGATGCACTCTCGCTCGCTCGAATTCCCTATATTTCAACCAAGATATATAATTCCAGCTGCTTCTCCAACTGCCCCAAATATAAACCAACTCTAGCTCCAACTATCCAACGCGAAAACCAACTCAAGCCATAAATCTATCCAAGCAAACGACATACACTCTATGCACGCCACAGTGTAGTGATTTTTAAGTTCCATTCTAAGTGTTCAAGCTATTACGTGTGTTCCATATTATTAGGCATGAAGGAGTAGAGAAGAAGGGACAGAGCCCACTCACCAAGTTTGATTCCGTTAAGCATCCTATCATGCCGATACTGCCGATCCCTTGAACCCGTAGTCCGATGTAAAATACGATCTACTCAATTGGTATGACCGTACGAGCAGGCCGTGCTTCTCCAATTCATTCGACCGATCGGACTAAGGAAGATGACATTATCGTTCCAATTCAGCTATCTCAGTATTGCTCTGAACGAACACCTGATTTCCATCGAACTCCGCTAGCGATCTGTACATAAAACTAACTCAAATCAATACTTGGTCCCAAATCCAATAAATTAAAATATAACCAGCGATTGCCTCATTCACTCTGACTCAGCGTAACGTACCGTGCGGTCGCGGGGAGTTACAGTAGTACTGACCTACGTTTGTGGACAAATCTTCAAGTTCTGGTAGTGAGAGCTTGGCAAGCATTTTAAACTAGTATTAGCGCATCCTTCCATCGGGACTGTGCTCGTGCTACTTCCTTAGCTTTTCTCTCCTGTGTGTAAACTGCTCTTCTACTAGTTGATTTGATTTTGGTCCTACTAAAAGGATATAATTTATGTACATTGTAGCTAGTTTTGGGATTGTAAAAAGAGTTGTAAGCCTTCTATGGCATATTTTGTAACTCAGCCAAGCAAGTACTTTGTAATCCAATCTTCAAGTATTCAATAAAGAAAGTATTTTGTGTTCCTATCAAATGTGTTCAACTTTGGTTCTCTGTATTTATAGTCCGTGCTTATATATGTATATTTTTGTCTGACTTGTGTCTTGTGCAGGTACTGGTGCAAGCGTAACTTAGGCTTGTACGACATCGCGCCCAAGCGAGGACGATCGGTTCCGTAGGGACCAAGCGAGGATGATCGGCCCTTACGGGACCGGGGCGTGACACATAGTGCTTAGATCTACCATTGGAAAATCAAATCTAACCATGGGAAGGTTCCTACATAGGGCATTCATAATCATGAATTTGATTAAATTGAGAGAATTACCTAGTGTTTTGGTAGTCTCTTTGGAGAATTTTAAATTTGGACACGGAAGGGATGAGTCAGACACGATCTTCTAGCAAGATCCTCTCCTATAGATCTTTTTGTGCTCTCCAATGCTCTAGGCCTTCATGATGGTGAGAATGAGTGGAATTGTAAGTGGATTGAGTAAAATTGGTAGAAAATTGGATTTTCTTGGGGAAGAAGAGGCTTTGGAAAAAAATAATGCTAATGAGTGAAATAAAATGAATGAGCCATAACTTAAACTTATCTCTTATAGTAAGGTTTGGTCATGCAAAAATATTAAGTTTGCTTATCTCCATTTGTCATGAATGGAATCTAATTAACTAAAGAAAGCAATCTCTACAACTAAAAGGAATATTCTCTTCATGACAACTAAACTTAATTAATTCTAATTATTAAAGTCATGACTAACAATAATTAGACTAACTAATACTTGCAAATTCTAATTGGATAGCCACTAACTAATACTTATATAATTCTAGGCAATCACTAATATAAAATAATATATATAAAATTTAACAACATGCAAATTTTCCAAAATATCCCTATGGTGGAAAGTGGTAGTTACAATCCTACCCTCCTTAGAAAAATTTTGTCCTCAAAATTTAAGGATGGAAGTAGACATGAACTGAAAGGATAACTCATGGTCAAGAAGATAATCTCGTCTCCTTTCTTCTAACTGGTTATAATATATTCATCATAATCCTGGCTATAGTCAAACCCTTATCTAACCATGGTCCAAGAAAGTCCTACCTACAATCATACAATATACAATTTTATTGAAAAAGAATATTCATACATGCATGTCTATGGTCTCTATCTATCATGATATTGCAGTATCTATAAAGAGTATACTATAAGGTACTAAGGAATCAATCAAATCAATAGACAGGAAGAGAGAACATAACTTGCTAACCCATCACCTGTAGCGTCGGTCTCTCAACCATCATCGCAAAAGCCCCGCCTTGCTGGGGTATCTCCCTCTGCTGGTGCGGAGCAATTTTGCTGTGACATAGGTGGCTTAGCTGGACCTCTTACTTATATCACACCAAGCATTCACTAAGCATCAATATATCCAGAATATTTAATATCAAGGGTTACCACTTCTAATACTAATGATACACTATGGTTCTAGACCATGGACATATTTAACTCACCGGCATGCACTACCCAGGATATTATACTAATACCTCTAGGATACTATATTCTAGTAATATAAAGATACTCTACCAACACTCAGATTTTCTACGTCCTTGTAAGATACATGAACACATTCACTAGTATGTCGATTCTTATTATAGCTCATTCTCTAACACACATACAATCTTCTATCCTAATTTCTATAGAAAAGAATAAGAACTACTACAATAGATTTAACCTTCTAGGGTTCTAACCTATTTACTAGAAGATGGTGGAAAGGAACAATCAGGGTTCCATTACAAAAATAGGGTTCCTGACAATCACTACGAATCTAAAAGGACAAGCTCTGGATCAAAGATACTTCACTGTTTAAAATAGTGATGAAGAGGATCAACCTAAGATAAGAAAAGTTAACAAAGATAAGGGCGCCCAACAGTTTCTAGATACCTACTTAGTATCTAACTCTAGATAATCATATCATATGAAATATGCTACTCCACTGCAACTTTTCTTCAATATCATCTAGCGACAACTAGTCCACACTAACTATGATATATGACATGGATATTATACTTGGAACTGACACTAGTCATATACTCACACCACTCAAATGCCCCATACTCATGTATCCTATTGATACACCCATACCAATCAAGAATACTCTATATAAGATGCCTACCCAAGTCTTGACACTATCTACATAAGGCACTAACTCTATATGTGGTACTTAGATGATACTCCCATACTAGGTTACTCATGTCTCATTTACACCTAGTTCACCAGTCACTAGAATGCTTGTACCCTAAACCTCCATAATACTTGAGGGACTCTAGATCTTGCCACTAAAGTAATCCTCCAATCTTGGTATCTGGTACAACTCATACTCTGACACTTAACAATCACCCTAGGATACTCACCTCTATCTGGTATCAATATAACATACATATATACTTCCTAACCACTCTGACACTATGATATCTCTCTAGTACCCTTATACTCATCGTATTGTTCACGGATACATACTTCTTCTACACTCTAAATACTAGCAAGGTACTATGCCCACTGAACTTACTTCTATATATGTTACTCCTCTTACTCACTGCATGGAACACTTGTACTCCTTACGCTCCATGACACATCCCTTATACATCATATCTCAATATCACACTGGTTCACCTAACTAATATTATCTCCCACAATATACCTACTGATACTAGATTGACAATTATCACCTGTTACTCATCCAAATCTTGATACATCATGAATACTTCCATCATCTATAAAACTTGTAAACCCCCTCGATTTATTCTGTAGATGGTCAGGGTAGGATTTGGAAAATTTTTGGTTTTTGGTAGCAGATGTCGAGGTTTAGAGTGGAGATAATTTTATCTGGTATTTAATTTATTTAATTAAAACCCTTGGCGCGCCCTATTATTCCTAAACTAATCGGAGCCCAATATCAGCCCATAAATTCGACCGGGCTATTGTACTTTTGACTTGACTCGCCAAATTAGGCACTGGACTTTTTTGTCTCTTAAAATCAGTTTTTATTGTGCTTTAAATTAATTGCACAACTTTCCAAAAATCGTAACCCATATTTAATTTCGTGTCGGACACCTGTGTCGTTATCCTAAATTTTGTGATACCAACTTAACCCGTTGAGCCAGACCAACTAAAGGGTCCAAGACTGACTCCAAGCCCCCACCATTTTTGGCCTTTGTGTCATTTTCGAATTTTGATCCCAAGTGCCCCCATTTAATTTAAATTCGCGGGACACTTTATTTCTATTTAAATTGGGGATACAAACTTTGTCAATTCTATTTTTAATCCTTAATTAATCCCAATGCCATTTTAATTAAACCTGTGCCTAACGCACAACACCCTCTCACCATAAAAATTACTAAACACAATTTTCTCCAAAATTTTTGCGTCATTTTATGTGTTCATATAATTTCTCGAATTTAAGGGGCTAAGTTGCAAATAATGAATTTATGTGTCATCACCCTATTGGCCATGAACAATGGAGAGATCCCAAAATGGGGTCCCATTCTCACCCATTCATTCACCCCTTTCATAAAGAAACCCACTTTTCTTCATGATAAATCTCCACCCTCTATTTTGAATTGGATCATCACCACCCTCCATCCCCTTCATAAACCCCTATAAAACAACACCTCACCCCACCCTCAAAGCACACCACCGGCCCCAATCCCAAGGAAAACTCCCCCCTCTTTCTTTCTCCTCCTCCATTTATTTCCTCCATGTAAAGAAGCACCTCCCTTCATTAAAATCCTTCTTCCTCTTCCTTTATTCTTCATTTTCACCCGACTCCAGCTCCAGTTCCCTGACCGACCGGCTACTCCGGCCGACTTTAGCCGACCCGCCTACCTTCCCACCGGACTGCACAGTCGACCGCTGTGCGTTTTCCTCCAACCACCCGCCGGCGCAGTTCCCCTGCTGTGCGTCCCGCCGGCACTATACAGCACCGACTCGCCGCTGTGCGTCTCTCCCAGCGGTGCACCTCACCCGACCGGCCCGTGCGACCCCGACCGACCGGACCGAGCAGTCTGCACAGCCACCCCCGCTGGCCTGTGTGACCCCGCTCCGGTGCACAGCCACCCCCCCTTGCTAGACCGAGCCGTCCTCCGCTCCGGCCTCCTCCCTATCCGACCATCACCACCACCATCACCACCCCTACCAGCCTACACTACCACCACCATCACCACCACTACCAGCCTACACTACCACCACCATCACCACCACTACCACCTCTTCACCACCACCTCCGGCCACGCTCCGGCCAGCCAGCAACCTCGCCGCGTAGAGGTCGACTCTTACCCTCCCCTCTCTTGTGTTTAATTCCAGAATTTGTTATCTAATTAAATAGGAAGATATATGGTTATGTATATATTAACTAGGGTTGTGTTTATATCATATTGATATATATGGTTAGTGTAGCATAAATAATCATATGTTAACTATGGGATTAAGGTTTATATTGGCTAAGTCTAATGAGGATTAATGTGCCTGTGGATTTTAAATAACTTAAGGATGGGTTTAAGGAGGTTGACATATTTTAGGATATATGTATTATAGTGTTCATGTATCTTGTGTTTTATAAAGTTGGATTCGGATATTGAGATGTGGTTGGGGTTTAGTTTCATAAGTTGTGAAATAAAATTACGGATAAACACTAAGTAGAGATGCTAGGTTGTGATGTTAGGATTATGAATTAATATATGCACTATTGGCTATGGTTGTTGTTCTTGCATTTAAACACTGAGAAAAAATGGTGAAAATGACTCATTGATTTAAACCGAGGAGCAGTTTTAATTTAATAAAATGATGGAGGGATGTCGACCCTAGGGTGAGTGTTGGAAATTGTGGATAAAGTGACGGAGGACGGTGAATATTAATTATTGCTTGAGTTTGAGACGTCAACGTGCATGTAAACATCTGTGAAAACTGAGGATAGGATCAGGTTGTGATTAACCGAATATCGTAATTGAGGATTGGGCCTGATGATATTATGCAGGTGATTGATTTCGAGATAGGTATTATTCGGATCAAGGATCAGAGATTGAGGACTGTAAAATTAGTATTTAACTGTTTGAGTTTGGGACTGAGTTTAGTTGTAGATGCGTGTAGCACCCCTGCCTGTCATAAAATAGATTATTGATTCTGATTTGTAACTCATCTCTAGGTACTGCGGGACCCGAGGACTTGGATGCGGTAACAGATCCCCCTCATCAGCAGCCGCACGCAGGCAAGTGTACCTTGCCACCCTGTATTTCAGATTACAGTTATTTATTGTTTCTTTATGTATATTGTGCACGTATTTAAGTTGACGTTCGATACTTCGCGTCCGATTCATAATCGGGTGCTGACGTTCGTCGTAACATCTTAGAATAATTGTTAGATACTTTGTAGTACCTCGATGTACGTACCTGAGTACATCGACACCCCAGGACACACTCATACACTGTGATCGTGCCAGATTCCTGTATCCTGATACTGACATCATGACCAGAGACTGGGACGAACTTAGGATCGCGTCTGTTGAGTTATCTTTCGTGTGTCGAGACTGCTAGATAGAGGTTCAGGTTCAGCGCACAATCGTTAACCGCTTGGGAAGGGGAAGACAGTTACTAGACGTTTGGGCTACTCTGCACGTGCTTATATATATATATATATATATATATATATATATACTATTTCTGTAGTGATCCTGTATCTAGAGTAGTTGTACCACCCGTGTGACTCCTTGCCCGGAGCTGCGGTACGTACCGTGTGTTTCCGTGTCCGGAGCTATGATTTTATTTTAGAAAGCCCACGCGTCGAACGTTGTCTTTAAACTGTGTCACACTTGTTTGGTTATGATAGAGTACCCTATTTTTTTACTTGTACTTCCTGTTTACTTGGCATGTTGTATTTTTGTACCTTGTTACGTCCCTCTGAGGACCTGGTTCCCTGCCAGTTTTGCAGCATAGATGATTACGGAGCATTTGGAGTTGCTGTTGGAGACGCATGTCTGGCGAGCATGGTACCAGGTACTCACATCTTATCTACCGGCATTATGGTTATTATACATTGATTATTCATCTGCTGTTGTAGCCTAGTTTTCTAGACTCATACTTCTTCTCGAGTCTATTCGAGTTAGTGTGTTATTGGGCGGCCGACTCTAGCATATATATCTCTTTCTTGTATACTTCTGTACATTATGGATTGAGACATAGAGGTTTACATTTATGGAATATCTAGATAGTGTCCTTTATATTACAACTTATATGTATTCGAGTCAGACCAGAGTCTGGTCGAATGCGTAGCTGGCGTGTCACGAATTCCTGGTCCTACGTATTTTGGGACTAGGGCGTGACAAAACTAGGCTATATCAACAGAGATAAGTAACGATAAATAATAAACATAACTACGATAGAAATGATAATATTACCTGAGTCCAATGCCTGTATGACGAGGCGATAAACATCAGTAGCTCCAAAAATCTCCATAACCGTCTATGCTGCAAAATTGGCAAGGGACTAGGTCATCAGAGGGACGTAACATGGTACAAGAAATAATATGCCAAAGTAAATAGTATAATGCTATAATACAGGAAAAACTAGTATAATCAACTATGTGATATGCAAATGAGAGTATGGACTCGTACCCCGGGCTGGTACTCACGAAAGATCTCTATGGACACTTCAGTCGACTAATACTACACTCAAGGCTCCGTGTGGGGGAACCCAGAGAATGCTAACATATATAAGTAAATACTTGGATTCCACATAGGGAACCTAAAGCCTAATAAATAAATAATTAATTAATAAGTAGAATATTTCCAGAGCACGATAAAGACTCCCCTCTCCCAATGTAACCTCACGTCTCAATCAAGACACACAAGATTATGACCTCTAACTATCATCACAAGTCATGAACGCTATATATATATAACTGAAAATACTCTATGTCATGCATCCTGTTATCCTATCAAGAGTCCAATTACCACGAACATGTCGAGAAAGACTCTGTTACATGAATAACGTGTTAAGTGTCCTATGGTCGGATGTACAAATAATATATGCACAAGACATGGGTTCGAATACTGACTCTCTAACTACGATACCCGACTCCGCGGAGGATGTCGGTACCCGAATCTCGTTTAGACACAAAGTGCCGTTAACTAGGCCTAGGGTAAGCAGATATATTAAGAATGCATATACATATAATAACTAAAGCATAAAAAATAAATAAGAACTGTGAACATCTTGGCAAGGTATACTTGCATGGGTCTGCAGTCGGTGATGGTAAAGATGATCCCGCGTCCACTCCTCCGGAATTCAATTGACCTAACAATCAATTAAATGCTTAAGGGTATAATAAAAAATTATTGTAATTATAACTTAATTATATAATTTATTCTTTGTCATGTACAACCTAGTCCATTATTATTCCTAACAACTTACTTACTTTTACGGGGTATCGGAACCTAGTTTCTTGGTTTCTGACTTCCAAAATTTAAGATTATCTTCAAAATTAAAGGACATGAAAATAAATCATAGAATCTTGATTTAAACATGATTTATATTAATTTTAATAATTAAATTTCAGAATTTACAAAATAAATATATTTCAAGATTATGGCTACTTTAGGTTGACTAGTTTTGTCCGATTTTTTTTTGGAACATTGTCAATACATTAGTATGGTTTATATCCATGAAATAAAATTTAATATCATACTAAAGTCTGATTTAATCTCATAAAATAGTTTCCTTTGATTCTATCCAAAATAATCCCAATTTATGAGCAAAACTATGCCATGAAATCACCCGGAAACCTAGGCTAGTGGCCCTTATTTATAGGATTCAGATTTAACATTAAAATAACAGAAAAATAATTTTAAAATACTTTATTTCCAGAAAATTAATACCTATTAATTCAGTTTTAAAATTAATATTGATTCCCTCAAGTAATCGCATTAAAAGTCTCAAAACCAGTCCTACCGACATCCAAATTATCACCAACCTACCATACAAAATTCATATATTTTAATATGTGGACAAGATGGAAAATTATGGGTTCTAAAATAATGGAATTACATAATATAAAAGGATAATGCCATGGAATTCGAGAAAGAAAGATTAAAGGTTTACCGAAAACTTTGGAGGATTGGATGGGGGTGCTTCTTCTTGTCCAAGAACCACTCCTCATTGCTTGTGCATGGCTTGCTACTCCCTTATTGATGGATTAATGATGATAACAATGGGATCTTGGTATATTCATGGGAAAGATGGTGTTCTTCTTGGAGGTTTAATGGTATTTGGGTGGAGAGATGGTGTAAAGGGGGTGTTTTCTGGTGTAGAAGTTGATGGGGGAGTTGTGGGGGTGAAAGGAGGGAGAGGGAATGTAATGCCCCATTCTCCCTATTCGGGGAGCGCGACCAAGAAATACTTAAGACCGTTCGATCGGGACAGATTAAATCAAGATTCTTTACTCGTTATGGATTGGTTTCTTCGGAATCAGGTCCCATATTCAACGGATCGTGCCTCAAGGAAGGACTCGGCGGCAGAGTCGAGAGGGGCCTTTCCGTTGCGCTGGTTTCCTTGCCCGTTTTCGTTGCCGCTTGGTTGATTTCTTGTTGGTTTTATGACTTGTGTTTTCTTGAACGGTTTCGATGGATTTCATTGCCTTCGTTCTTAGGATTTCGCATTTTATATCGAACCTCAGAGACCGAACATGAGATATTGATCATCTGTTGGTGCTCGGGTAGATGACGCACGCGCGGAGTCTTGAAGTTCTCCTTTTTCTCTCATAGTTCTCCAACTTGTGAGTGGCTTTACTTCGATTAGCACCCTCCTTCCAAGTCTTCACTCTTAATAAAATTGGCTCAATTGTTCATACCGCTCCAACGATATCATAATAAGAATAAACTGAGGCAAAGAAAATGAAGAGTTAGACTTGAAATACTTGAATTGCTTGTCATATAGAATTCTCAAATGATTACTTTGTTGCGTGCTTGTCCGCTATGCATTTATACATATATATCCATGTTTCAGTTGTAGCTAGAACTTATTCTATACAACTGTGCGGATGTATTGTGCAAACGATATTGTAATGAAATTACTTGGACAGGTAGACTATGCCAAATGCACTATGCTAAAGTAGAAGTATACATTCTTGTGGTTTGAATGCTTTATCTATTAACTTAATGTCAATGCGTAGTTCAGTCGAACAACTTGTGCAGAAGGTTTAGTTCCTGCGAACGGTGCCCCAGGTTCTGGGGCCGATTCGTTCCGGAGGGAACTCGGATAGCTACGCTAGTAAGTCTAGCACGGGTAAGGCGGGGGAGGCCTTGTAGCGGGGCTTGCTACCCGAGCTGCAAGGGTCACCGCTTACTGTAGCTATTGTCCACGATGGCAAGGATATGCCATGACCCAATGTACATATATTTTTGCATTGCTTGCTCAAACTAATGGTGTCTTCGTGGCAGGGAAGGACATGGTAAGTATTATGCAAGCAGTTCAGACGGAAAGGTATAAGTTACCAAACGGTGGCATGTTTGTTCTGTAAATCGAATATTCAATGCTTGCATGTAAATATAACTAAGGCAAGATAGAAAGACCACAATAATATTGCATGTTTCATATGAACAAACTTGGATTTGGTTAGTTGGGTTAGCTCGCCCTCACCGGTACTTTTCAAAGTACTGACCCTCGTTGCAGCAGGTTCCCCGAGCCCGAGCGACGCGGCGAGGAGATGAAGCTTCTTCCTCCCTAACCAGTCCAGTATCCGACGCATTCCGATCGTGACTTTTTTTGGAGCTTGTACAAAGTACTTGGAGCAAGCGCAACCCTTATATGCGGCTCCGTGGCAAGGCGATAGCTTCGCCAGCAGGTGTCTATATTGATTTAAAGTTTTAGTAAAGGATGTGATGTATGGAACGGCTATCTCATTTTGTATCCAAGTTGTAAGCCCGTGTGGCATCCTTATTATTTTGGGTCAAGAGTCTGTAATCAGATATTCATTATCAATAAAAGAAAAATTTTCTATGCCTCAATGTGTGTTATCTTATTTGCGTACTTTGTTGCATATGTTCTAAAGATTATCATTATGTCTAGACCTTGTGCACGCGCGCCCTACGCGTACACGACATCACGTCCGGGGGACGATTATCTATTGGACGAAATCGGAGCGTGATAGGGGATGCTATGATCGGCTGGAAGGAGGAAGAAGAGGGGGTGGTCGGCTGCTATAAGGGGGTGAAATATTTATATTAGTGTTTAGGGTTAGGGTTTTAAGTATATATAATGTATCTATGGGCCTCCTTAATTGGTTGTAAGTAAAAGTGGAGGTTTTCATGCATGGAGGGTCGGCTAATAGGGGGCTACTCAAGGGGGTTTCGTCCAAGAGGGGTTGCTTCTTGGGTTGTTTATGATTAGGTTTGGGTGTTGGTTGGGTAGGAAATTGGTTAGTTAGTTATCTACCAACTAGGATGACTCCTATTACCCTTATTTAATTATAAGTTGCCATAAATGGAAACATATCCATTTAAATTAAATAATTATATAAAAATATATATAAATAAGGGTATGTGGGTGCACTACATGCCTACATGGGTTTAGTTTGGGTCAAGTTCTAGTCAAATAAAAGCAGTTTTACGGTAACCGTGGTTCTAGATATTTATTAATATTTTTGGAGTATGGAAAAGACCAAACAAATACAACATTCATGTCTCAAATATACTAGGTACAATCAAGATTAGTAATATAAATTTTGTTGGAAGGAAAAATGTTGTGCATTGCTCCAAATATTCAAGCTATGGCAAAGTGTCATATATAATGAAAGAAGAATTTAGAAATTAATTTTTTAAATCTATCTAATTAAATAAAATATTATAAATAATTATAAATTACCAAATTATTCCTATTCCAAAATGAGGAAACATGTGAAAATAGATTTCGAAATAGGGTTTATAGTAAGATTCTTAAGAGTCATCCTAGGAATCTCTCAAGGAATCCTAATTTATGATTGAGTATCCTCTTATCCTAATATTTTATATCCTATATCCTATCATAGGCTCGTAGTAGTACAACTAAGCTGTTGTACTACCACAACATCGCTCTAATTATGAACCTGACCTGTATAGGCCACAAAAAAATATCACAATTCGTCCCCAAATAATCGGACATGGGCCGTGGGTACATCCAGTCTATGCCACAGCATCGACGGCAGAACGCTGTCTAGGTCTACTATACTATCTAACAATAATGATTCACAATATATAATGCCATCTCTATATAAATATGAATACTCAATCACAATAATATATAGGAAGAATGCATAAGAAGATAATCCATATAACACTCTATAAAAATGAAACTAGACATGATATGGAAAAGAAATACTAGCCGAGATCTCTTGAAATGTTACCTCAAGTCCACAGTGTAAGAGTAGTCATGTCTATAGCATCACTCTGAAATTCTAGAATGGAGAGCACAACAATCACCGAAAAATATTATCCAGTCATGAATGGAGCGAAGCACACCTCTAACAGCTGTTCCAATAAATGATAAAGACTATGTAACAGTAAATCGAGAAAAATATAAGATAAATAGAACAAGAGCAAGAAATATACAAGATATGGAATGATGTAAATAAATACAAGAGTAATGAGCATCATATACAAGAGTCAAGAAATACAACTAGCTAAGTGAGTGAGTACTAGCTTCGACATATGATCTGCTTGGAAACTTGCATAGGAATATGACCTGGTTAATCATACATGAGGTGTATGATTAACACTCATAGGGACATGCACAGGAAGGGGTATGATCACATATCTGACTAACACTCCCCGCCCGCTTGGTATAGTGGATCCAACCATGACACACTACGACATAGGATTCTATGAGAAGGGAGCTAATCTTCTCATGAATCGGTGTCTATACATATACAAGATCACAAGGCATGCACATGGTTCACAAGAAATAATATCTCATGACAGGATCCAAAAATACCAATTCGTGTAACCATGTGTCAAAAAATTAAGGATATCTATACTAGATACAAGAAACATAGAAGATATCATAAACGAAAAACTGTCATAGAATGTACTCGCTTGTGATCCAGAGCAATGAATGTCAAACTATGTCTGTATCGGTGCCTCACAGACCTATATATAAAATTTTATGTCATTACAGTGGTTTCGAATCATAAACATGTTATACTAGCTTGAAACTAGGTCTCTAAATCAACACTAGGTCCAACTAAGTCAAACTAGGTCAAATATTATCAAACTAGGTCAAATCTTGGTCAACACAGTCAAACTACGTTATTTCCTAGTTTCTAGGTTGTTTTACATATTTATATGGTGTATAAAGTTATACTAGATCTTAACAAGTCACTATTTGTTTTTTAGGTGCTAACTAGGTCAAACTAGTTAATACTAGGCCGATACTAGGTTTCTAGGGTATACTAATAAGTTACCAACATATATTACCCTAATATATACTTCTACCTATAATTTCTAGCAATACCTTGGCCTATAACTATTTACCTTACCCCGTATCACGGTATCTTAACTCGTATCACACATTTACCTAATACCTTAGTCTGTATCTCAAATACCTTAACTAATAGTCAATACCAAATACCTTAACTATTAGTCAATACCTTAGTTCTAGGGTCAATACCTTGACTAAACTAGATTTCTAGTCCATACTAGTCAATACCTTGCTAATATCCAAGTTTCTAGACTAATACCTTAGCCGTATCATCAATACCTTAACTATGGATCAATATCTTGCTAATACTAGGTTATAAAGTCATATTATTTAGCTATGATATAATAATATCATATATACTATATAGATAGACTAATATATACAATAACTTAGTCTAGCACTTAATACCTAGCAAATACCTTAGTATTACCTAGCTATTACCTTAGCATTTCCTCATTACCTAGCTATTACCTTAGTATTACTTCATTACCTTAACATATTACCATGTATCCTAGTTTCTAGACTAATACCTTAGCTAATACCATTACCTTGACCAATACCCAATACCTTAACTCATACCATGGTACCTAACCCATTACCCAAGCTAGACACTAGCCTTACCATGGTTTCTTAATCCAATACCTAATATCATAACATTATCTTAGTATCATAGTATTACCTCATACTAGTTCTAATATTTTGGTATCTTGGTATTCTTGATACTTTGATACATCCTAGGATACCACACTCTTATTTACCCTGCACATATTCAACTTATTTTTTACATGTTACCATGGTACCACATTAGGAATCATATGATACCAACCCCCAAGATACTAATTCATGACAATAACCTATACTTACTTGATATTCATACTACCTAGGCTCATAGGATACACAAAATGACTATGTCGTATAGTCAGTTCTCTATTTGTAACCAATACTGCACCTATTAGAACAATTCAATAAATTTTAGGGTTAAAGTATGTCGTATCTTTCGTATTAGCTTTTCGAAACTTTAAACAGATCGCATTTTCGTGTCCGAAAGCTCCCGGAATCGCGAAAAATTGAAACACGTTCGTCTTTTAGATACCTGACACTTAAACAGTTTTACAGAAAGTTGCAGAACAAATTTGGCCTATTAATTTATATATTTGAAAAGCTAACTTCGATATGGTTCTTTTAAAAATAACGAAATATTAATCAGGGTCCTGAGTTAGAAGTTATGGCATTTCTATGTTGCTATGACTGCTAAAAATGAGACTAAATACTATGACAAATTTAGAATATTTTGGACAAAAGAACACATGTATACACCAAATTTACCAAATTTACCTATACGTATCATGGCGTATCATGATAAAGACTCTACGTGTCCAATTTTGGACACAAGAACACATTCACACCATCAAATAAACATCAATAGTCCTCATCAGGAAACAATACACACACTCAATGGACACAATTGAAAAAAAATTTAAATTGAGCCCCAAAATTATGACACCAGCTTAGATCTACCAAATTGAGTGCTCATAGTGCTTAGATCTACCATTAGAAAGTCAAATCTAACCATGAGAAGGTTTCTACATGTCCAATGGGTGTTCCTAACCATGAATTTAATGAAATTGAGAGAATTAACTAGTATTTTGGTAGTTTCTTTGGAGAATTTCGAGTTTGGATACGGAAGGGATGAGTCAGACACGATATACTAACAAGCTTCTCTCCTATGGATCTCTTTGTGCTCTCCAATGCTCTAGGCCTTCATGATGGTGAAAATTAGTGGAATTGAAAGTGGATTGAGAGGAATTGATAGGGAATTGGGTTTGCTTGGGGAAGAAGAAGTTTGAAAAAAAAAATGAGGCTAATGAGTGAAATAAAATGAATGGATGAGCCATAAATTGAACGTATCTCTTATAGTAAGGTTTGGTCATGCCAAAACATCAAGTTTGCCATTTCCATTTGTCATGAATGGACTATAATTAACTAAAAGAAAAGTTCTACAACTAAGAGGAATATAATTGTCAACTTCATGACAACTAAGCTTAACTAATTCTAATTACTAAATTCATGACTAACAATAATTAACACTAACTAATACTTTAAAATTCTAATTGGCTAGCAACTAACTAACATTTATATAATTGTAGGCAATCACTAATATAAAATAATATAAAAAAATTTAATAACAGACAAAATTATCAAAATATCCATATGGTGGAAAGTGGTATTTACACGCCCCGACCCCCCTCCCTGCTCCCCCCACGACCGACCCCCACCCCTCCCTCTCCGTCGTGCTGCCGTTGTTACCGCGTGTCAGCGAGAGAGGGGGACGGTTGGGGGTGGCTGCCGGAGAGAGAGGGTGGGGCGTGATAATTTCGTCATATTATTTTTTTAGGACATCAAGTTGATATCTATTAAAGTTTATGGTATCAAGTTAAAAACTGGAATAGCTTATGATATCAAATTATAATTTAGCCAAAAAAATAAACTAATCAAACAATTATCGAATATCATTAAGATGGAATTACAAAAAATTGTAAAATACTAACATGTACTATTATACCATTGGACGGGGGCTCATCATTCATCATTGTCACGTGGTAAGTCGATCCGTCCTACATAATAATTTCTTCTAGCTGTGACTTACCATAATAATTTTAAAATCCTAACATAATCTTTCAATATTATGTGCTAAAAGTTTATGAAAAACACTAGAAGCATTCCGAATTTCTTTTGTTACTTCAAGATAGTCGATCTCGGTCAAGATCTCGATAACAGTTAGCCTGTAACTTCGATCTCACTTAAGAAAAAGACGTAACAAAATATTCCATAATTATGTAGCTACGAGGCACATATCCAATCACCAAGCAAAACTTGAAAACCATAAATCACAATGGCTACAACATAAGCTCTGTTTGGTTCCACCAAGTTCGTCGAAGTAAAAAAATCTAAAAATTGATATTTTGTGTACGTTTTGTGTACGTACATTTGAAAATTGACATTTTGTGTATATATTTTGTACGTATGTCATACGTACGTATATTTTTTACTTCATTCGTTTGGGTGCTTTGAAGTAAAAAATCTAAAGTTTTAGTATTTTGATAATTGTTGAAGTAAGTTGGAAAGTGTAATTTTTTTTAGTTCTTATATTTGGTTTATAATGAAGTGATAGTTAAGAATTGATATGGTTTGTTAATTTTTAATTACTACACAATTATTAAAATAATAAATTAACCAATATAATATTTCATCAAAATTAGTAATTTAATAAACAAAAGTAAAATATATATGGATTTTCTACTTCTTCCTAAAATAAGAAAAGTAGCTACCGACATGATTTTCTATTCATGTCACTTCTGTCCACTTTTTTTTCATTCCCCTATTTTCTAATCTAAAAGTGAAGTGTCGAAGAGGGATGAGAAATTCGGTTTTGGTTCTGGTCGATTTATTTGGTCACAGCTGGTCGGTTCGATTTTGAAACCGACTGACTTGGTTCGATTTGGTTCGGTTTAACCGGTCGATTTTGATAACAAACAAAATTTAGAAAGAAAAAAATGTAGATTCAAATTCAAGCAGTAGTGAGAGCTTCTGTCAATGCCATTCTAACGACTGAAGCTTCTGCCATATGAAACCAAAATGACAGTTCAAGTTCAAAATCAAATGACAGATACAAGTTCCAAACAAATATATAGTGAAGCTTATGCCAAGTGCAACCAAAATGAGTTCAAATTCAAATGACACAAATACAAGTGCCAAACATATATTCAGTTACAGTCAAATTCAAATGGCACAAATTCAAATGCCAAACAAATTAATATTCAATTAAGCTTCTGCCAAGTTCAATCAAAATGATAGTTCAAATTCAAATGACACAAATGCAAGTGTCAAACAAACAAATATTCAGTTAAAGATCAAATTCAAATAACACATGCAAGTGTCAAACAAATATTCAGTAAAGCCGCGAGGGAGATGGAGATCACCACTGGCCAGACTCGAGGGAGAGTTAGCGAGAGAGAGAATAAGAGGAGCAGAACAGCCGCCTCAAAAGAGGAGAAACAAATGAAAAGAGAGAGAGAGAGAGAGAGAGAGAAAATATGTGGAGCAGCCGTCCCATATGTTGAAAGTTTGGACCGGTGCAGAACCTAATTTACACTGTAACTAAACTTGTCCGATTTGGTTCGGTTTTAAGTGGTTTTAGAATGACCAAACTGTGAACCGAATCAAACCGATTGACTTAAAAGGTCCAATCGAACCAAACCGATCGGACCATCAATTCGGTTAAAAATTGTTGGATTTGGTTTGATTTGACTTAAATATGCACACCCCTAATTTCTATCCGCTCACCAATGAAGGAAATGGGTCGGATAAGGAAGTCCGTTAATGAGTCATTAGACAATCCTGGAAATGGAGTTATTGTGTCAAAATTTTGGGATCTTCGTAAATTTTTGGAACATTTATAAAACTTAGGAGGACTTTGTAAATTTTGGATCCCTAAGCCCATCCCTAGTTCACATAGATTGGAGTCGGCTTCAACAGCGATTATAACACCTATAAATAAGTTTTTTTTTTTTTTCATCGATCAAATTGACTTAAATTTTAATAACAAGAACCAGAGATTTAAATTATTTTTCTCTTGCCAACTCTTTTGCGTAAGTCCTAAATTACTTAACATTTGTTAGAATACTAGTACCCAAACCCTCCTTTCTTCTTTTGAGGATCCTAATCCAAATACCTCCGCCAATAAGAGCATTTACAGGAGAAGAAGTTTCAATTGCTACATTTTAACTTTAGTCAACTTTTGTAGCACTTAGCTGCAATGGACACTTGTGTATACTTAAAAATTGCTAGAAAGCTATAAACATTTCAGATTTGGAGCATGTCCTAGCTCCTCTATATTAATTGATAGACCCATCAGAAGTAACCAAACAAGAAAAAAAAATAAAAAAAAGAAAAGAGAAAAAAATAATACCAAATAGGGAAAGAAAATAAAGAGAAAAAAGAGCTAAAAAAAGAAGAAGATTAATTTGAAGTGTTTATTTGGAGTGTACCATTGTGTGCCAATATCATTTGGACACTACAAAATTAAAATTTTACACAATTTTTAATAATTTGGAGTATGTGTTTGGAGTGTCTACACTGTGGATGCTCTTGAAAATTGTACAAATTATTATTTTTGGAGTGTCTTCTTGATATTGGCACACAATGATACACTCCAAACAAATATTTTAAATTAACCTCCTCCTTTCTTTTTCTTTTTATTTTCCTTCTCCGTTTGGTAAGATTTTTTTCCCTCTTTTTTCTCTTTATTTTTCTCCATGGTAAGAATGATTCATTTTTGTGGGCCCAAGAATCAATGTAGCGGAACTAGGCCACGTTCCAAATCTGGAGTATCTCTTGACTTTCTAATGATTTTCAAGTATGGACAAATGTCCACTGTAGCCTTCAAGTGCTACAAAATTTGACTAAAGTCAAAATGTAGTACTGAAAACATCTTCCACTGTGGATGCTCCAAACAATGGTACACTCCAAACAAATATTTCAAATTAACCTCATCATTTCTTTTTATTTTTATTTTTATTTTCCTTCTCTGTTTGGTGAGATTTTTCCTCCCTCTTTTCTCTCTTTATTTTTCTTCCATGTTTTGTAAGAATGATTCATTTTGGTGAACCCAAGAATTAATGTAGCGGAACTAGACCACGTTCCAAATCTGGAGTATCTCTTGACTTTCTAGCGATTTTCAAGTACGAACAAGTGTCCACTGTAGCCTTCAAGTGCTACAAAATTTGACTAAAGTCAAAATGTAGCACTTGAAACCTCTTCCACTGTAGATGCTCTAACTCTTAGAACATCTACAATGGAAGAGGTTTCAAGTGCTACATTTTGACTTTAGTCAAATTTTGTAGCACTTGAAGGCTGTAGTGGACACTTGTGCATACTTAAAAATCGCTAGCAAACTATAAGACACTCCAAATTTGGAGCGTGTCCTAACTCCTCGAGATTAATTGTTGGGCCCACCAAAAATAACCAAATATGAAAGAAAAATAAAGAGAAATAAAGAGAAAAAAAATATTACCAAATAGAAAAAAAAAGAAAAAAAAGAAAAAAAAAGAAAGAAGAAGATTAATTGGAGTATACCATTGTATGCCAATATCTTATTAATATTCAAAAAATAATAATTTATATAATTTTTAATAATTAAAAATATATATTTAGAGTGTCCATATCCCCCCACCTCCCCCCCCCCCCCCCCCCACACACACACACACACACACACACACACACACAATATGCGTAGGATCCAAATTCGGTCTCTTCTAACATACCAATACTGTCCCATACTGTGGGGATATGAATGTATGATGGTTTTGGTGGCCTTCACTTTTTTAATTTTTTCTGTTTGCTTTTTTCTTTCTTAGTTAGAGGTCATTTTCCGGAGTTTAAAGCGAAAAAGGCTGGCAGGCCCATTCAACGAATACCTAATAAATTTTGCAATAATTTCACCAGGATTCATAAAGTAGTAGTATCAAGAAAACACAAATTTCTAAGCGGAAATGCAATTTCAAACACAAATTAAGAATTCCGCACAAATTACAGGACCACATAATATATTCAAAAAAAGTAAAAGAGAGAATTTGTTGGACATAATTAACATTTTCTTTGCATGTAGAGAGTCCAACTTGTTAGATTTGTTTACTCATGTGATTCAATAAAGATAACTCTTTTTTTTAGTCTCACATGAGAAAGGAGAAGTCATTCTCCTTTCCATATATTGCTTTACCCCTCTTAATGGATAAGTGAGCTTTGTAGGAGATAGGCTAGATCTCATCCAACCCGCGAACGGTGTGCGCGATTTAATGCACGTTTTTACGCGTTTATTAGTCGCGCACTTAGCACTTTACATGGGTACAAAGATAATTTTATAACTTATTTTATTTTATTTTTTATTTTCGTTGGTTTGGTCTTGTGGGTTGCTGGTCTTTCGCGAAACCGTTCTTACGTAATCCCGTTACGGAAAGAGTGGAAAATGTTACGTGAGAGATATATCCAGGACACGATCCTGAGATCTGAGAAACAAAAATCTGTTTTTTTTCTTCTCTCTCTCGCTCTCTGTTCGGGACGAAAGAAAAATCGTACAGAGACGAAGAAGAAAAAAAAAACACCAGAACCTAAATTTTTCCAAAAACTCCTCCGTCCAATCTCTCTTCTTCGGACAAGATTGTGATTGTTCGTGGGATTCGCCACCGGGTGCACGGTGAAGTGGATCAAAGGATTCGTTGTATCTCGGGGATAGATCGTCAGGAACCCGCTGCACTGTTCGTGGGACGAAATTCTATTCTAAGGACAACGTGTAACGTGTCTCGAATCCTCTACTATTTTATGTCTTTAATTTTACATCTTCCCATTTGTATTCGTTAGAAAATTTTCCAACACAACTTGCATCGAGAGGAGTCAGAATTGAGTTACTGTGAGATCAAGGGGATCTCAAGAATCGTATCATGTAAGAAATGGAACCTAAAATCTTTCTAGAACTTGATTTTTATATCTCTGATCCAAACCAAAGAGGCCTTGTAAGTGTCGATGTTGGAAGAGGTTCCTAACCCCCCTCCCTCTCTCTCTCTCTCTCTCTCTCTCTCTCTCTATATATATATATATATATATATATATATATGGAGAAGATCTCGGAATACGGCTATCGTCATTTATGTGTCGAAAAAGTTCGAAAAGTCAAAGGCGGCGAACTATAACTCAAATGGAACTGATACATGGAGTATCTGAAAAGTATACGTGTATACTGTCAGCATACAACAACAATATGTCGTTTTAAAGAAAAATTGCCCTTCATGTAAATGTTTTTGTTCAAGAGTATACCTTCGATATATCGATAGTATATCGCCGCTTCAGATTGAACCAATTTTTGGTATTTTATTTGCACCTTTAGAGTATGATGGATCGACGGTCATGATTGTCTTAGGATTACGGTAACTTAAGTAGAATTTTCTAACCTAATTCTAAGCAACCAATTGAAGTAATTCGAAAAAGTGATAAACTTTCAATTAAGACGAATAAGAGAATTCGGAGTTTATGGTTGATTCGAAGAGGGATTTGTTTGAGGAGATCCACGTAAGCTCGTCCTCGTAGTTTCGTTCTTCGTTAACTTGCTATACTTATTGTAATCTATTACCATTCGGTTTGAATAGTTGTGATGATCTGTTTAGATTAATGGAAGAAGATATAGAAATGAGTCGGATATATTTCTTAGTAAAGTTTTTTCAGGTTAAGTCCAATTGTTTGGTCATTTTTTTTTATCAGAATTTTTCACGTAAATATATTTGTATTTGTGGTTGCGATAGTTTTGTATGAATATATATTGTAATCATGTACGTGTGCGTTTCAATTCGGTCCTCGACGGTTTCTTTGGGTTTTGGAACGTTATTTATTCTGTTGGTTCCGTATCACATGCGAGCAGTCCACCGTTATTTTCGAATGGTTAGATTTATTTATTTTTAATAGGGAATTTGTGTTGTAGTCTCTATTTGCTTCATGGTCTATGAATTAGCTGTTTTGAAACATATGCTATAGTTATAGTTTGACCCAAAGTTTCGTGTGCCTACTATACTCTTTCTTGTTTGCATATATGTGAATGGTGTAACTGGCCAAACTTCACTACTGGGTTGCTGTATAAAATGTATATGTTCTGATCCTTGTGTCGTGTCGACACGGAATTACAGTGAGGATTAATTCAAGTGCACTCATGAGCTCCACCGGCACAGAGGAGATCTAAAGCGTTGGTTATGGTTAAGTGAGAAGATGTTTCAGTTGGATGCGGCAAGTGCTGACAGTATTTTATGCTGAGCATTCTGGCAGAATAGCTTTATCAAGTACACAACAAGGTAGATCGACAGCGCTACGTTGCCCGCGGGCCAGATGTTAACGTTCCATTGGCTGAGATTTTAGTGGCGGACCCAGTCGAATAGGAGGAGGAGGCCAATGGGATCCAAGAATGCCTTCCCGCTCGGGCCTCTAGGACTCCAAGAGGTCCTTTTTTCCGTTCAGCGAATGAGTTTTCGAAGTCCAATTTAAGCAAGAGATTCGAAGATCGTCTGCATCATGAAAGAAGCAATGGAAGGCCGAACTAGGGAGAGCCCCAATTGGTAGAAAAAATCCGACAACCCCTTGGGGTTATCCTGCGCTTGGAAGAAGAAGTAGGAAAAGGAAAAAATATAGTGATAGTTTTATTCTTCGTCGCCGTAAATAGGAATATTTAAAATCTCATTTTTGGAATTTTAAATAAGAGGCGTGAAAAGCTAAAGAAAAGACCTCCCTACCCTAGAGCTAGATTCAACTTCCCCCAGGGAAAGAAAATCGAAGTCAGTGTGTTAAGTGGCATTTTTATTTCACTCCAGAAATTGAACCTACGAATTTGCCAATTATGAGTTGGACGCTTTAACCATTCAGCCATGGATGCTTAACCTTAACGGGGGCCGGCAAGCTCGTTCTGATCTTGGACGCAGTACAGTGGAATCCCGAAACACCACCACGAACGCTACCGCGTGTGCGTCAGAATAGGCTGAATTATTCGATTGGAATTTTCAATTCATCCGGGACTTCTTAGGCGAAACGAGAATTTCTTTTGATCAAAGCAAACCACATAGTTTAGAATTTATCGGATAGGTCCTGAAAGGAGAAGAAATGCTGGAATGCGAACACAACAGACGTCTGTTTATTCTCTAATTCACCCGACCCGATAGTACCCATTTTGGGAATGTGAAATCGAAATGATCTCTGGATTGATCAGAAGATCCTTTCAATTGGCTAGAATCCGTTACTTGAATGAAAATAGATCTTGTGAAATCATATTGAATATTTGACAATACATCCGTACCTTGCTGAAAATTGATGGAGTGACCGCTGGCAAGTTCGAAAGAGTAAAGGAGGTTGACGATGGAAGAGCGATAGCATAGAAAGCGCGTCAGACCGAAGATTTCTGCCGTCATCCAGGGGTTCCCGCCAGGATTCAAGATGCCTAAGTTCAGTAAGTATAGACAGACGATCTAATGCGACATCTAGTCGCCTTTTGCAACGATTGCTGCATGTAAGAAGATAATCTAAGAATGTTGATCTATCTTTTCCAGAAGTCACTCGAGAGAGACACATTATCTTTAGTGAATTTACAACTTTTTTGGAAACGTGATCTAGGCTAGACAAGTCTTTGATATAAATTGGTTCAGTATCAACCCAGTCACCTCTGTGATATACTGATTTCCTCTTGACCTCCAGCTTAATCCCAAGCTGGACCAATATTTTTTTCCTGTAGATTTCAAGATTGTTCCAATTAATCCGGAGGGTTATTAAAGGCGCGTAGCGTATCTGCTATAAAGGAATTTGAGATTTCAGGAGTACTACCGCCGCAGTGGAAATCCACTTTCGTCACCCTTATCCCCAAACTGGATAATCCTCAGAACTCTAAGGAGTTCCGACCCGCTTCGCGTCTGTGTAATGTATCTTATAAAATCCTCTCAAAGTTTCTAGTCAATCGACTTAAGAGTGTTCTTCAGGTTCCTTGAAGCTCAGAATCCGTGTCATTACATTACTCGAGTTTTCTCTCCGAAGAGTGAAACAGGTTCAACACATGGCCCCCAGTCACAGCGTGTGGGCACGAACAAGCCGTGGACCAAATATCATTTTCCAAGGTATATACTATATGTGGTATAATTTTGACCTGAGCATTCCAGTAGAAGCTTAAATATCCTTATCAAGTACATGACGAGGTATCCTTTTAGCACTATTTGATTCTATCATCTGTCATCTAACATATTGAAATTTAGCGGTAACCTACTGCTTACTGTTTTACTTCTCTTTGTATCTCAGTAGTAATAACGTGCACGTACATTAAATTTTTATTTTTAATATAAAATTATTATAAATATTGTTATTTTTAGAAATCAAACCCAAACAACAAAGAAAAATAACTCTTACCTTAACCACTTAAGTTAAAATTATTTAGTTGTAAATAAATAATATCAGATAATTAAAAAATTATTTAAAAAAACAGTTAGAAAAGTATTTACATACGACTTAGACGGCTCAATTTTAAGTCGTTTCCAAGACTCATTATAAGAGTATGTATATATATATATATATATATATATATATATATATATATATATATATATATATGGAAAGTTGTAGATTTTACAATAAATTTTTTTTTCCAAAAGTGTCATTTTCTAATCTTATATATATATTAAAAAATACGTAAGTTAAGTAAGACTAAAATATATAAATTACATACCTCTTCACTGACATAATTATTAACCAGTAATAATTACCACTTTCAACTACAATAAATGTTTATCATCTCAAACTTAAATGAGAAATTTTGAGTTATCCATCACTTTATTTATCATATTTCACGGTGTATCCCATTGCTTTTTCATAATGTATAAGTTCTTCCACTTTTGATCGAATCCGTCCATAACTGACGGTCAACCCATTTGATTCAAATTTTTGGACGAAAATATCTCTCCCTCCTCATGTACTATCTTCTCCCCCCCCCCCCCTCCCCCTCGCTGTCCCTTTCCATGCTGCTGCTCTCTTCCCCTCTCCCCACCGCTGACCCCTCCCCCCTTCTCCACCCCCACCGCTGACCCTCTCCCCGCCTCCCCACCTTACTGTTTTGGTTCTCTTTATATCTTATATATAATATGGAAGTCCCCTAGGAAGCAGCCTCGTGGTTTGGCTGTGGGACGTGGGTGCGCAGGTCGGGGGATCGAACACTCTGGGGAGTGTGGGAGTTGGGACCTTCACACTCAAAATAAAAATAAAAATAAAATTATATATATATATATATATATATATATATATATATATGGAATGTTGTAGATTTTACAATGGAATTTTTATATTCCAAAAATGTCATTTTCTAATCTTATATCTATTAAAATATACTTAAATTAACTAAGACTAAAATATATAAATTACATACCTTCCCACTAACATAATTATTAACCAAAAATAATTACACATTTCCAACTACAATAAATATTTTATGTTTATCATGTCAAAAATAAATTACTTCAAAATATTGTATACTATAGATTTGTCCTTGGCTAGACGGACGGTTTCAGAATCAAACTGCGGAGGAGATGTAAGACAATGTGCCCATATGGTATGCAACACAGTATATACAAAGTGTCACGACCCGCACCCGAAAATTCGGGCACGAGTGCGTGGGTACGTCCAGCCTACGCCGCAGAGTCGGCGGTAGTACGCTGTCTAGGTCAAATCCATATTTACTAAACTAGCTCATTCACAATTAACATAGGCAAGATAATAATGAGAACAGAAACTTAAGATTGCAACTGAAATAAATACGACAACAGATTCAAATATTTTAGTACAGAAATTCAGAATGAAATCGGGGACAAACCCGATTAATCAGATAAGAAACAGAAATAGAAGATAACTACTGCTAGCTACTCTGTAGCAGGGGTCTCCTGGGTGGATTCTGGCTCCTCATAGGTATCATCAGTCCCCTCATAGGGACCATAATATGTAGGGACAAGGTCCTCATCATCGCCTAAATCAACAGATCCAGTCAGGAAAGGAGCAAAGTACACAGTGCACAACAAGATTAAACTAAATATTTATGACAATTAAAATGAATATCATGTTGAGAAACTGCATAAAAGAACATCAATATCTCAGAGTTAATGCTGTAAACAGGAATATGAAAAAACAGAAATAAATAAGACAGGAAGTGAACTACAACAGTCAGCAAGAAATATAACATGACCAGAAACTATCTGTGTGAACTTGTGTTTGTTTTTAGAATACATAGTTGGCATGTAGGGGTTTATAAGGCTAATCCGGCCATCATAAACGGCTATTAAACAGGGAAAATCGAGATCCGGCTGAGGTACAGTCGTGTACCAACAGCTATTAAATATGGCAGGGGAAAGGGTAAACTACATGCCTTCTAGTATTCTCCCACCCGACATGAAAAACAAGACATGAACTCCAATATTCAAGACATGAAATCCAGCATTTCTAACACTAGGTGTAATCATCAAGGGTACTAGTAAAGCAGAGAATTAATTATCACAATATAAAGATTTAACTTGAAGTGCAGGTACTTGCTTGTTGTTTGGATCTGATTAATTGGTTCTTGGAGAAATTTTCAGAGATGAGTCCAAAAGCTGAAATAGACATTACCATCACGTTCAGAAGATGTCAAATAGCTATAAACGCCTGTCCTTGGGTCCAATTTGGAGACAAGGACAAAAACGACAGTTTCGGGTCAAAACGGGGTCCGCCGGTGGGCCCGCTTTGCACCGAAAAAATGTGTCCGGGTCAACGGTCTCCAAAATTACCAAACTTAGTGTCAACAGGTCAGGAACGCTGATATGAACCCAACGGAACTTCCAGATTTGGATTCCGATGAGCCGAACACAAAATCGCTCGTCGAGCGGGGCTTGTAGGGCCCACGACACGCGATTTCGTCAACGTTCTCAGAATCGAACCAAACTTGACCCACAGGACCAGCGTATCGCTACGAGTTCGATGGCGCAAGTTTCGTCTCGATCCGACGAGTGTACAAGAAGTTAGGGCGAAATACCGAAAGGTCGGATACGGGGCGATGTCCGCGGATACGCGTTGATTCCGGTGTGCACGCACACCCGAATCAGCTTCCACGAAATCTCACACGTCCGTATCGACGACGCGCACGTATCTGTGAAGACCGCACGCGACCAAGTCGTCCCGTTTGGCGGGGCGCACTCAGTTTCGGGGTGAAACAGGGTCTGATTTTTCCTGTTTTTGGATCGCGGTGTGCGATCACCACAGGACGTGATGCCCCGAACGGTTTGTCCGGACACCGAGAGGGTCATACATGCTTCACAACGCAATTTGCGGAATCGAAAACAGAGCTACGAGGCGAAAGTTACACGCACCTGAAGGGGACCCGAAAATCAGGGTCGAGTCGTGTCCGACTCGTGTCGGACACGGGAAGGAGAATTAGGGCTAGGATTAGGGTTCTGGGAGCGGCGGCGGGGCCGGCCGGAGGCTGAGGCGGCGCTGGCTGGCCGGAGGCGGTCGGGGACGCTGGGGCGCGGCCGGGCGGAGGCACGGCGGAGCGGGGCGGCGCCGGGAACGGCGGCTGCGGGGCGGGTGGTGCACGGTGGGGCGAGGGTCAGGCGGGGGTGTCCGGTGGGGTTTCGTGGTGGCCGGAGGGTTTCGGTGCGGGGGACTTTATAGGGTGAGCTGACCGGAGAAGGCGGAGGGAGGCGCCGGATGCGGGCGACGTGGGCGAGCGGGACGGGGTGCGTGGCCGCGGGCGCGGCGGACACGGGCGGCGGCGCCGGACGCGGGGGGGGGGGGGAGCGACCGGGTCTGCGGGGGAGGGCTGGGTCAGCTAGCGGGTCGGGTAGACGGCAGGTCGGGTCTGACTGACCCGACCCGACCCGGTAGGAAACGGGTTGGGGAAATGGGCTGCTGGGCCGGTCCACTGGGCCGGGCCGGCCCAAGAAAAATAATAAAAAAATATTAATAATAAAAATAATAATAATAATAATATTTTAATAAACAGTTTAATTAATTAATTAATTAGTAAAATAGTTTTTAGGTATTTAAAAATAGGTCTGAGGCCCAAAAAAAATCCAGAAAAATTACCCTAAGTCCAGTTTTTCATTTTACACCCAAAAATATTATTTCCATAATATTTTAATATTATTTATTAACAATTAAAATTATTTAATAATTAAGAACCTTGATTTTAATTCCAGAAAATTCCAGAAAATTAGGAAAAATCCAATATTTAATAATTTGAAAATTCTGGGGGTTTACACAAAGTCTCGTACGTATCGTCGGACATCTAAAAAAAAAAAAAATTATTTGAATTATTTTATCATTCTGAACAGGAGGACTGTACTTTTGCTTTGATACTCAAGTTACAAGTTTTTGGTGATCAGTACTGCCATGAACTCTTAATTACTGATGCACTTGCAGCAATTTTCTAAAGTCTGCTTGCTACATGTTCTTGGTCGTAGTAATGTTGTTTTCTTTGTTATTATTACCCAATTTTGATTTGCTTCAGCAAAGTTGGATCCATATAGTCTAAAAATGTTTTTTTGTCAACGAGTGATATTGGGAGACACGAAGCAAACCAAAAGTACATATCATGACATCTGGAAAGCCATTTATAGGTCTTGTTATCGAACGATATAAGTTGCATAACTGCGTCCAATTGATATAACGAATCCAACTTTGAGACGAAAATCACAGCTTAGGCTATGTATGAACATGTTGGAGGAGGGTTTGAAGGTCTATATATCAAATGTTAGTTATTGAACTGAAATCACTTTCACTTCATCTTGTGGTGTTAATTTTACAGTTCAACTGTGTGGGCGAGTGTCCGTGGGGTCGTTACCGGTTGGTTAAAAAAAAAAAAAAAATTTAAAATAGACACGATTTAAATTTTTTTTTAGGAACTTAGTTTTTAATCCGATAGAAATAACATATAAAAAAAAATGTGTGGGTTATATTTACTTTTATTTTATCTTTTTAAGTTTTTTTTTTTTTCACACTATGGATGTGGACCATTTTGAAAGTTCGTTTTGGCCCCCGAAGCTTGGGACAGTTTTGCATTGCCAACACTTTTTTTTTTCTGAAACTTCGATCATATTAGTTGCGTAATGCTATTCGTACCTCCAAAGTGTTCCTCCAAACATTTCATTCTTATATGACAGTTGACGTGACATATTAAATAGTATTATGTGGCACTTAATATGAAAGCCGACATCGCAAATTTTAAAAAAAAAATTAATTACCCAAAAAAATTTAATTTTAATTTTAAAATTTGTTATACCATATGTCACATTAACTTCCATGTCATCTGCCACATAAAAGTGATGGTTTGGATGAACACTTTGGAGAGACAAATAACATTTTTTTTTGTTAGATTTGACATCAGAGATGGATTCTAGCACCTTTCAAGCTTACATATTACTCCGTCTCTAAGTAAAGTAGATAATTAATTTCCTACCAATCTATAGTAGGTATATCACGATCCTATTGATTATAATATAATAAAATTTAAGATATTGAAATTTATCATGAACCGATATCTTTATCATTTCAATCCTATTACTTCGGCTTGGGAGGGATTGTTTGGTTTGCTGCAAGTAAATGTGTGTATCACAGTGTTTAGTTTATCAAGCAGCAAATGTTGATGCATTGCATGCCATGCATGCAACAATAGTTAAGATTGAAACAAGTAGGTGTGTGATGAATTCTATAATATTGGGTTGATGCCGAGGAATTAGATACTAGGCCTTGTTTGCTTCTTGCAAAGAAAAGAAAAAAAAAAATTTCTTTGATATTTTTTTTAATTAAAAATTTAACTATTTTTTTTTTGGTGCTTGAAAAAACCAAAAAATATTGATGAAAGATTGAATTTTTCAAAAAAAAAAAGTAAATCCTTGAATGAATAGAAAATTATTTCTCTCATATATTTTTTTATTTGGAATCATTTCTCTTTCCTCATCATTATCATTTGCATTCAAATATATAAAATGAATGACTTTTCTTTTTCATGGTCATGATTTCACGAACCAAACGTGACATATATATAGAAGGCTATCAACAACTAATTAAGAGGATGATTAAAGTTGATAGCTTATTATGATGGTTACCTGTAGGCCATGTGGGATTATTTATTAATCGGACCGGACCGACCGGTTGAACCAGTCAATCCGTGAACTAGTAGCTTTTTTTGATATGGTTTAATATCGGTTCACTGTTTTTTTTCCAAAATTCAGTCAATCCGGTCGACCCAGCCTGTCAGACCATCGGACGTTCTGACCCAATTGAATTTTGAACCGGTTTAACTATGACTTTTTGATTTTACATGCAATCAAAATTAATATGTTTGCTTCTTGACTATTTCTACTATAGTAAACATGCAAAACTTCTAAGTAGTATATATTTAGTTGTGTAATATATTCAATTGTAAGTTTATACAACTGGTTCAACCCGAGTTAACCCACTTGTTTAACCAATTTGATCCAATCCAGTATCATAATAGGAGGATCCGAATTTTAAAGGAGAATTTTAGCAAATATCTTCATTCAAAATATAAAAACTAGTATATACGTTCACTATTTTTTAAAACTAAGAAATACTCTTTTTTTTACGAAACAGTTAAAAAAACTAAGATATATTTCCACTATTTTAACAGATATTTTGACTAAATTTTTTTTTTATAAAATAAGAGTATCTCTTAGTTTTTTTTTTTAAATAGTGAAAATATATATTATTTTCTATATTTTAAATCAGAGCTATTTGCTAAAATATCTCATTATTAAAACATTGCTCGTAAGTATACATCTAATATAGAATCAAGGTCAGACAAGCCATCAGATTTGGATAACCCTTCTAGTTAGGACAACCGACCGGGATTAAGTCCCCACCTCTCCGCCAATAGAGCCTCCGCAGTCCATCTCCAACTTCTCTTTGTTAGTTGAACTAGCAATCCACTGGGCCCATATTTTGAGTTCCCTATGGGAAGGCCTCGAGTAGCTCAAGAAGAGAAACTCGGAATTTGAGTTCCACGCCGCCGTCGAAAACGGAGACTTCGACGCCGCTGCCAACTTTAGCTTTGGGTAGGACCTAGTCGTCAGTTCATGGGGGCCCAAGACAAATTTTCAAAATAGACTCTCATATATAATATAAAAAATAATTAAAAATTAAAATTATCATTATCTTCAAGATTTGAACTAAGGACCTATAGAGTACAAAACTAATATGTTAACCACTTTTATAACTAACAATTTATATCTTAATTTTAGGATCCTAGTAAATATGGGATCTGAAACGGATGCACTCAGTGCACTTGTTCAGAACCGACCCTCTCTAGATAGGACTATTAAATTTAGTTCTGACTATGACAACCCTACCCAACCCTCTGGCCAGCCAGCCATGTATAGAATAGAAGATGGTCCTGACGCAGGTAAAGCTGCATACGAGTTTGCAACAAAACCAAGTGCGCCCTTAGTTTCCTGCCATCAGAACCCAAATATGGCGTGAGATGGAGACAATCATCAACTGTTCGTACTTCAGGTCTCCATGAAGAAGATTTTTGTGAATCTCTGTTTCAATCACCAGGAACGTTGATATTGGCATTGGAAGAAACGTCTCAGAAGAGGTCCCATCCATGTAAGCAGGAGAGGAATAGGGATTAGATAGGTAGGGAAAGCAAAATGCTGCCAAAAACTTCAATAAACCCAACACCCCCACAAAAAAAAGACCGCAAGAAAGATCCAAATGGACGGTCCCCGGCAGAACCCCTCTTCAGGAGCACAAAAAAAAAGACCGCAAGAAAGATCCAAACAGACGGTCCCCGGCATAACGACTCATCAGGAGCAACACGAGGACAGACAGAACGATCATCCAGAAATGGATCCCAAAACTAATGGGATATACAAAATAGTTGTGGTGTACTTGTTATTATGTTAAATTTGCACATTAGAGATTTTCAGTTCAATTTTTTGTAGCTACAGTTTTTTATTTTTTTTACATTATGTATAGGATCTAATTTTGGAACTTCATTTCGGACTCCGGTAAGCTCATGATTAGTCATGTTACTCTTCGACGATTCCAGGTTCAAGAAAAAGTCGGAGAAGACGAATGCGGTTCGGACGAAGACAAAAAAAATGGTGTGGTGGTTCGATTCCCATGACGAAACATTTTCGTCGTCTGATATGTATTTTATTTAATATATATTATTTTAATAAAAGTAGGATAAAATATTTAATTTTAATAACAAACAATATATTTTTAACAGGTACAGAGGGGTGATGACGCCAACATGGTGACCGTCTTCCTGGCAACTCATCGGAAGGACGGAAAACTCATCGATGAGAGGGCCACACAGAGCTATGTAAGTATTACTTTACATTGTGTTAAAATTAATATAACTTAGAAAATATGCAAATAGATATACATGTTGTTAGTAATAAGTACCTTAGACATTAGCAATTACGACGATTGGATAGTAAGAAGTACGCTTGTCGAGATATGCATACTTTTCTAGGACGAGTATCTTAGGCTACGTGAGTGGGCGATTGCTAGTGCACCTACAGAGGAAGAGACTGGTACTTCCTCGCTCCCCCAGCTCTGTCGGCGACGAGCTGTGGATGACCGCTGTTGGTGGTCTTCAGAGGGGTACGTACTACGGTACGGGATCCTACGACGCTCTTGTTGCGACGTATGTCACGCTCCAGTCCCAAAATACGTAGGACTAGGAATACGTAACACGCCAGCCGTATGTATACGAACTCCAATATATGGAAACCATATACACACGTACGCTGTACATGAATATCCAATCCACAGTGGTAATATACTGTCACAACAAGTTACACGCAATCTATATCTCATCCACAGTAAAGATAATAGATAAATGGAAAATAAATAGCTGAATAATAACTGAATGTCAAATAAGCAGTCTCAAAGTATAATAGTCGGATGTAAACAAATCCACTGTAAATCGACTATGCCAAAACTACTAAAGAGAGAAGAGAATAAACTCTAATATAAGAATAAATGTCTCGAAAAGAATAGCAACTAAAGGCTCTAATCAGCTGCAATGAATCACATATAATTCGAAGGTAAGACCTCCTCAATCTGATAGGTAGCGTCAGGTCTAGGTCCATACTCCTGTGGATACTCATGCTCATCTATATCTGAAAAGGTACCAGGTCCTCAGAGGGACGTAACAAGATACATATAAACATGCCAATAAAGTACTGAAAATAAACATCCAATAGGGTCGCCTAACCGTCTAAGTGAATGCAGTTTGAGAACAACTTTTCACCAAGTGGGCTATCTGGCTAAAAATGGGATTGGCATGGTTCTCTTGGAGATCCAGGGACCTACAAAGCATGTCATCTTTTGAACGGCAGAGGCCGCCTGATAATATATAATATATAGTGGTCATCATGACCGCGCATCTCCGGCAGAGCGTACGGGTTACAAGGAAAAAAGTGCAAAGGAGCCCAAATGCCTTACTTGTTGTTCTTCCCACCCCATGCTCTAAGCATGTCATGTCCATGACACGATAAAACCTCTAAATAACTGTCAGGTCTACTAGCATGTAAAATTTTTATCAGCAGTTATCCCTATCCGTCGCACGACCTATACGTACCAGTGGTCAGCTGAGTACGCAAGTCCGTGTCCTACATGTGACTCATACTCGTGTAAGAATAGTTTCATGGTCAATGAAACATAAAATGCCTCATGAAAATGGGATAGTCTCATAAAGTAGGTCCAATGCATATACATAAATAAAAATATAGTACGACGACACCGTCGTTGCACCCAAGTTTCCTTGGACGCACAATTTATATAACAGTTAAAATAAATGAACTAAAATAAGCAAAAATAAATATGCATGCATCATATGGAATGTAATACAGTACAATGGCAAGGTATACTTGCCTGACAAGAAATCTGTAAAGTGTACGCGCCCAAATGTCAAGGACACGGAATCAGGAACTAAGGCCTCCGAACAAATATCACCGGATGCTGAAATAGACATCACCAATGTTTCCAGAATTAGCGAGATAGCTAGAAATCACTACCCTTTCATCCAATTTGGACACAGGGGCAAAACGATAATTTTGGGTAAAAGTGGGGTCCACGTGTGGCCTACTTTGCATCGAAAAGCGTGCCAAAAATAATAGTCTCTAAATGGGATAAATTATAGGTCAAACAAGCTCTAAATGTCAATACGAACTCAACGGTATATCCAAATGTAGAATCCGATGAGACGAACACAAATTCGTCCAAAAAGTCAATCGTGGGGCCCGCCAATTGGCGACTTGGTCAACTATCTCAGAATTACGTAAAAATTGGGTCACAGGACCAGCGCGTTACCACGAGTACAGTAGCACAAGTTTCGTCGTAATCTGACAAGCGTGCACAAAATTCGTACGACTTTTGCAAAAGTTGCGACACCGGGATTGTCCGCGGATACGGGCTGATTTCGACGCACACACGCGTCCGAATCAGTTTCCGTAAAATCTCACGTGTTCGGGTACACTGTGCGCACCTTTTGGTACACGGCAGGGCGGTCCTGTTTGGCGGGACGCGCTCCGTTTCGCAATTTTTAAAAATCTGAAAAAAATATATTTTTTGGGTTTCCCAACAAATTTAATTCTACATACAGAAGTTAACAAATTAATGTAATTAACAAAAATTAAACTAGGTCAAGTGGTCTCCGTATACAAAAAAAAAATCGAATTCGGATCTCTGTGGTGGGAGATACGAATCCGGGAACATAGGTGGTCACCGCAGTTTTCTGCGATACCCAAAAGTAGTCTTTTTTCGTCAACTTGGACGCTGTTTTTGCCTAGGGTTATGCGTTGTTCGAGGTCAATTATCATACATATATTGAAGAGGGTTAAGTGGTGAACGTACCGGTGAAGACGGGGTAGAGTTTGGTTCAGCGAGGTGACGAAAAATAGCGCTGGAACACAGGTAAGTTGCTGTAACTTTCTGCAGTTGCGCGGGGTTGCGCGGGGTCGCGGTCGTCGAGGTCGGTTTTCGGTGGCTGGAGGCGGCTGTGGGCGGCGGTGAACGGCGGTTAGGTTGAGGGCTCTGCGGCGGTCAGATGGGAAGAGGAAGAATTAGGGTTTAGGATATTTTGTTGAATGTTATATATATAGGGAGAGACCGAGATCGCGGGGTCAAACGCGCGGGGAGGGGGGGGGGTTACGCGCAGTCTGGGAATGGGTGGCTGCTGCTGTTGTTCTCATTACACGTGGGTCGGGCGGGTTTGGCTATGGGGTTAGGGTTTTGGATCCGTTAGGGAATTACTCATTGGTTTTTTTTTCATTTCTTTCTCATTTCTTTTTCTAATTCCTTTTTCTTATTAAACCATATATATATATATATATATATATATATATATATATATATATATATATATATATATATATATATATATATATACATATAAAAATTCTAAAAATTATTTCAGTGCATACAATTAAGCTAGCAACAGTCCAAAGGGTCTCCTACATGAAATAAATTCGAAAAAATTCCTAATGGCCCCATAAATCTCCTAAGTTCACAAACACCTAAAATAAAAATTAAAAAAAATCTATTTCTCCTAGTTAGCTCATAATTACTACAATTAGGTTAATAATTAATTAAAAAGGGTAAATACGGTTTTAGGATTAGAGGTTTTATATTCTACCCAACTTATAAAAATTTCGTCCTCGAAATTAAAATTAAGCCACGTTAGAATGATCAAGGATGGTATAAGATATAAATTAACAAAGTAACTTCATACCTTGGTCGGCGAATAGGTTCGAAAAATGCTTGTGCATGTCGTCCTCGCGCTCCTAAGTTGATTCTCCTGGCACACCATGCCTCCATGCTACGCGAACCAAGGGAATAGACTGGTTTCTCAACATTTTCTCTCGACGATCAAGGATTTCCACGGGTTGTTCTTGGTATGACAAGCTAGGCCCAATGGTGATCTCAGAATGGTCGAGAACATGACTGCTGTCTGCCACAAATCGCCTGAGCTGCGACACATGGAATACGTCATCTACTCCCTCAAGTGAAGGTGGTAGCGCAAGTCGATATGCCACTTTTTCAACTCTCTCTAGCACGTCAAATGGTCCAATATACCTTGGACTCAACTTGACGCGCCCTCCGAATCGAATGGTGCCTCTGGTAGGTGATATCCTCAACAATATATGATCGCCCTCTTTGAACTCCAAGGGACGATGATGAAGGTCTTCCCACTGCTTCTGCCTGTCTTGTGCTGCTCGCAAGTGTCCTTGAATCTTCTTAACTGTCTCTACGGTGTTGACCACCAACTCGGGTCCCAGAATCTGACGTTCTCCCACGTCACTCCAACACACATGAGACCTATATTTTCTTCCATACAATGCTTCAAACGGAGCCATCTGGATACTCGCTTGATAGCTATTGTTGTAAGAAAACTCCACAAGATGTAGGTGGTCCTCCCATGATCCTCCGAAGTCTAACATACAAGCCCTCAATATATCCTCCAATATCTGAATAGTATGCTCCAACTGCCCATCTGTCTGCGGGTGGTAAGATGTACTGAATTTCAGACGAGTTTCAAGGCTCTCTTGCATGCTCCTCCAAAAGTGCGATATAAAGCACAAATCTCTGTCTGATACAATATTGACTGGTATGCCATACAATCTCACAATCTGCCTCATATAAAAGTCAGCCAAAGCTTCTGTAGACTGGCCAACTCTAAAAGGTAAGAAATGGGCTAACTTGGTAAGTCGGTCCACTATTACCCACACTGCTTCTCTTCCACCTGGACTCTTAGGAAAACCCGTGACAAAGTCCATAATGATGTGCTCCTATTTCCACTCTGGAATCGAAAGTGGCTACAATAATTCTGCTGTTCTTTGATGCTCCGCCTTTACTTCTTGACATACCAGACATTTAGATACAAAATGAGCTATCTCTCTTTTCATTCATGCCACCAAAAGTGCTGTCGTAAGTCACGATACATCTTGGTGCCTCCAGGATGAATATAATATATCAAACTTTGAGCCTCTGTCATTAGCTCCTGTCGAATCTCTCCATTTGGAACATAAAGATGATCACCACATCGTAATGTCCCATCCTCATGGATGCGCAATCCTGTCTGCTCTCCGGCCTCTGTCCTTTCCTTCAGTCTCCTGAATCTGGCGTCTGTAGGCAAAGCTGTCTTGATCCTCTTTACTAATGATGATTGTACTTGCAAGTTGGCTAATGTCCCATCTGCTTCGGGTAATATCACTTTGATGCCAAGCTCTTGCAAGTCCTCCAATAATTTCTTCTATGCTGTCAAGAAATAAGCTGCTGGTTTTTGGCTTAACGTGTCTGCTACAACGTTAGCCTTGTCTGGGTGACAATGTAGCTCTATCTCGAAATCTTTCATCAACTCGAGCCATCGACGTTGCCTCATATTTAACTCCTTCTGCGTGAAGACGTACTTGAGGCTTTTGTGGTCTGTATAGATCTCCACTCGTTCCCCATATAAGTAATGTCTCCATAGATTCAGAGCAAATACAACGGCTGCAAGTTTCAAGTCATGATTCGTATAATTCTTCTCATGTACTTGTAACTGCCTAGATGCATATGCAATCACTTTGCCATGCTGCATCAATACGCATCCCAAGCCTTTCCCTGATGCGTCACTGTAGATCACATAACCTCCTGATCCTGACGGAATAGTCAATACTGGTGTTGTAGTCAGTCGCTTCTTCAACTCTTCAAAGGCGGCTTGACACTCGTCGGTCCATATAAATTCTTGATCCTTACAAGTCAAACGAGTCATAGGTGCTGCTATCCTTGAGAAGTTTTCCATGAACCGTCGGTAATATCCCGCAAGTCCAAGAAAACTTCTCACCTCTGATACTGATTTAGGAACATGCCATGTTTCAACTGCCGAGATCTTCTCTGGATCAACAGAAATACCATCTCCTGTAACAATATGCCCAAGAAATGATACTTTGTCCAAGAAGAACTCATATTTACTGAGCTTTGCATATAACTGCTCTTTCCTCAAAGTCTCTAGAATAATCCGCAGGTGCTTCTCATGCTCCTCGTGGCTCTTCGAATAGACAAGTATATCATCTATGAAGACGACCACGAACTGGTCCAAATACTGGTGGAAGACTCGATTCATCAAGTCCATAAAGATAGCTGGAGCATTTTTCAATCCAAATGGCATGACCAAAAACTCGTAGTGCCCATATCTTGTTCAGAATACGGTCTTCGAAATGTCCTGCTTTCGTACCTTCACCTGGTGATATCCCGATCTCAAATCTATCTTCGAGAACACCTTGGCCTCACTAAGTTGATCAAATAAGTTATCAATGCATGGCAATGGATATTTATTCTTCACAGTCACTGCATTCAAGGCTCTGTAGTCAATGCACATACGCACTGACCCATCCTTCTTTGGTACAAACAACACTAGTGCTCCCCAGGGTGATGCATTTGGTCGGATGAAACATTTCTCTTCTAGTTCTTTCAACTGTGCCTTCAGCTCATCCATCTCCTTCTTCGCTAGTCTGTAAACATGTGATGCTATAGGTGCTGCGCCCAGTGCTAATTCAATTAAAAATTCTACATCTCTGTCTGGGGGTAGTCCCGGCAATTTCTCTGGAAAGACGTCTAGAAATTCTGAAATAATGGGATGATAAACAACATCGTCCATTGTAAGATGAATACCATCCATGGCTTCTGTGGATCCTCTTGAAAACTCAAGTTCAAGCTGGCCTGATACCTTAAAAAGAATGCTTCCTCCAAAACAATCGAAGAAAGCGTGGTACTTGCTTAGCCAGTCCATTCCAAGCACAATATCAAAAGATGGCATAGGAAGGACTAAGAGTTGGGCATTTATCTCTCTGCTACGTATCACTATAGGACCCGATCTACAAATTCGGCTAACTGGTATAACTTCTCCACTACTAGAGAAAGTGGGATTAGCGACGCATTTTAGCGACTCCATGTAAAAATGTCACTAAATTAGCGACTCCATCAAAAACGTCGCTAGACGTCGCTAAATGACGATATTTAGCGACTTTTATTAAGATTTTAAAAGATTAGTCGCTATAAGTTCAATTAAGGTCGCTAAACGTCGCTAATATGTCGTCGTAATTAGCGACGTATATATTAAAAATATTTAGCAACGTGTTTAGCGACGTCTATGGCGTCGCTATATTTTAATTTAGCGACGTTTTTATTTGACGTCGCTAAACGTCGCAAAATTTGGTTAATTAGGGCTCAGTTTTATTTTCCCCCATCTGTCAAAATTTTTGAAAGTTTTCAATACCTTTCGATTTCCCCCACCCCCCCTCTCCGGCGACCGGCTCTCCACTGCTGCGGCTACTCCGACATCCCCCTCCTCCTCCTCGAGCTCTAGGTAAACCCTAACTCTCTCTCTCTCTCTCTCTCTCTCTCTCTCTCACATGTGACACTGACACAACACACACTTGATAAACACGACACACACACACACAGACACTGACAGACACAGACGACACACACATACAGACACAGACACACACACACACACACACACACACACACACACACACACACACACACACACACACACACACAGATACTGACACTGACACTGACACAGACACAGACACGACACACACACACACTGACACAAACACTGATCAGGACCTAGGGTTAGGGTTAGGTTTTTTGACCTGGGGTTAGGGTTAGGGTTAGGATTAGGGTTTTTGATCAGGATTGATTCCTATACATCTATTTTATTCAATATTGTCAACTATTAGTTTATTCATACAATATTTGATCTATTGGATGTGTCCATGTGAATTGACGGTTGGTATCATGGTGGTGTGGTGTATGGAGGATGTATCCTAGAGTATCTTGGTGTTGCACACCAAATGTTTGTGAATTGGACTAGTGGTTGTGTGTGTGTGTGTGTGTGTCTATTTATGCCTTAGAGTATCATATGATATGTATATATAAATTGGTGTATTATCTATTTGCATATGAGAGAGTATATGCATATATAGGTGTATCTCGATATATATATAGATAGGTATATAGCTATTGTTATCTGTGTTGGTGTTCATAGTGTCTTCTAGCTGTGCTTGATGTGGGAGAGGGTAGAAGAGTCGAGTTGTGTGTGGGTGTCACTACTGAACTATGAGGCTTCAGGAACTGAACTCAATTCAGTTTGGCCTAGTGCATTAGGCAAGCTGGCAATGTATTGCAGTGGTGTCGGGTTGGCACTGTGAGGAGGGGATTGGTTCCTGTCATCTTCTGCAGTGGGAGAGTGTTGGTGCACACTTGAGCAACATCAAACACATGCATGCTTAACCAATGGCAAGGCAGCAGCAAGCACTGCTGTGAGCCATGGCAGTAGCTAAGGGCAGTTGGAAACAACTAAGTGAAGGGAAGATTTAGCCACTGCTGCAGCAGTGCAAAGTATCAGAGGTTGCAGACTTAGTTAGGGTCTGCAGGCATGTGTTTGGGTTAAAGTATAGCCAAGTATCGGGTAGGTGTTCACATGTCACTTGTTGCATGCCAATACAGCCCTTAACTGATACTGTGGTATCAGGGATTTAATTGGCAAGAGTGATCAGTGCAGTGCAGTTCAATTAGAGCACAACAGTGCTGTGAAGTGAACTGATACTATGGTATCAGGTATTATTGTGACATACATTTATGAGCTAAGATGTGAGTTGGGGTAAGGTAGGATATTAGTTAAGTTATACTAGTAGTATTTAGTATAGCTAATATTAACTACTATACTTAGTAATAACTAGTATTAGCTAGGCGGAATGCTGCCAAGTGGTATGGTGGCTCGATTCCGATGACGGAATATTTTTGTCGTTTGGTATATTTTTTCTTTTAAAATATATTATTTTTATGTAAGTACTGTAAACTCCCTCACCCAAAATTAGGCCTACCTTGCTTAGATAGTAAAATTAGGGCTAGTTTGTACCAATTAAGAATTTAGAACACGACATTTGGTTTAACTGTACACTACTTTATAGCGTAGCGCACCTTACCGTTACTTCGATAATTGGAGTACCTCACTAGCCACTTCCTATCCACAAACTTCATAACCTCATCCTAGACATGCCCGTCTACTATTCTGTACCCTTGTGCAACTTATAATATTTCTCTCTGGTGCTATATTTTAGCCGCACAATAAACGTCGCGGACGTTATTTCTTAATTCGAAATAAATTCCAATTTTGTACCCCTGTACGTTCCAATCGGAATTGGAGACACAACCTTGACCGTTTTGTGCAACCCAAATTTTATTAATATTTTATACTGTACCCTCTACGTCCCTATACTTGTGTCCCGTCTAAAATTTAACTCTTGTACTCCTAATTAATTCTAGAACATCGTGCGCATTCGGTTTTATTAATTAAAAATCCAATTCCCGCCTTTTGCAATTTTTCAATTATCGGGAACTTTTATGCAAAAACCCATTGAGGTGTCCCCACCATTGGGCAATGCGTGAAGAAACTTAATTTTCCCTTTACGTGAATTTTTTTGTAATTTTTCGGAATGTGCAATGCGCACATCGTCCCCAATTTAAATTCTAGTCTGGTATCTAATTAATGTAATTTATAGCCGTCCCCAACATCCCCATGTGAGCCCAAGGTCCAATTCCTAGAGATGTTGACCAAGTCAAACAAAGCTTTTAGGTCAAACACCCACTACATGTATATAAACAAATTTTCTTTCCCTTTTCTTTATTTCCTTTATTTTCTTCTCTCTCCAATACCTAAAAGCAGCCGGACAATTATCCCATCCCTATTCATCTTCTCCTCCACTTCTCCCTCTCTCCCGACGGTCGGAGTCGACCCTCGACTCGCCGGAGATCACTGAGCCTCCTCCATCAAGCCATCCTCCCCATCATGATCTCCTCTCTTTCCGAGCCTCTACCTCGACGGCCCCCATTACCGTCTCACCCGACCCCGGCCTCCTTCGTCGACCGGAGTACGACCGTTCGTCTCCTTCCTCCGCCGGATCTCCCTGCAATGCCACACGACACCACCGTCATCCCCTCGACGTCCCCATGAGATACACCCCGACCCCCGGAGCAACCACTCACCACCGCCGTTACCACCCAACAAGTCATCCTCCCTGTCCTCCTATCCCTTCCTCCGCCTTTCCCTCGACGAGCAGCCCCATCGTCGCCTGAACGATGACCCGCAGCCCCTCGTGGACGAGAACCGTCGCTCGCCTGCCTCGTCTTCACCGCCGTCCTCCTTTCTTCCCTCGATCGCTGCTGAACTTCCCCCGCAGCGCCGGCAGCCCTAACACCATCATCACCTCCCCTCTTCCTGATCGAGCTCCTCCTCCTCCCTGCTTCCCTGTCCTCCTCCTCCCCATTGCCGGACCACCCCTTGGCCTGACCGGACCACCACTCACCCTCATGGTCATTGCCAACATCATCACCACCATTAAAACCTCAGTAACCACCCGGCCAGTTTCCCCCCCCCTGGCCGGAGCAGCACCCGAGTCCTTCCTCCCTGTTCCTCCTCGGCCGCCTGAGCATGGCCGAAACAGTAAACTCCGGTCATCCTCATAATCATCATCATCACAACCACCATCGTCGTAGACAGTCGTTATCATCACCATCGCCATCTACGTCGTAGTCACCGCCCTCGTCGTCCTCCTCGTCATCGTCATAATCATCACCCTAACCATCATTGTAGCCATCGACGTCGTAGTCATCGCCCTCACAAACACCCTTACCATTATCACACCATCGTCCTCGTCATCATCATCGGCAACGTATCATCGTCATCTCATCATCATCCCATCATCATCACCACCTCATCGTCACCCCACCATTCATTATCATCATCAGCATTGTCATCCTCACCATCATAGTCGTCACCCTCGTCATCATCGTCGTCGTCAACCTCACTGTTGTACCCGTGCATGTACTCCGAGGTATGAGCCTGTTTGTCTGCTCTATTTATGTGTGTTGGTGTGTATTCCAGTAGGACAGTAGTATTTTGTTACCGCTATTAGCGGATATCGGACCCTGATTCGGTGAACCCAGTGTTGCGTACACAAACTTGTACTCGCACGCGTATAGTATTCAGTTTGATATATCTATAAATATATTTAGTATATGCATACCATTCAACTTAGTATACGTATAATTATTGGATGGTATATATATATATTGTAATTAATTATATGCTAATAATAATTAGGAGTATGTGTATCCAGACTGTACGATCCTAGGACACCGTGGACTGTCCCGTACTTACCTTGACCATGTTGACCTTAAGAACTTATGAATTTCCTGCCTTGCGTACCTTAATATACTGGCTTAGACACCTGTCAATCGACTGTCTGATTGTGTACAACACTTAAAGATGTGACCCTGCGTAATCTAACGCATAATTGACCGTGTTAGATGACTAGTGTTACCCCTAGTATACCCCCTGAGTCCCGTATAAATATTGTTGTGTGTGCACTAGTATAATGACTAATGATTTTATTGTATTATATCATATGTACATAAGATATTGGATTTGTTCTGCGCGACTTCTGGAGCAGGTTATTTCGCAGCTTTCTTGTCAGGCAAGTATACCTTGCCATTGTACTGTTATTCATATTCCATATGTTACATGCATCTTTATTTTCTGTCTTAGTTCATATATTTAACTGTAATATAAAATACGCGTGACGGTGTCATTGCGATGTATTTTTATCTGTGTATTGCATTGACCTTGTTCATGAGACTACCCCATTATCATGTAGCATCTTTAGGTTATTTTTGTTCTATGTACAGGTGCAAGGTTATTTTTGTAGGATCCTCTTAAGACTGTCACAGTACTAGTTTAATTCTTTTAAGTTGGGTAGTATACCTCACCACCTAGTATCACATAGTCCACTTGACCCATCGAGGTAGTGTAACCGAATGATATTAATTGTATGCTAGCATTAGACGACATCGTTTATTCAGACGGTAGAATTTAGAGGTCCATGCCCTATTTGGTCGACTAGCGACTTAGACAAGGAGATTGTATGATAACTGTAGAGATTGTATAGTCTTTTGTTATTATTGCTTATGTTGTTTTTATTTTTGCGAACTTGAATTAATTTGTACCTCCTTTCATCATCCTCTAGCATACTTATAATTGTTGTACTACCTTGACTTATGCCGCTATTATAGCCTAGTTTTACAAGCTTATTCTCTTATCGAGCTTAATCATGAGATATGTATTATTGGGGATGCCTACTGATACAATTGTCTAATCAGAATCAGTGTATTGCGGTCTGATCAACCATAGTGCGCTTGATTCGCCTCTCATAATACTACTTTAGGTGGATTGAGATGTATAGTTGACCAGTAGACAAATATACTTACCCTCTAGATACGACCAAGCATATCGTATCGGTTACATAACTGTGCTAATACGAGCATGCGAACGAAGAATTACCAAAATAGGATTTCAATCCACAACTGCTTTGACAATTCCCATTTGACTTCTTTAAACGCCTTGATCCCGACACTTCTATTCTATTACCCCACCCTTGAACTCTTTATTATTGATCTTCGTCTTCCCTTATTTCGGAAAGACGAAACCTCGTGCTTGGTATAAGTTTGATACACAAAAATTACTATATATACCCCATAGGCCGATCACATACTTGAGGATTATTCTTTTGAAATTAAGAAAATATCATAGATGATATATTTGGTGTTAAAGACTTTGAGGATTCAATAACATGATTAAATAATTTGGGGCATAGCTTTCTTAGATACATAACCTTAGATGACAGATGGGTAAATTTTAAGTTGGGTAAAAACTGCAATGTTAACTTAAGGAGAATTCTTTAGACTGTAATCAAGTGAGGATAGATAGAGAAACCCTACCCTAGTTTAATTTCGAGGACAACATTATTTTAAGTTGGGTAGATTGTAAACCCCCTCACCCAAAATTAGGCCTACCTTGCTTAGATAGTAAAATTAGGGCTAGTTTGAACTAATTAAGAATTTAGAACATGGCATTTGGTTTAATTGTACACTACTTTATCGCGTAGCGCACCTTACCGTTACTTCGATAATTGGAGTACCTCACTAGCCACTTCCTATCCACAAACTTCACAACCTCATCCTAGACATGCCCGTCTACTATTCTGTACCCTTGTGCAACTTATAATATTTCTCTCTGGTGCTATATTTTAGCCGCACAATAAACATCGCGAACGTTATTTCTTAATTCGAAATAAATTCCAATTTTGTACCCCTGTGCGTTCCAATCGAAATTGGAGACACAACCTTGACCGTTTTGTGCAACCTAGATTTTATTAATATTCTATACTGTACCCTCTACGTCCCTACACTTGTGTCTCGTTTAAAATTTAACCCTTGTACTCCTAATTAATTCTAGAACATCGTACGCATTCGGTTTTATTAATTAAAAATCCAATTCCCGCCTTTGTGCAATTTTTCCAATTGTCGGAGAATTTTATGCAAAAACGCATTGAGGTGTCCCCACCATTGGGCAATGCGTGAAGAAACTTAATTTTTTTCTTTACGTGAATTTTTTCGTAATTTTTCGGAATGTGCAATGCGCACATCGTCCCCCATTTAAATTCTAGTCTGGTATCTAATTAATGTAATTTATAGCCGTCCCCAACATCCCCATGTGAGCCCAAGGCCCAATTCCTAGAGATGTTGACCAAGTCAAACCAAGCTTTTAGGTCAAACACCCACCACATGTATATAAACAAATTTTCTTTCCCTTTTCTTTATTTCCTTTATTTTCTTCTCTCTCCAATACCTAAAAGCAGCCGAACAATTATCCCATCCCTATTCATCTTCTCCTCCACTTCTCCCACTCTCCCGACGGCCGGAGTCGACCCTCGACTCGCCGGAGATCACTGAGCCTCCTCCATCAAGCCATCCTCCCCATTATGATCTCCTCTCTTTCCGAGCCTTCGCCTCGATGGCCCCCATCACCGGCTCACCCGACCCCGGCCTCCTTCGTCGACCGGAGTACGATCGTTCGTCTCTTTCCTCCGTCGGATCTCCCTGCAACGCCACACGACACCACCGTCATCCCCTCGACGTCCCCATGAGATGCACCTCGACCCCCGGAGCAACCACTCACCACCGCCGTTACCACCCATCAAGCCATCCTTCCTGTCCTCCTATCCCTTCCTCCGCCTTTCCCTCGACGAGCAGCCCCGCCGTCGCCTGAACGCTAACCCGCAGCCCCTCGTCGACGAGAACTGCCGCTCGCCTGCCTCGTCTTCACCGCCTGTAAGCCCCCTGATTTTCAGAAATTATTAATTTGGTTTTCACAATTTTTCGTAATTTTTTGGGACTTTTCTGTGATTAAAACTAGGACTTTTAGAAATTAAATGATTTTTAATTGTTGTTAAATAATATTAAAATAGTATGGAAATAATATTTTATGGTGTAAAATGGAAAACCAGACATAGGATAATTTTCGGTAAATTTATTCGACTCCGAAAACCCGTTTAAAGCCCTAAAAACCAATGTAAATAAATCCTAATTAAACCCCTTAAATAAACCAATTTAAACCTAAAAATAAACCGGGTTTATTCCAAATAAACCAAACCGCAGTGAACCAAACCGAACCATTGACTGAACCGAACCAACCCAGCTTAACGGGTCGGGTCGGATCCGAGTCAAACCCGACCCGGACCCGTTAACCCTAACTGAATCCTAATCCCAATACCATCGGGATTACTGTAGCGCCTATTTAATGTCCTCGAACTCTGTGCACCGCCGCCGCCGCAACCCTCTCTCAGACTCCCGCTCCGCCGCCACAGCAACGTTCCTTGCCCGACCCTCACCGTCTCCGGTCGACCAGCCCTCGACTTTACCGCCTCCCTCCTCAGCCCGCAGCCATCCGCAGCCCAGCCGACTCCAGCCCTCCACAGTCGAACCCGAGCGCCGCCAGGCCCATCTCCTCCAGCCATCCCCCTCTGTCCCCAGCCACTCTCCGCCGTCATGACCTCCACCAATCCTCCGTTCTCCCCGGCGACGAACGACCTCCCCCGACCCGCGGTGCCCCCAACCTCGACGACGATCCCCATCTCCACCGTCTCCTCTCCCGTCCCCCTCTCTCCTCCACCCTATCACCTTTCTCATTTCTCCTTCCTCCGCCCTAGCCCGACTCCGACAGCAGCTCCGCCCAGCCGCGCCGTCCTCCTCCCGAGCAGCCACTCCCCGGCCGCCCCAAGCCAAGCCACCCTCTGACGAGCTCCGGCCAGCATCCCCAAAACACTAACCCTAGACCCAGGATCTGGACACTTCGTGACGTGTCGGACACGAGAAAATGTAGCTTTTTGAGCCCTGTTCAGGTACTCATAACTTTTTCCTCGCTGCACCGATTTCTATTCCGTCAATTGTATTGCGTAGCCTGCATGACCCCCTCGGTGCCCGTGCAACCCGCTCGGTGCATCGCGTCCTGTGGTGATCGCGAACCGCGATCCAAAAACAGGAAAACCAACACCCCATTTTTACCCCGGAACTGAGTACGCCCCGCCAAACGGGACAACTTGGTCGCACGCGGTCTTTACCGAAACGTGCGCACCATCGATACGGACGTGTGGGATTTTGCAGAAGTTGATTTGGATGTGCGTGCACACCGGAATCAATGCGTATCCGCGGATACCGCCCCGTATCCGTCAGTTCTGGAACACGCTGTAACTTTGTGTACACATGTCAGATCGAGACAAAACTTGTGCCATCGGACTCGTAGCAATACGCTGGTCCTGTGACCCAAGTTTGGTTCGATTCTGAGAACGTTGACAAAATCGTGTATCGTGGGCCCCACCGGCTCCACTTGACGGGCAATTTTATGATCGGCTCATCGGAATCCAATTCTGGAAGTTTCGTTGGGTTCGTATCATCGTTCCTGACTTGTTGACACTAAGTTTGGTGAATTTGGAGACCTTTGACCCTGACACACTTTTCGGTACAAAGTGGCCCACATGTGGACCCTGCTTTGGCCCAGAAATATCATTTTTGCCCCTGTGTCCAAATTAGACCTAAGGACAGGCGTTTCTAGCTATTTGATATTTTTTAAATCTAATGGTGATATTTATTTCAGCAACCGGAGTAGTACCTGCAGATCACACTGAGACCAGAGCTACAGTTGGAGCCAGGACCCCAGGCAAGTGTACCTTGCCAAAATTTGCAGTCTTGTTACATATTCTCTTGGATTCTTTTACATTGTTGTGCATGCTTGACCTAGGACCGTGTGACTTACTCAGCGTCCGATTATTAGTTGGGTGCCAACACCGTACGCGGTGTTGTGTATTATCATCTAGAGATGGACATTCGTGACCCTTTACACCCTCGTACTTGTCTTATCAAGTACAGTATACCCAGGACACCTGACACTATTTATGAGACAGAATCTTCCTGAGATATTCATGGTGATTCTGTATAGGATACAGGTTTATGACATACACAGTTTACATTCTTAGATTATATCCGGACTTGTTGCATTAGTCTTGATCCTGCGTGTCATGGACATGAGACGTGAGATTTCATTGGGTGGGGAGAGTATTACCATATGAAAGGCTGATTATATTATATTATATATTGACATCTGGATGTGTCTTAGTCTCTGACACAGAGCTATGGCACCAGTTCTGGCCCTTCGAGAAAATATTGCTATGGGTTTCTCCGACACTGATCCTGTAGTAGTCTCAGCCCGAGTATGACTAAAACTCTCACTTGCATATCACTTAGCTGGTTTATTTGCCCTATTGTTTCCTTTATTTCTGTACTGTATTTATTTTGGCATGAGCTTTCTTGTACCTTGCTATGTCCCCTGAGGACCTGGATTCGGATTATGTCCCCAGGATTAGCTGACGAGATCTATCCCGAGGTATACAGGACCGGAGCATTAGCATTAGCAGGAGCAGGTGCTTACCTTGGAGCAGAACCAGGATCTGAGAACGAGATTGTACCAGAGGACTTCTCTTGAGTATTGGTTTGAGATACTCATTTATTTCAGTTTCTATTTATTTTATTTCCAGTCTATTTCATTGATGTAGCAGACTTATTCTCGGATTGTTCTCCGAGACACTTTTATTGAGACTTGTTAGTCATTTATTTACTTTATTTCTGTCATTTGATCTGTGATTATTTGTTGTGGATGAGATTAGTATAGAATATGACTTATATCATTGGACCTACTTATTGTTATACTACAGCTTAAGTATGCCCCGATGGATCCATTAAATTAGGTTTGTCCATCGGTGTGTGCTGCTGGCCATTATCACGTGTCCGGTCCCTCAGTATTTTGGGACTGGGGCGTGACATGATTTTTGTGGTGGCCCATGCAGGTTAACGACTAAATTGTTCGATTTCAACTTAGGGACCGAACAAGCCTGCAATAAGAATAGGATAAGTCTTTAGAATCTTATCCACTTGCTTGAATCGTTCTTGACATCTATATCGGATTCGAATTAAAATCTTGACTTGCATCCTACCTTGATTCATGTACGCCTCTTATAGTTTATTTTGATGCAGAGCAATGAATCCCCAAGCCGGCGAAGAGACTCATCCAGGAACACCATAAGGTGTTGTGGTTACCCACGGAGATGGAGTGACACCAGTTAGTGAAGGTCCATCATCATAGCAAGCAAGTCAGCATGCCTCGAGAATCCAGGAAGATGACGTTCCACTATCGACGCAGTTGGTTCCATCGACGCCCACCGTTCCACAAGGGCAGGCTATGGACGAACAACAAATATTTCGAATGTTCTACGCGATGATACAAGCCCATCAAAAGGTTCAGGAAGAAGATCAACAGATCCAAGCGGAGAAGTTCATCGATAGATTCAGCTCAGAGTTACGGAAGTTAATCAGCCCCGCTGCAGCTACCTTAGACGAGGATGTTCTTACTACAGCAAGACCCATGGGGTGCGACACAAGGATAGGGTCCAGCCAGAAGCGGCTGTATGCATCAGCACCAGACCCAGCACAACAGGAAAGAGCTGCGAAGCGACCACAGATGAATCCACCACCGAGAGCAGCACCAAGAGCCTTCGTTCTTCCAACTTATCACCATTGTGGCAAGATAGGCCTTATTAATAAGGAGTACAGACGCAAGTTAGGATTATGCTTGATTTGCGGAACTAGTCAACACTTAGCCAAGGATTGTCCTCAGCATCAAGAGAAAGCATTGATGATTCGTCAACCAGCCACATCAGCACCAGCCGGAGCACCACAGGAGGAAGTTGCAAAGAAAGCTCACATGCACCAGCCACCAGAAGCATCTTCGCAAGTACTACCTATCTGTCCCTATTGTCGCAAGCGAGGCCATATTGAGGACGAGTACAGACGAAAAAGGAAAGTATGTTTAGCTTGCGGATCCAGTCAGCATTCATTGAGAGGATGCCCTGAGCGTCGAGAAAGAGCACCAATGGTTAACCAACAAGCGTTACCAGTACCGAGGCCAACCTATCCAGCATTGGGAGCACCGCAAACGGAAGTTGAAGGAGACATACCACCAGCTCCAGGAGGGTATCAGCCGAGGCCACCTTTGATACCACAAGCAACACTCTTCCAGCAGGCTCAACAGCAGCAGAGGACTCAACTGCAAGAACGTGAACAAGCTCCAGCGATGACTTTGGAAGACGCACAGACCCATGGAGTAGCTAATGCGCGTAATTTTTCGTAGTTATCTGTTTATAGATTTATTTTATCTCGTGCCTATTGGTTCGTGACCTCAGCCTTAACCTATGTAATTTTGAACTTGCTTATAATTGATAACCGTAGAGATTGTAGAGCCTTTTGTTAATGGCTTGTTTTGTTTTGTCTTGGTGAACTTGAATTAATTTGTATCTCCTTCCATCATCATCTAGCGTACTTATATTTCATATACTACCTTGACCTACGCTGCTATATTATAGCCTAGTTTTTGCAAGCTTATCCTTTTATCGAGCTTGTTCATGACATATGCATTATTGGATCGACACACTAATACAATTGTCTATTCAGAATCAGTGTATTACGGTCTGATCAACCTTAATGCATTTTGATTCGCCCTCCGTACAACTAATTTACGTGGATTGAGATATATAGTAATTAGTAGACGAATGTACTTGCCCTCTAGATATGTCCGCGCCTATCGTATCCGTTACATAACTATACCGATACGAGCAGGTGAATAGAAATTGCCCAAAATAGGATTTCAGTCCACAACTGCCTTGACAATTCCCATTGAATTCTTTAAGCACCTTGATCCCCATACTTCTAATCTATTACCTCCCATTGAACTCTTTATTATTGTTTTTCGTCTTCCCTGATTTTGGAAAGACGAAACCTCGTGCTTGGTATAAGTTTGATATATAGACAGTACTAGATATACCCCACAGGCCGGTCGCATTGTTGATGACCCTTTATATAGGATTAAGGGAATATCATAGGTGATATGTTTGGTGTTAAAGACTTGAGGATTCAATACCATGATTAAATAGGTTGGGGCATAGCTTTATTAGATGTATAGCCTTAGATGATAGATGGATAAATTCTAAGTTGGGTAGAGACCGCAATGTTCACTTGAGAGGAATCCTTTAGACTGTAATCAAGTGAGATTGGAATGAGAGAACCCTACCATATTTTAATTTTGAGGACAAAATTTTTATAAGTTGGATAGATTGTAAGCCCCCTGATTTTCAAAAATTATTAATTTGGTTTTCACAATTTTCCGTAATTTTCTGGGACTTTTCTGTGATTAAAATCGGGGCTTTTAGAAATTAAATGATTTTTAATTGCTGTTAAATAATATTAAAATAGTATGGAAATAATATTTTATGGTGTAAAATAGAAAACCGAACATAGGATAATTTTCGGTGAATTTATTGGACTCCGGAAACCCGTTTAAAGCCCTAAAAACCAATGTAAATAAATCCTAATTAAACCCCTTAAATAAACCAATTTAAACCTAGAAATAAACCGGGTTTATTCCAAATAAACCAAACCGCAGTGAACCAAACCGAACCATTGACTGAACCGAACCAACCCAGCTTAACGGGTCGGGTCGGATCCGAGTCAAACCCGACCAGGACCCGTTAACCCTAACTGAACCCTAATCCCAATACCATCGGGATTACTGTAGCGCCTATTTAATATCCTCGAACTCTGTGCACCGCCGCCGCCGCAACCCTCTCTCAGACTCCCGCTCCGCCGCCGCAGCAACGTTCCTCGCCTGACCCTCGCCGTCTCCGGTCGACCAGCCCTCGACTTCACCGCCTCCCTCCTCAGCCCACAGCCATCCGCAGCCCAGCCGACTCCAGCCCTCCACTGTCGAACCCGAGCGCCGCCAGGCCCATCTCCTCCGGCCATCCCCCTCTGTCCCCAGCCATTCTCCGCCGCCACGACCTCCACCAATCCTCCGTTCTCCCCGGCGACGAACGACTTCCCCCGACCCGCGGCGCCCCCAACCTCGACGACGATCCCCATCTCCACCGTCTCCTCCCCCGTCTCCCTCTCTCCTCCACCCTATCACCTTTCTCCTTCCTCCGCCCTAGCCCGACTCCGACAGCAGCTCCGCCCAGCCGCGCCGTCCTCCTCCCGAGCAGCTACTCCCCGGCCGCCCAAGCCAAGCCACCCTCCGACGAGCTCCGGCCAGCATCACCAAAACCCTAACCCTAGACACAGGATCTGGACATTTCGTGACTTGTCGGACACGAGGAAATGCAGCTTTTTGAGCCCTGTTCAGGTACTCATAACTTTCTCCTCGCTTCCCCGATTTTTATTCCGTCAGTTGTATTGCGTAGCCTGCATGACCCCCGTCAGCCCGAGTATGACTAAAACTCTCACTTGCATATCACTTAGCTGGTTTATTTACCCTATTATTTCCTTTATTTCTGTACTGCATTTATTTTGGCATGAGCTTTCTTGTACCTTGCTATGTCCCCTGAGGACCTGGATCCGGATTATGTCCCCAGGATTAGCTGACGAGATCTATCCCGAGGTATACGGGACCGGAGCATTAGCATTAGCAGGAGCAGGTGCTTACCTTGGAGCAGAACCAGGATCTGAGGACGAGATTGTACCAGAGGACTTCTCTTGAGTATTGGTTTGAGATACTCATTTATTTTAGTTTCTATTTATTTTATTTCCAGTCTATTTCATTGATGTAGCAGACTTATTCTCGGATTGTTCTCCGAGACACTTTTATTGAGACTTGTTAGTCATTTATTTACTTTATTTCTGTCATTTGATCTGTGATTATTTGTTGTGGGTGAGATTAGTATAGACTGTGACTTATATCATTGGACCTACTTATTGTTATACTACAGCTTAAGTATGCTCCGATGGATCCATTAAATTAGGTTTGTCCATCGGTGTGTGCTGCTGGCCATTATTACGTGTCCGATCCCTCGATATTTTGGGAATGGGGCGTGACACCGCCGTCCTCCTTTCTTCCCTCGACCGCTGCTGAACTTCCCCCGCAGCGCCGGCAGCCCTAACACCATCATCACCTCCCCTCTTCCTGATCGAGCTCCTCCTCCTCCTCCCTGCTTCCCTGTCCTCCTCCTCCCCATTGCTGGACCACCCCTTGTCCTGACCGGACCACCACTCACCCTCATGGCCATTGCCAACATCATCACCACCATTAAAACCTCAGCAACCACCCGGCCAGTTTTCCCCTCCCCCTGGCCGGAGCAGCACCCGAGTCCTTTCTCCCTGTCCCTCCTCGGCCGCTTGAGCATGGCCAGAACAGTAAACTCCGGTCATCCTCATAATCATCATCATCACAACCACCATCATCGTAGACAGTCGTTATCATCACCATCGCCATCTACGTCGTAGTCACCGCCCTCGTCGTCCTCCTCGTCATCGTCATAATCATCACCCTAACCATCATTGTAGCCATCGACGTCGTAGTCATCGCCCTCACAAACACCCTTACCATTATCACACCATCGTCCTCGTCATCATCATCGGCAACGTATCATCGTTATCTCATCATCATCCCATCATTATCACCACCTCATCGTCACCCCACCATTCATTATCATCATCAGCATTGTCATCCTCACCATCTTAGTCATCACCCTCGTCATCATCGTCGTCAACCTCACTGTTGTACCCGTGCACGTACTCCGAGGTATGAGCCCTACTGTCTGCTCCATTTATGTGTGTTGGTGAGCGTTCCAGTAGGACAGTAGTATTTTGTTACCGCTATTAGCGGATATCGGACCCTGATTCGGTGAACCCAGTGCTGCGTACACAAACTTGTACTCGCACGCGTATAGTATTCAGTTTGATATATCTATAAATATATTTAGTATATGCATACCATTCAACTTAGTATACGTATAATTATTGGATGGTATATATGTATATTGTAATTAATTATATGCTAATAATAATTAGGAGTATGTGTATTCAGACTGTACGACCCTAGGACACCGTGGACTGTCCCGTACTTACCTTGACCATGTTGACCCTAAGAACTTATGAATTTCCTGCCTTGCGTACCTTAACGTACTGGCTTAGAAACCTGTCAATCGACTGTCTGATTGTGTACAACACTTGAAGATGTGACCCTGCGTAATCTAACGCATAATTGACCGTGTTAGATGACTAGTGTTACCCCTAGTATACCTCCTGAGTCTCGTGTAAATATTGTTGTGTGTGCACTAGTGTAATGACTAATGATTTTATTGTATTATATCATATGTACATAGGATATTGGATTTGTTCTGCGTGACTTCTGGAGCAGGTTATTTCGCAGCTTTCTTGCCAGGCAAGTATACCTTGCCATTGTACTGTTATTCATATTCCATATGTTGCATGCATCTTTATTTTCTGTCTTAGTTCATATATTTAACTATAATATAAAATACGCGCGACGGTGTCGTCGCGATGTATTTTTATCTATGTATTGCATTGACCTTGTTCATGAGACTACCCCATTATCATGTAGCATCATTAGGTTCATTGGCCGTGACACAGTTGTTACACGAGTGTGAGTCTCATATAGATCATGGACTGCGTGACAGGTCATGCCTCCTGTACGTATGGGTCGTGTGTTAGGAATAACTGTTGTTAGAAACTTTGTATGCTAGTAGACTTGGCAGTTATTAGAGGTGTTATCGTGTCATGGATGTGACATACTTAGAGTATTGGGTGGGGAGAACAACAAGTACCGCATTTGAGCTCCTTTACACTTTTTCTATTGTGCCCCCGGATTCTCCGCTGGAGATACCGGTGGTGATGACCACTATATATTATATTATTATCAGGCGGGCCTCCGGCGTTCGAAAGTCGTCGTGCCTTTTTAGGCCCTTGGATCTCCAATAGAGAACCATGCCAAATCCCAGGTTTTCAGCCAGATAGCTCACTTGTGGGGAAAGTTGTTCTTAACTGCATTCACTTTAGACGATTAGGTGACCAATTGGATATTTATTTCAGTACTTTATTGGCATGTATTTAAGTATCTTGTTATGTCCCTCTGAGGACCTGGTCCCCTGCCAGGTGTATCTGTTCTTGACTATTTGCAGGAGCGCAGATTCGGATGGTTACTTATGTTTCGAGGATGTCTTCTCTTCGAGCCCGTGATTGATAGCTGGTATTCTTATATAGTGTTTATTGTGTTGTACTCATATTGTATTTGCTCTTATATTCGAGTTGGTAGTGGATTTATTTTCATCCAACTATCATCCTTAGATACTTTTTATTGAGATCTAGTTTCATAGATACTGGTTATTTATTTATATTGATTTTCGTGGATAAGATTTAGATTATACCCTGTGACTTGTAATACATTTTATACCACTTGTGGATTTGATATTCATATTACAGCGTACGTATGGATTTGGTTTCCATATATTGGAGTTGCCATATCCATGCGGCTGGCATGCTTACGTGTCCTAGTCCTACGTATTTTTGGGACTGGGGTATGACAAGTACCATAAAATGGTACTTGGAAAAAATGTTTAAGTTTAGTAATAAATAATATATTTTTAATAGGTACAGAGGGGTGAGGATGCAAACATGGTGACCGTCTTCTTGGCCACCCATCGCAAGGACGGAAATCTCATTGATGAGAGGGCCTCGCAGACCTATGTAAGTATTACTTTACTTTGTGTTAATTTTAATATAACTGAGGCAATTATCGAGTTTTCAAACCTTTCTAGGCCGAGTATCTAAGGCTGCGTGAGCGGGCGACTGCTAGTGCACCTACACCTGGAGAGGCTGGTACTTCGTCGCAGCCCGCTCCAGCTCCGTCGGCGGACGACCTGTGGGTGACCGCAGCTGGTGGTCTCCAGAGGGGTACGTACTACGGTACGGGCTCCTATGGCACCCTGGTTGCGACACAGTCATCTAGGGCCTCCCCGATAGCTGCGCATTCCATACAGCCCTCGCAGTCGTCGGCCAGAGTCCAGGAGGCCGTTGACCGTCAGATTGCGTCTCTCCGTGATGAGTTGCTGCGAAGGATGGAGGAGCAGCCCCGGTCCCTCCCGCAGGCGGACGATCCGATGCTCATCGCACGATTCGATATGCTCGACCGCAGCATGACGGAGCTCCGAGATTTGACAAATGATATTAGAGCCTCGACAGACCGTAACATCATGGAGCTGCTTGCATTACAGCTAACGATAGGCGAGAGGCTGACGATGATGCAGGATTCAATGGTTCATAGCAGTACGAGGCTGTTATCTACCATAGATTCTTACAACTAGCGACTCGCAGACTTAGAGCGGGCACGGCCTTCTGGTGCGCCTACATCGATACAGACTCTACCGACGTCACTGCCTTCTCCATCGACATCGGTGTCGATTCCACGGGACGAGTATGAGCAGTTCTTATCCTTCAAGCGCGCCGGTGGTCAGCCTCCTGCAAATCCGCAGTAGTATAGCTAGTTACTGGATATTTATATTTTTTTATTATTTAGGATGCGATTGTATGGATATAAATTTGCCATATTCTTTATGATGAGATTTGCTGGATGCTTTCTTTTCTTCAAATTTTATTATATTATTCATATTAAATATGTTATTTTACCGGTGTTGAGTGTTCAGTGCCTGTTTTCCCTATCTCTGAGCACATTAAGACCAACACACAACACAGATAGTACTGTCTTAATTCACTGATATTCACACAGTTCCTAATATATTTTGGTTTACAATTGATGACTGATACTTGGCCTGTATTTATCCAGTGCACTAAAATTTTCCCCCTTGGTGCTGCTACTGTGTCCCTTATTCAATTATTTATACTACCATCATATACCTGACAATGAACCCAAGGGGGTTGGCAAACCCAGAAATGCAATTCAGTAATAATTTTTTTTATTTTTTTCTGTAAAATTAGCGACGTTTTTAGCGACGTTCATGTACGTCGCTAACTACGTCGCTAATTAGCGATGATGTTACATGTCACTAAAGATGTTGCTAACGAAGTCGCTAAAATCATTGTTGTACGTCGCAAACTGCTGACATGGCAGTATTGCCAGGTCATTAAAGACGTCAGTGTAACGTCGCTATATAAGTCGCTAATTAGCGACGTTTAACGACTTTAATAAACGTAGCTAATTAGTGACTCTGCGTCGCTAAACGTCACTAAATTTAGCGACACATTGAAGTCGCTAAAAATGTCGGCATAGCAACGTTTAGCTACATTTTTTGTTTTAGCTGCTTGTTTTTTTCTGACTTCTTTAAAACGTCGCTAATTACGTCGCTAAACTTACTTAGCGACGTTTTTTGGTTATTTAGCGACGTTTTTAGACGTCGCTAATTTGACTTTTTCTGGTAGTGCTCCTCCAGTAAGAATTCTAACACAACTAGATAAAGGTGTAGAGGCAATATTGTGTTTGGCAATAAAACTAGATGATATGAATGAGTGGGTGGCTCCCGTATCAAATAATGTCACAGCCAGAAAAGTAAAAGCAAGAGTAATACCTGCTATGACATCCACCTCATGATCCATGTCATCCACCTCCAATGCAAAAGCTCGTCCGTTCCTCTGTGGCTGTCCATGTCCGGCCCTCATATATTGATCCTCCTGGGTAGGTAGCGGTGGTCCTCTCTAAAATCCTCATGCTGCTGGGGGTCGAAGTACTCCTGGTCCAGTCATATGCTGAGTTGGCTTTCGTGATGGAAGCGCTAGTCTCTGTATTAGCGGTGGAAGTGTCTGTTGCATTGGGCAGTCTCTCACCAGGTGCTGTCCGATGCCATATCTCATACTTTGACCCAAGCGAGTCAAACAATCTCTCAAAATATGTTCGCGTTTCCCACAATAATTGCAGTAGGGCTTCTCCGGATTCTGGTACGGTGCTGCTCTGTGTTGGTATTGTTGTTGCTGAGCTAAAGGACGTCTGATAGGTCCTCCTTGTTGTATCCTGGTTGGTCCCTACTGTATCCTTGCTGATCCTTGTTGTGTCCTCAGCTGACCTCCCTTTCCTCTGCTGATGGTTTCTTGCAATCTGGTTTCTGTCAGTAGTTCAGCATAAGAGACCCGGAACTGTGAGCTTGTATAATATTGGAGCTCCTGAGTCAGTCCGCGATAAAATCTCTTAGCCTTATCAAAGTCATCTGGTATCAGGGCAGCGCCATATTTGCTGAGTCGACTAAACTCGGCATCATACTCGTCAACTGTTCGGTTCCCTGCTCCAAGTAAAGAAACTGATCGTACAATGTATCTCTGACAGTGTCCGAAAAGTACTTCCTCTCAAAGCACTCCAAGAATTGCTCCCAAGTCTGGTATGTACCCAACTGGCGCTCCATGGATTCCCACCAGTGATGAGCATTACCATCTAGAAGCGTCCTGACACCCGTCATCCATAGGTCCGTAGTAACTGTGATGCCTCTAATAGCTTTTGCGTGTGAGTGATCCAGTTGGTAGTCTCCTCCGGGCTCTCAGTGCCTTTGTACGGCCTCAGACCCATCTGAATAAAATTCTTTACTGAACCCACTCTAGCTCGAGGTACTGGAGCTAGTGCTTGAGCTGGTACAGTAGCCTGTGCAGCCATCCTCTCAAGTGCTGCCAGAAATTTTTGCCTCTGCTCGGCTGTCTGCTGCCTCTGTTCCTGCATCATCATCTTGCAGTGCTGGAAAAGCTGGAAGGTTCCCAATAGGTGAAGCGGGAAGATCAGATGGGACTGGATTGTGAGTCTGTCCATCTGGCCCCGAAAGTCTAGGAATCATTGGGGTCCCTCCTTAAGTCTGACCATTGACTCCAGAAGTTGTGTCACCATCGGCGGCAGTACATCCATTTTGCATATCCATCTCTCTGTAGGTGATGTACAAAACGATTAGAAGAAGTACAGGAATCAAACATGATGCAAGCATTAAATAGGAAGGATGAGTTTCAGTCAAGCGTGGATGAGATCCTTATACTCTATTCCTACACGCAGGCTTGTTCGGTACCGTTACGTAACCGAGACAATATATTCTTGACCTGCATGGGCCACCACTAAAAATATGTCACGCCCCAGTCCCAAAATACGTAGGACTAGGAATACGTAACACGCCAGCCGTACGAACTCCAATATATGGAAACCATATACACACGTACGCTGTACATGAATATCCAATCCACAGTGGTAATATACTGTCACAACAAGTCACACACAATCTATATCTCATCCACAGCACAGATAATAGATAAATAGGAAATAAATAGCTGAATAATAACTTAATGTCAAATAAGCAGTCTCAAAGTATAATAGTCGGATGGAAACAAATCCACGGCAAATCGACTATGCCAAAACTACTAAAGAAAAAAGAGAATAAACTCTAATATAAGAATAAATATCTCGAAAAGAATAGCAACTAAAGGCTCTAAACAGCTGCAATGAATCACATATAATCCGAAGGTAAGACCTCCTCAGTCTGATAGGTAGCATCAGGTCCAGGTCCATACTCCTGCGGATACTCCTGCTCATCTATATCTGGAAAGGTACCAGGTCCTCAGAGGGACGTAACAAGATACATATAAACATGCCAATAAAGTACTGAAAATAAACATCCAATGGGGTCGCCTAACCGTCTAAGTGAATGCAGTTTGGGAACAACTTTCCACCAAGTGGGTTATCTGGCTAAAAATGGGATTAGCATGGTTCTCTTGGACATCCAGGGGCCTACAAAATATGTCGTATTTTGAACGGCAGAGGCCGTCTGATAATATATAATATATAGTGGTCATCATGACCGCGCATCTCCGGCGGAGCGTACGGGTTACAAGGAAAAAAGTACAAAGGAGCCCAAATGCCTTACTTGTTGTTCTCCCTACCCCATGCTCTAAGCATGTCATGTCCATGACACGATAAAACCTCTAAATAACTGCCAGGTCTACTAGCATGCAAAGTTTCTATCGGCAGTTATCCCTATCCGTCGCACGACTTATACGTACCAGTGGCCAGCCGAGTACACAAGTCCATGTCCTACATGTGACTCAAACTCGTGTAAGAATATTGTCATGGTCAATGAAACATAAAATGCCTCATGAAAATGGGATAGTCTCATAAAGTAAGTCCAATGCATATACATAAATAAAAATATAGTACGACGACACCATCGTTGCACCCAAGTTTCCTTGGACACACAATTTATATAACAGTTAAATTAAATAAAATAAAATAAGTATAAATAAATATGCATGCATCATATGGAATGTAATACAGCACAATGGCAAGGTATACTTGCCTGGCAAGAAATCTGTAAAGTGTACGCGCCCAAATGTCAAGGACACATAATCTGGAACTAAGGCCTCCGAACAAACGTTTCCGGATGCTGAAATAGACATCACCAACATTTTCGAAATCAGCAAGATAGCTAGAAATCACTACCCTTTCGTCCAATTTGGACACAGGGGCAAAACGGTAATTTCGGGTAAAAGTAGGGTCCACGTGTGGCCCACTTTGCACCAAAAAATGTGACAAGCATAACAGTCTCTAAATGGGACAAATTATAGGTCAAACAAACTCTAAATGTCAATACGAACTCAATGGTATGTCCAAATATGAATCCGATGAGCAGAACACAAATTTGCCCAAAAAGTCAACCGTAGGACCCGCCAATTGGCCACTTGGTCAACTATCTTAGAATTGCGTGAAAATTGGGTCACATGACCAGCGCGTTACCACGAGTCCAGTGGCATAAGTTTCGTCGTAATATGACAAGCGTGCACAAAATGCGTACGACTTTCACAAAAGTTGTGGCACAGGGATTATCCGCGGATACGGGCTGATTTTGACCCACACACACGTCCGAATCAGTTTTTGCAAAATTTTATGTGTCCGGGTATACTGCGCGCACCTTTTGGTACACTTGGTACACGGTGGGGCAGTCCCGTTTGGCGGGGCGCGCTACGTTTCATAATTTTTGGAAATCAGGAAAAAGTATATTTTTGGGATTTTCCAACGAATATAATTCTATATACATCAGTTAACAAATTAATGTCATTAAAAAAATTAAACTAGGTCAAGTGGTCTCCGCATACCAAAATAAAAATCGAATTTGAATCTCTGTGGTGGGAGATAAGAATCCGGGAACATAGGTGGTCACCGCAGTTTTTTGCGAAACCCAAAAGTAGTCTTTTTCTGTCAACTTGGACGCTATTTTTGCCAAGGGTTACACGCTGTTCCAGGTCAACTATCATACATATATTGAAGAGGGTTAAGTGGTGAACATACCGGTGAAGACGGGGTCGAGTTTGGTTCAGCGAGGTGACAAAAAACAGCGTTGGATCACAGGTAAGTTGCTGTAACTTTCTGTAGTTGCGAGGGTTTGTGCGGGGTCGCGGTCGTCGGGGTCGATTTTCGGTGGCTGGAGGCGGCTGTGGGTGGCGGTGAACGGCGGTTAGGTCGAGGGCTCTGCGGCGGTCAGATGGGAAGAGGAAGAATTAGGGTTTAGGGTTTTGTGTTGAATGTTATATATATAGGTAGAGACCGAGATCGCGGGGTCAAACGCGGGGGGGGGGGGGGGGGTACGCGCGGTCTGGGAATGGGTGGCTGCTGCTATTGTTCTCATTACACGCGGGTCGGGCGGGTTTGGCTATGGGGTTAGGGTTTTGGATCCGTTAGGGGGGATCCATTAGGGAATTACTCATTGGTTTTTTTCTTTTTTCTTTTCATTTCTTTCTCATTTCTTTTTCTAATTCCTTTTTTTATTAAACCATATATATATATATATATATATATATATATATATATATATATATATATATATATAAATTCTAAAAAAAATTAGTGCATATAATTAAGCTAGCAACAGTCCAAAGGGTCTCCTACATGAAATAAATTTAGAAAAATTCCTATTGGCCCCATAAATCACCTAAGTTCACAAACACCTAAAATAAAAATTAAAAAATCTATTTCTCCTAATTAGCTCATAATTACTACAATTAAGTTAATAATTAATTAAAAAGGGTAAATACGGTTTTAGGATTAGGGGTTTTACAACGTAGTCCTCGAGGCCCCCCTCTGCATTCCAGTGTACATATTCTCCACATCCATCGCAGGTGTCTGTCCGAGTCCAGGAGAGCGTTGACCGTCATATTGCTGATATTCGTTACGAGTTTCTACGGGGGATTATAGAGCATCCTCAATCTTAACCGCAGACGGACGATGTGATGCTAACCGCACGATTTGATACGCTCGAGTGCAACATCATGGAGCTTAGGGATCTGAGAGAGAGGATAGAGCGTAATGTTACTGATCTTTCCACGATGACAGAGCAAGATGTAACGGCGCTACAGGGGTCGCAGGTGGCCCTGGGCGAGTCACTAGCGAGGATTTAGTGGCTCAGAGCAGTTTGAGACTGTAACCGCCACATTTTCATAGCAAGGGTATTTTTTCATTTGACCATTATTTGAATATTGGAATATTATATATATAATATTTGAGTAATGGGTTATTTATTGAATTTAGACTAGTTAAGTTGAACCACTATTTAGTCATGACTAGATTAGGACCATTAAACCAATTTGGATTCAAGAATAGAATATTCCCTCCTAAGAGTTTTAAGATTCTATTCATGAAAGAATGAAAGGGACTTTTGAGTCAAATCAAACTATCATGACACAGAATCTAACCCTAAGAGAAAGTCTATATAAGTTATTCATTTTAGCCTCTATCTTCTTCATAATTTATTCATGAAGAAACTCTAGTTGAGTTCTTCCCTCCAAGTAGCCATTCCCTCCACCAAACTCCTTCAAAATCAATCTCAATCCCTCTCATTATCATTTCCATAGAGATCTAGAAGCTTGAAGATTTACAAGAGACTAGAAGAAGAGAATTTTTTAAGGAGTTGGTGTCCATTTCTCATCCTTGTGCTCATTAGAAGGAACCACATTGGGAATCCATCTCCTAATAGGTAAGAACCCCATTTTTCCGTGTTATTTTAGTTTTAAATGGTAAAATAAACCCCTATAAACCCTCCCTTATTTTAAGACTACCCATAGGAAGAAAAACTAGGTCCAAAGGAGGCCATTGGTGGAAACTACAATGAGTTTTGTGTCGATTTAGAGAAAACTCCGATGTGGCACACCAAGTATTTGATAAAATGCATAATGGGTTATTCTTTGTTATTTTGTGTTGTATTTAGTATATTGGTAGGTGTATGATGTAATTTGTGGCGTGGTATCACATGGAATTGATGTTTGAGTGTGTATCTTAGAGTATTACATGAGTGAGCACCAAGTGTTTGATTTAATGCACTTAGTGAATGCGTATCACATGTACCTATATATAGTTGTTTTATAGGTGTCATATATATATATATATATATATATATATATATATATATATATATATATATATATATATAAGTGTGGGTGTGTGTAAACCCCCTCACCCAAAATTAGATTTACTTGGCATAAATAGAGAAACCAGGGCTAGTTTGAATCCAAATAGAAATAGGACACAGTGTTTATTTAATTTTGTATTGTTTATGACACGTAGCGCACCTTACCGTTGCTTCATTAATTGGAGTACTACACTAGCCATTGCCTTCCAACGAATTTTACAACCTTGTCCTAGACATGACCACCATCTATTCGGACCTTTGTATAATTTATAATCATGCTTTCTGGTGCGACATTTTAGTCGCACAATAAATATCGCGGACGTTATTTTCTAATTCTAAATATAATACGACTTTGTACCCCTGTGCGTTCCAATCAAAATTGGAGACATAATCTTGACCGTTTTGTACAACCCAAATTTTATTAATATTCTATACTATATCTTCTACGCCCCAGACACTTGTGTCCAACCTAATTTTATTTCCAGGTAGTCCTAATTAATTCCAGAACATCGTGCACGGTAATTTTAATTAATTAAACCCAATTTTCATCTTTGTGCAATTTTCCCAATTGTTGGGCAGTTTTATGCAAAAATGCGTTGAGTTGTCTAAACCATTGGACAATGCGTGAAGAAACCCAATTTTCCCTTCATATAAATTTTCCCATAATTTTTGGGATGTACAACGCGCAACATCGCCCCCGTTATTTTAAATCTACCCTTGCATTTAATTAATGCAAAATTTTATCCCTCCCGACACCCCCATGAGGGCCCAAGGCCCAACCCAAGAAGATGTTGACCAAAGTCAAACCATTCATAGGTCAACAAAACCCTAGGCCCCACATGTATAAATATTATGTTCTTTTATTTCCCTAAAATATCAAACCTAAAATAAAACTACTCAGCCGAATTCACCCATTCCTACTATGCATCCCCCTTCCCCGGCCAACTCGCCGGAGCTCCCCGCCGAGCCCGACCACCCTCATCCCCTACAACCCTTCACCTGAACTGAGCCGCCGTTCTCTTCCACCTTCCCTCGTCACGGCCTCGCTACACCCCCACACCACCATGTTCTCCTCCGTCCAGCCGACGACCCACGACCATCCTCCTCCGCTGAGCAGCGGCCTCGACTGAACACCCATGAGCAACCGACCTCTCCCCGATCTCCTCCTCCGAGCACAGGCCGACGTCACCGCCGACTTCCCGGGCAACCTCGAGCAGCCATCTGCACCTACACTACCCTCTTCTCTCCTCCTCCTCTCCATTATCACTGCTACCAGCGCCGCACTTTCCCCGGCACGACCTCCATCTCCTTCCTCCAGCACCCGGTCGTCTGAACGACCACGACGACCAACCCATGGCCACCCTGGATACCGTCGAGCCGCTGACCGCCTAAGAATGCCCCGCAGTCATCTCCTCCTCCTCCTCCTCCTCCTCATCCTCCTCGACGGAGTCGACACAGCGGCCATGACCCCGCTGCACGTCCTGACCCCGTCTGAGTTGCCCTCCCGTCGACTTTACCTCCACCACTGGCCGTCGAATCTCCCCCCTCCACTGGCCGAATTCCAGCGAGCCTCATAGCCTATCACCACCATCATCCATGATAGTCACCACCACCTCCATTACCTTCATCAACATCCTCATCATTTTCACCCGCATCATCATCCACGTCACCACCATTATCATAAATCCCCTCATTATTCTGTCATCATCGCCATTGTAATCATCGTTACCATCGTTGTCCTTGTTATCACCATCGTCCACGTGGTCATCCTCGTTATCATCATCCTAGTCGTCATTATCATCGTTCTTGGCATCATCATCGCCATCATCGCCGATATTGTCACCATCCCCATCATCATGATCGTCAATATTACCCTCATCCCTATCATCCCTATCCATGTAATCATCCTCATCTCATTATCCGCATCATCGTCGTGTCATCGTCATCACCACCATCATCATAGCAAGCCGTCATCATCAACCTATCATCATTATCATCGCCCATCGTCATTACCCTCGTCCTCATCATGGAACCGTCACCCTCGCCCGACGAACTGCAGCAGTCACCCCCGATTCCAGTACCTGTGTACGCCGACCCCAAAGATCTGTTGGTTCTACGTGACTTCCGGAGCTGGTTATTGGTACTACACAGCCGCTTGTCAGGCAAGTATACCTTGCCTTGTTGTACGGTTTAAATTCTGTATTATTTAGCTGTATGTTATTTTATAATTGTGCGCGTCCGAGAGAGACTCGGGTGCAGTCAACGTAGGCGTTGACGTTAGGACTTGTGTCTGACCTAGAGTCTAGTAGACCCACCTAAAATTGTGGAGTTATTGGTATGACTCCCCAGGCCTTGACACGTATTATTACACGTCGCAGAGTGAGTTCATGTAGGGACGCGTGTCTCATACTCGACTGGCCATCGGTATGAGCAACACGTGTGACGGTATTTAGCTTAGTGTATGCTTCTATAGAGACTTACATTTTTGTACGAGATGTTCACGTCGTGTTCGCGACTTGTACATTTGCATTGGGCGGGGCGGACAACTAGCAGGCGTATGGGACACCCCACTTCCTTTACACTGATGCCACACTCGACGGAGTGATATGGACGATATATATACTACACCGATGCCACATTCTTTGGAGCGATATGGACGATATACTACACTGCTGCCACATTTTCGGAGCGGTATGGACGATATATATATATATATTACAAATGCCATGCTCTTCGAAGATGGACGTTATTACTGAGCGCCCTCCTATGGGGGCATATGTGGCATAGACTAGCCAGTTGTCACGATTGGTGAATTACGTCAGCATATGTCTAGCCTACACTCTCCCATACTCTCAAAGTTGTCCTCAAAGTGCATTTCACATAGATGGTTAGGTTACTCTGGAGTTATTTATTCAGTATTTACTTTATGGCATGCTTTTATGTATCTTGTTATGTCCCTCTGAGGACCTGGTCCATTTCCAGGTGTATTATTTATGAGTATTTGTAGGAGCACAGATTCGGACTTGCTACGCATTTGCGATGAGGTCTTCTCGTCGAGCCCATGATTGGTACTTGATATTCTTATGTGTATGTATCTTGACTATTCTATATTTTAGTTCGGTAATAGATTTGTGTCCATCCGACTACCATCATTAGATTCTTTATATTGAGTTCTAGTTATATATATTGGTTATTCAATTATATATGATTTTCTGTGGATGAGATTTAGTTATGCCCTGTGACATATATGTTTACCACTTGGGAATTGATATTCATATTACAGCGTACGTGTGTTATGGGTTCCATATATTAGAGTGCCATACTCATACGGCTGGCATGCTTACGTGTCCTAGTTCTACGTACTTTGGGACTGGGGCATGACATATTTTTGTGGTGGCCCATGCAGGTCAAGAGCATATTATCTCGGTTACGTTATTGTACCGAGCAAGCCTGCACCTAGGATTAGAGTATAGAATCTCATCCATAATATTCATCTACCTTCCAATCTGCTCTATTTGAACAGCTGCATCCGGCTTGATTCATGTGCTTCCCTAATAGTTCCTAGAGTATAGCCTTCTCCTAGAATATAGAAGTCTCTATTGTTAGATAATAAGTAGGGTAACCTTCCTATTAAAAGTAGCTAGAACCCTGACACGACATTAAGTTTAGAATAATTAAGAAAACCCTAGCATCCTTTATCCAAGGAATGGCTTACCATCATTCCTTGATATAGTTATGAATGACTTAAGAGTAGTATAGGCACTACTAAGGCTAGCTATAAATCTGACCATATTGCTTGACCCTAGCCTTGAGGAACCCATAGAAATCCAAGGTTGAATAATAGGACCAAACTTAACTTTTATAGCGAGATATTATTATAGAACCATACATTAGATTCATTGTCTTGATATTAGCAGATCGTACCCTCGAAATCGAAAAGGAATGAATATAATATTCCCTCAATCATTCCCAAACACAGAGATTAGCATGCCACATTCCCCGTAGAAACCATGACCTTATCTAGAGTCTTCCTATTCCTAATTTTACATCTTGTTCTCTGCAAACTTAGCGCTCGCTATATTTGCGCGATGACTAATTATGTTTTTCTATTCTTTATCTTCAAATCGTGCCACCTAACTCTTATGATTGAAGGCCAAGTGATCTTATTCCATGTTAAGGAAATATAGTGCTAAGGTTATAGTTGTAATCTTGAACTTGAAATTAGGTGCTTGGTAGCTAGAGTTTGATGGTTCGAATTGTTCCTTTAGATTGTGATATGATTATTCTTAGTTTTAAATCACGTAATATGTACCCCACCTCAATATAGATGATATCATCTTTTCCCTTGAAGACCAGTAACTTTCCCATTCATACTATGGATACTTGTTCTATAAGAACTATGATTAAGACTTAAGGTGACCATTGCCTATATAATGAAACAGGAAACCCTAATGAGTACCAAGTTCTTTTCCGTATATACCCCAATAAGAGTTATACCTTATTATTTTACAGGATCCCCTTAAGACTATCACAATACTAGTTAAAATTTTTAAGTTGGGTAGTATGTCCCACAACCTAGTAACACATAGTCCTCTTGCCTCATTAATGTAGTGTGATAAAATGACATAAACTGTAGACTTGCATGAGAAGATAACGTTTCTTCAGGCTGTAGAACTTAGAGGCCCATACCCCTAATTGGTCGACTAGCGACTTAGACAGGGAGTTAGTATGACGATTGTAGAGTCTTACTTATTGTTTGTTTTATTTTGTTTTTATAAACTTGAATTACTTTTTGTACCTCCTTTCATCAAAATTCAGCGTATTGGGTTGTCCATCGGTGCGTGCTGCTGGCCATTGCCACGTGCTCCGTCCCTCGGCATTTTGGGACTGGGGCGTGACATGGTTTTTGTGGTGGCCCATGCAGGTCAATGACTAAATTGTTCGGTTTCAACTTAGGGACCGAACAGGCCTGCAATAAGAATAGGATAAGTTTTAGGATCTCATCCACTTGCTTGAATCGTTCTTGATATCTATATCGACTTCGAAAATAATTTACTTGCATCCTGCCTTGATTCCTGTGCGCCTCTTATTGTTTATTTTGGATGCAGGAAAATGGACCCACAAGAGTGCAACGAGACTCTCGTCGGAACACCACAGGCTACAGGTGTCACCTATGACGACGAAGTGACACCAGTCGGTGGAGTTCCATCAACGCAACAGAGCCAGCAGGCAGGTCAACCTACCTCCAGATTCCGGCGTGATGACATCCCACCTCCGCCGCAGTTTGTCCCACCAATGCCCGTACTCCCACCAGGACAGTCGATTGACGGGCAACAGATATTCCAACTGATCTACGCGATGATACAAGCTCAGCAACAAGTCCAACACGAGGCTCAGCGTCGTGAGGCTGATTTCTTGAGGAGCAGCATCGTGACTGCATTGGAGCAGGCCAACCTCCCAGCACGACGGCCAACGACGGGCTCTATCACCAATTTCCGGCAGCTGAAGCCCCGTACCTTCTCAGGCAAGGAAGAGCCCACTGAAGTTCATGAGTGGCTCACCAACACCCAACATCAATTAGAAGCAGCTGAGCTTCCAAAGGAACGTTGGATGACTGCCGTCAGAATGCAGTTGACGGACAATGCACATCACTGGTGGCTATCCGAGGAGACCCGGCTCGGACCAGACCGAGTCACTTGGGAAGAGTTTTCCAGACTCTTCCAGGAAATGTACATTCCGGCGACCGCTCGATCAGAACTTCGGGAGAAGTTCAATCGCCTCACTCAGGATGCTATGACGGTGGAAGAATACAACGCAGAATTTATTCGTCTGAGCCGCTTCGCCCCAACCCTGATCCCGACAGAAGAAGAGAAGGCCGAGAAGTTCTTCGACGGACTAAACTTCAATCTACAGAGACTGATCGGATCCGTCGTACCTACCTCTTACTCGGACGTCCTCGCTGTAGCCCGACGCATGGAACGCATCGTCAGGAGAGAGGCCAACCTGAAGCGGCCTTCCACATCCGCACCAACCAGAGCAGCACAAGAGGAGTCTGCAAAGCATCAACAGATAAATCTATCCCGGAGAGCAGCACAAGGAGTCTCATTCCTTCCTACTTGTTACTACTGTGGCAAGATAGGCCATATTGAAAGAGAATGCAAACGCAAGCTAGGAACGTGCTTAATTTGTGGATTCAGACTCCACTTAGCCAGAAATTGTACAGTATATCAAAGAGAAACACTGATGATGCATCAAGAAGCTTTACCAGTGCCGAGGCCAGCCTGTCCAGTAATGGGAGCACCGCAAACGGGAGTTGAAAGAGTCGTACCACCAACTCCAGGAGGGTATCAGTCGAGGCCACCTTTGATACCACAAGCAGCACTCTTCCAGCAAGCCCAGCAACAGCAGAGGGCACCACCTCGAGGACGCGGTCAAGCTTACGCGATGACTTTGGAGGACGCGCAGACTCGTGGAGTAGCTAATGCGCGTAAGTGATTCGTAGTTATCCGTTTCTAGTCTTGTTTAGCTCGTGCCTATTGGTTCGTGACCTCAGTCCAACCTAGTAATTTGTAACTTGTTAATAATAACCTGGTTTTAATAAAAAGTTGTAGATCTTTTGCTTTAACTAGATTTTTCTGGAAAGTGTATAAGTTTCATTATTAGGGAAACGGTATTTCCCTAAGTATCTTGTGACGTATTTCGAACGGTGCTTGCGACCGCGTCATCTCTGTTGACCGGTTATTCTTTGATTGCGAGGACGCAATCCTCTTAAGGGGGGTAGATTGTAAACCTCCTGATTTTTCAAAATTTCTAAATCTGGATTTTTCACAATTTTCTGAAATTTTCTGGGAATTTTCTGTAATTTAAAAACAGTGTTTTAATTATTCAATGATTTTTAAATAATAATAAACAATATTAAAATATTATGGAATTAATATTTTTGGATGTAAAATGAAAAACTGGACTTAGGGCAATTTTTCTGGAATTTATTGGGCCCCGGACCTATTTTTAAAACACCTAAATTTATTTATTTAATTATTTAATTATTTAATTATTATTTATTACTGGATATTATTATTATTATTATTATTTTTTTTATATAACCCAGCCCAGCCCGGCCCATTACCCAGCCCGCGGCCCACGAACCCGGCCCAGCCCCTAACGGGTCGGGTCGGATCCGCCAGACCCGATCCGCCCGGGCCCGAACCCGCACCCCCACGACCCTCTCCCTCTCCCCGCGTCCCGTGCCGCCTCCGCCGCCGGCGCAGCTCCGCCCGGCCACGTCCACCTCTCCCCGCCTTCTCCGCCCCCTCGCTCCGCCTTCCTCGGCCACGACAGCCCTCTCCCTCCCCTATATATATCTCCCCTCCGGCTACCCCCACCGCCTCAGACCCTCCGACGACCACCACGCAGCCAGCGCCTCCGCCGCCGTAACGCCCCGCAGTGCAGACCCCCAGCTCCGCCGCCTCCTTCTCCTTCCTCCCCTCCGGCGGCCTCCCCGGCAGCACCCAGCCGCGGCAACAGCACAGCAGCAGCGGCCGCAGCAGCTCCCCGCGCCGCCGCGCCGCCTCCAGCGCCGCCGCGAGCCCCGGCCGTCCCCTCCCCGGTCGCCTCCTGCCCCCTCCGCCGCAGCCCAGCCGCCGTCTCCGCCCTGAGCCGCCGGATCCGAAACCCTAACCCTAATTCTTGCCCTGTATCCGACACGAGTCGGACACGTGTCGGACACGATTCGACCCCGGTTTTCGGGTTCCCTTCAGGTACTTGTAACTTTTTGTTCGTAGCTCTGTTTTCGATTCCGTAAATTGCGTTGCGAAGCCTGTATGACCCTCTCGGTGTCCGGATAAACTGTTCGGGGCATCGCGTCCTGTGGTGATCGCACACCGCGATCCAAAAACAGGAAAAATCCAGACCCTGTTTTACCCCGGAACTGGGTACGCCCCGTCAAACGGGACGACTTGGTCGCGCGCGGTCTTCACAGATACGTGCGCGTCGTTGATACGGACATGCGGGATTTCGCAGAAGCTGATTCGGATGTGCGTGCACACCGGGATCAACACGTATCCGCGGACATCGCCCTGTATCCGACTTTTCTGCAATTTACCCTAACTTTGTGTACACACGTCGGATTGAAACAAAACTTGCGTCATCGGACTCGTAGCAATACGCTGGTCCTGTGAGCCATGTTTGGTTCGATTCTGAGAACGTTGACAAAATTGCGTGTCGTGGGCCCCACAGGCCCCGCTCGACGGACGATTTTGTGATCGGCTCATCGGAATCCAATTCTGGAAGTTTCGTTGGGTTCGTATCATCGTTCCTGACCTGTTGACACTAAGTTTGGTGAATTTGGAGACCTTTGACCCTGACGCATTTTTCGGTGCAAAGCGGGCCCACATATGGACCCCGCTTTGACCCAAAATTATTATTTTTGCCCTTGTCTTCAAATTGGACCCAAGGACAGGCGTTTCTAGCTGATTGATATTTTCTGGATCTAATGGTGATGTTTATTTCAGCAACCGGAGTACCGCCTGCAATTCCAACTGAAGTCAGAACCGCAATTGGAACCGGAACCACAGGCAAGTATACCTCGCCAATACTTGCAGCTTGCTACCTATTTCCTTGACTTGCTTATGCATCAGTGGGCAAGTAAAGCTAGTCAATTCTCAGTAGTTCCTGTGATAATATTTTGCTGGATTCCTTGTGTAAATTCATGTAAACTTGTTTTAACTGCTTAACCTAGGAAACGTGTGACGTACCTAGTGTCCGATCATAGTCGGGTGCCAACACCGTACGCGGTGTTGGGTTCATCATTTAGAGATGGATTTATGATACCCTTTACTCTTGTACTTGACATATCAAGTACCTACAACCCAGGACACTTGACACTATTCATGAGACAGAATCTTCCTGAGTTATTCATGGTGATTCTGTATAAGATACAGGTTTATGACTTGGACAGTTTATTCCTAGACATTATATGATTGCTGCATTAGTATTGATCTTGCGTGTCATGGACATGAGACGTGTGATTACATTGGGTGGGGAGAGACACACAGGCTACAGGCTGATATATATATATATATATATTTATTCTGGCGAGGCCTCAGACTCTATATTAGAGCTAGGCACTCTATTAGTGATATATTTATTGTGAGGCCTCAGACTCTATATCAGAGCTAGGCACTCTATTAGTTATATTACTGTCACGCCCCAATCTCCCGCAAGCCCAATAGTCCCCGCTGAACGTGAAATCACCACGTTGCAGCTCTCCCGCGGGACAATCGTTCTCTTAGGGACGTGATGCCGTACGAGCCTGGAGTTGCGCTCGTACAAGGCGATGTTGTTAAACACCAAATATTATTATTGAAACAACCAAGTTACAACGAAAGTGAAGTATTGTGTACCAAGCACACATCAGAGTAATACGCAACGAAGCTCACGATAGGGTCCAAATAAAATGCCCCGAAGACAATGTCACAAAGGCGATGCCACGGAGACGATGAAATGCTCTTGCTCTTTTCTCTAGCCCACAAAGGTACTTACAGTTCATACATCATGCCTCGTATATCCAAGCAGCGCCACTACGCCTGTGTACCTGAAATATTGCCCACAAACGTGGGTCAGTACACAACCGTACTGGTGAGCGGGGTAACCCACTCGTCTAAGCCGACACTAAGTAAAATAGTGAATGCAAACAGTTATATGGTGATCTTTCTAGTTTGAATCCTAGATTCGTTTCATGGCATATGGATGACATGTTAAGAAAAGCTGTAAAGCAGTTTAAGCATGCAAGCATTCAACTCAAACCAAGCGACAAGCATTTATATATATATCCAACCCGAAGTAAACTAGCATGCAACCCGTCCTACTCAATGCCATCGTTTGCACGATAACATATCGAACCATCAGTCTCGCCTCAATATCCATCCTCAACCAAAGTTTATATTCCCATCTCGAGTGCACGCTCTTGCCGAGGCAAGGTGGCCGCGCCTACACGAAAGCCAAACCAACGAAAGAAAAGCAAGCCAACTCTTATCTATATGAAGTCACTGGCAAAGCCATAAAGGACATATTCCAAGCATTAACGGTGCGTCCTATCAGCCCGGGATGCAAGCCCCGCTGGAGGTCCCGCAATGCATCGTGACTAGCACGAATCAATATTTCCCTCCGGATCGATACGGTCCCAGTGCCCCGGGAAGCCGTTTCGAGGAAATGTCAAACCCTGTGTACACAGGTTGTCCGTGACATGCAGAAAGTAGGTATGACGAGAGGATCGAACATTCTCGCCCCACCAAGCGATCCTAGACTCGTTCAACCGAATATCCAACCGAAGCATCCATAACCGAATATCCAACCAAAACATCCATAACCATTCTTCCAACATACCCAACCAAAGAATCCAAATCTCGACCTCAATATATATAGCCCAAGGCACCAAAATATCAAGTATTTCCATAGGCAAACGCCTCTGCTCAACTCAATATTTCATATTGGATGCAACACCCCAACTCGGGACAAACCCATGGCAAAATGCCCCAACCGTGGTATAACGCCCTCGCCGATGCAGTTGTTTGGTTTCGAACCGCAACTGCTCGCTTTGCAAGACAAAGCGACCAAGTGATACTCGTGCACGGATGCACGCTCGCTCGCCCGAATTTTCGATATTCCCATTTGCCTCAATGTATCATTCCAACTTGTATAATTCCAACCGTCCAAGCATAATCCCAAGTATCCAACCGACTGCCTCAAATATATAATCCAACTATCGTACCAACTATCCAACGCGTAAATCATTTCAAGCCACAATCCTACCAAGCCAACGACGCACACTCTATGCACGCCTCAGTGTAGTGTTTCCAATGTTTCAGCCCAAGTGTTCAAGCCTTTACGTGTTTTCCATATTATTAGGCATGAAGGAGTAGAGGAGAAGGGAAAGAGCCCACTCACAATGATTGATCCCGTTAGGCATCCTGTCCTGCCGATACGGCCAATCCCTTGAACCCGTGGTCCAATGCAAGCGCGATCTACTCAACTGGTATGACCGTGCGAGCAGGCCGTGCTTTCCAAATCATCCGACCGATCGGACTAAGGAAGACGGTATTATTGCTTCCATCCAGCTATTCAGTACTGTTCTGAACGAACACCTGATTTCCATCGAACCCGCTAGCCATCTGCATATTAAACCAACTCGATTAATCCTTCTTCCCAAAATCCAATATTTCAAATGTAACCAGCATTTGATTTATTAAATCCGACTCAGCGTAACGCACCGTGCGGTTGCGGGCGTTACATAATATACCACTTAAAATCAGGTTCGTCCACGAACCGTGCTGGTACTCATTCCTTACTAGTATGCCAAAATCCAATTTCCATAGATCTTCTCTATGCAACTCTCATATTCACAATTTCTGACTCAGCATCTCATCTGCTGAATGCTCGTACAAATTCTTGAATTCCCACATCCTTCTTGTAGCTCAATACGAATTCTTCGTATCGCTTAGTTTTGGATCGTACACATATTTAAGGCGTCCCTAAAATACATGCATTTCAGCCGAGCTTTGCGATAGCAAATTTGAACAAGTTACAAGGGTATCTTTATGTCTGAGGCATCCATTTGCTTTGCTCCCAATTGAATCAATCCCGATTTCCATTCCAACATTTTCGATTGAGCACTATTCTCAAATATGAAGATTTTCCACCGACTCAATCAGTTCGTGTTCCAACTCAATCCATCCAACTATTTCTGAAATCCGTACTAGCAACATCTCCAAATATTATCTCGTGCACCGAACGATCAACTCAACTGATACTACCCCAGCTATGCGACTTACCCAAATATCAACTTTGCTTAGATCAGCTCAGTCCAACACATTTCCTGCCATCTCAATACCTCGCTGGGTGAATATCTATATCGAGGTTCGTGTGATCCACGAAGATCTTGCCGCCACGCCAAAGGGATAGTGTCGCCACGATTTTAACGTGGACACACTCGCCACAATTCTTAGGTTGCGCATGGAATAGTTTTTCGCGCTGCTTCCATTGCCTCGAAGCATAGAATGTCACATTTGCCTTCCGAACGAGCACGCTTCCCAGACTAAGTTCCGAGACATCTTGTAAATCTGAGGCAAATCTGTCCCTTCCAGTATTCGCAAGGATTTGATCTGAACGAGCCGTTGCTTTAACTTCACGAGCTAGTTTCACAGTCGTCAATTCATATGAATGCTATTCCCTTCCAGGGCACGATGAGTCAGAGGCGATGCCATCGATAAAAATCTGCGACTCTGAATCTCATCGGTTGACTTAGGCCAATCCCACTATTGCTTCGATCTTCCGGCTGCATCTTCAGCTGAAGACTATCCCAAGGGTCTCTCAAATCCAACACTCAGTCGATAAGCCAAATCTCATTGCTCATATCTGCCCTCGACGCATTCCCAAATACGCTGCCTCAAGGGTCATTCTATGGGTCTACCATATTCATCTCCGATTCGACGGTCAAGTCGCTAGGGTCAGTTGTCCCGAAGCTACGCACGATAATTGTAATCATCACGATGGACAGTTACTATAAACCATGTTATATCTCATCTCCAAATCCGAATCAAAATTCCAACCATTCATCCGAGCGAAGTTTCCGAATCCGAGAACCACGCTCGTTGATACCGTTTTCCATCAATCCGTCGTTCTGCCCTGAATCCATCAATTTCCAAATTGTATGTTCGATTCTCGCACTACCTCTTGCAATGATCCTCGAAACCAAAGACTTGCCCAAATTCCTATCTGTTTGCCGCATCCCACAATTGTACGTCCAACTTACTCGAGCAGCACAGTGTTTCATTCCGACGTTGCTTCCACATTTAGCTATCTTTAAAAGTCTGTCTGCCATAATCCTTTGCCTTCTATTGTTGCCACAATCCGTCCACGTCTTACAGAGAATCCGTCTACCATTGTTGCACCATTTTGCCCAAAATTCTATTTTCGCTAAACCTGAGTCGACTTCTCGAGCAACAATATCCAAAATCTTTCAAGTTTGTGTGAATCCATCGTATTGTCCCTCCAAACCAAATCGTGTTTTATTACTCAACCAACAGCTCCAATGTGTTGCCCAAAATTGTAGTTCATGCTCGCTATTATTCGATTCATCCATCGCTCGCTCAAGCGTAACCCAGTTGTTCATTCCGATTCCCTCCATCTCTTAAGCCCAACGATACTTCCATTTGCACGATTTCGTTCTTGAGTTCTCAAGTCTAATATATCGAAGGATACCCGAGTCAAATTTTATTACACTATATACCACTTGGAAATATAGTTGCCCTCGTGCTCACTCTGCGTCAACTAGCGCCTATCCCAAACCGACTATTCTGAGGTGATTCTGTCGAATCATAACTCAATATTCGCTTGCTCCATTTTTATTCTTTCCAACTCAGTCGATTTGCGCCAACCGACTTGTATTTGTTATCCGAGTCCGTTCAGGCAATTCCCATTGATGTCAAACCAAAAATACTTTCAATGCCTTGCACTATGTGGTATCCCATATACCACTCCGAATCAAGTCGCTACTCACACTACGATTTCTTGCACCGATCCAAGAATTCGTTCAAACCATCCCTCATGCATGATCCTGCCTTTCCCAACTCGAGTTTGACACAAAACTTAGGAAATGCTTGAATTATCCAACTATTCCCATAAATCTTGCGATGCGACTCGTGCTATGTTTCATTCTCGATGCTTCCAACTATTCTCAAACCGTCTGATACTTTCGCAACACAAGCAATCGTCTGAACGATTGTATTCCAAGTAGTCCAACCCAATTCCCAATGGTTCCACACGTTTGTTATACGAGCAACTCGTGCCAACTATTCTGATATTCTCGAGCCAAACTCAAACCTGCCCAACCGATGCGCCACAGCCAATATTCCAACTTCTATCCAACACAATCGCTAGATGAGCAACTCGTGCAAGGATTCATTCTCATCGAATGTTTCTACTCAAAACATGCCACATTACCAAATCTCGTCAGCCAACCAACTGATCCATTGAGGCAATCATAATCTCTCCAAACGACAAGCCAAGCCAAGCCAACGAAAGCCCACAACTGTTGCACGAATGCAACAACGCCAACCAACTGCTGCACGAATGCAACAACGCCCAACGAGGCTAAGCGATCCTACGAAAACCAACCAAGGCAACACAACTAAGAATAAAATGCAGCAACAACCAGCAATATATAGACTTATTGCATGAAACATCCAATACGGCACCGAGTAGAGTCAAGAGCTAGACGACACGCGGAAGCTATTTAGAGTTTGTGATGAAACGAAAGACCAAGTCCGAAGAAATGAACCGGGCGCTCTGATACCAATTTGTCATGCCCCAATCTCCCGCAAGCCCAATAGTCCCCGCTGAATGTGAAATCACCACGTTGTAGCTCTCCCGCGGGACAATCGTTCTCTTAGGGACGTGATGCCGTACGAGCCTGGAGTTGCGCTCGTACAAGGCGATGTTGTTAAACACCAAATGTTATCATTGAAACAACCAAGTTGCAACGAAAGTGAAGTATTGTGTACCAAGCACACATCAGAGTAATACGCAGCGAAGCTCACGATAGGGTCCAAATAAAATACCCCGAAGACAATGCCACAAAGGCGATGCCACGGAGACGATGAAATGCTCTTGCTCTTTTATCTAGCCCACAAAGGTACTTATAGTTCATACATCATACCTCGTATATCCAAGCAGCGCCACTACGCCTGTGTACCTAAAATATTGCCCACAAACGTGGGTCAGTACACAACCGTACTGGTGAGCGGGGTAACCCACTCGTCTAAGCCGACACTAAGTAAAATAGTGAATGCAAACAGTTATATGGTGATCTTTCTAGTTTGAATCCTAGATTTGTTTCATGGCATATGGATGACATGTTAAGGAAAGCTGTAAAGCAGTTTAAGCATGCAAGCATTCAACTCAAACCAAGCGACAAGCATTTATATATATATCCAACCCGAAGTAAACTAGCATGCATCCCGTCCTACTCAATGCCATCGTTTGCACGATAACATATCGAACCATCAGTCTCGCCTCAATATCCATCCTCAACCAAAGTTTATATTCCCATCTCGAGTGCACGCTCTTGCCGAGGCAAGGTGGCCGCGCCTACACGAAAGCCAAACCAACGAAAGAAAAGCAAGCCAACTCTTATCTATATGAAGTCACTGGCAAAGCCATAAAGGACATATTCCAAGCATTAACGGTGCGCCCTATCAGCCCGGGATGCAAGCCCCGCTGGAGGTCCCGCAATGCATCGTGACTAGCACGAATCAATATTTCCCTCCGGATCGATACGGTCCCAGTGCCCCGGGAAGCTGTTTCGAGGAAATGTCAAACCCTGTGTATACAGGTTGTCCGTGACATGCAGAAAGTAGGTATGACGAGAGGATCGAACATTCTCGCCCCACCAAGCGATCCTAGACTCGTTCAACCGAATATCCAACCGAAGCATCCATAACCGAATATCCAACCAAAACATCCATAACCATTCTTCCAACATACCCAACCAAAGAATCCAAATCTCGACCTCAATATATATAGCCCAAGGCACCAAAATATCAAGTGTTTCCATAGGCAAATGCCTCTGTTCAACTCAATATTTCATATTGGATGCAACACCCCAACTCGGGACAAACCCATGGAAAAATGCCCCAACCGTGGTATAACGCCCTCGCCGATGCAGTTGTTCGGTTTCGAACCGCAACTGCTCGCTTTGCAAGACAAAGCGACCAAGTGATACTCGTGCACGGATGCACGCTCGCTCGCCCGAATTCTCGATATTCCCATTTGCCTCAATGTATCATTCCAACTTGTATAATTCCAACCGTCCAAGCATAATCCCAAGTATCCAACCGACTGCCTCAAATGTATAATCCAACTATCGCACCAACTATCCAACGCGTAAATCATTTCAAGCCACAATCCTACTAAGCCAACGACGCACACTCTATGCACGCCTCAGTGTAGTGTTTCCAATATTTCAGCCCAAGTGTTCAAGCTTTTACGTGTTTTCTATATTATTAGGCATGAAGGAGTAGAGGAGAAGGGAAAGAGCCCACTCACAATGATTGATCCCGTTAGGCATCCTGTCCTGCCGATACGGCCAATCCCTTGAACCCGTGGTCCGATGCAAGCGCGATCTACTCAACTGGTATGATCGTGCGAGCAGGTCGTGCTTTCCAAATCATCCTACCGATCGGACTAAGGAAGACGGCATTATCGCTTCCATCCAGCTATTCAGTACTGTTCTGAACGAACACCTGATTTCCGTCGAACCCGCTAGCCATCTGCACATTAAACCAACTCGATTAATCCTTCTTCCCAAAATCCAACATTTCAAATGTAACCAGCATTTGATTTATTAAATCCGACTCAGCGTAACGCACCGTGCGGTTGCGGGCGTTACAATTACTGCTACCGGCTCCCCGACACAGAGCTTGTAGTGGTCTCAGCCTGAGTTTTAGTGATGCTCTCAACTTGTATTTCACATAGATGGTTACATACTTATCCTATTTATTTTATTATCTGCTGCACTGCATTTATTCTGGCTTGTATTATCTGTACCTTGCTGTCCCCTGAGGACCTGGAATGGACTATGTCCCCAGGTATAGCCGAAGAGATCCATCCAGAGATACACCGTACAGGAGCACTTCCAGGAGCTGTACCAGGACCTGAGAACGAGATCGTGGCAGAAGACTTCTCCTGAGTACCGGCTTCACATACTCAGTATTTCTATTTTCAGTTGATTTATTTCCTGTCTATTTGCATTGATGTACCAGACATATTCTCGGCTTGTTTCCCGAGACACTTATTGAGATTTGCTTATTTATTCTATTGCATTATTTCTGGCATTTAATCTGTGATTATCTGTTGTGGATGAGATTAGAATAACTTTGGACTTGTAATAATTGTTCTATTTACTGTTAGACTACAGCTTAAGCATGCCCTGATGGATCCATTAGATTGGGTTGTCCATCGGTGCGTGCTGCTGGCCATTGCTACGTGCTCCGTCCCTCGGCATTTTGGGACTGGGGCGTGACATGGTTTTTGTGGTGGCCCATGCAGGTCAACGACTAAATTGTTCGGTTTCAACTTAGGGACCGAACAGGCCTGCAATAAGAATAGGATAAGTTTTAGGATCTCATCCACTTGCTTGAATCGTTCTTGATATCTATATCGACTTCGAAAATAATTTACTTGCATCCTGCCTTGATTCCTGTGCGCCTCTTATTGTTTATTTTGGATGCAGGAAAATGGACCCACAAGAGTGCAACGAGACTCCCGCCGGAATACCACAGGCTACAGGTGTCACCTATGACGACGAAGTGACACCAGTCGGTGGAGTTCCATCAACGCAACAGAGCCAGCAGGCAGGTCAACCTACCTCCAGATTCTGGCGTGATGACACAGCGGCCACGACCCCGCTGCACGTCCTGACCCCGTCTGAGTCGCCCTTCCGTCGACTTCACCTCAACTACTGGCCGTCGAATCTTCCCTCCCCATAGGCCGGATTCCAGCGAGCCTCGTAGCCTATCACCACCATCATCCACGACAGTCACCACCACCTCCATTACCTTCATCAACATCCTCATCATTTTTACCCACATCATCATCCACGTCACCACCATTATCATAAATCCCCTCATCATTCTGTCATTATCGCCATTGTAATCATCATTACTATCGTTGTCCTTGTTATCACCATCATCCATGTCGTCATCCTCGTCATCATCATCCTAGTCGTCATTATCATCGTTCTTGGCATCATCATCGCCATCGTCGCTGACATCGTCACCATCCCCATCATCATGATCTTCAACATTATCCTCATCCCTATCATCCCCATCCATGTAATCATCCTCATCTCATTATCTGCGTCATTATCGTGTCATCGTCATCACCACCATCATCATAGCCAGCCGTCATCATCAACCTATCATCATTATCATCGCCCATCGTTATTACCCTCGTCCTCTGTCACGACCTGCACCCGGATATTCGGGCATGAGTACGTGGGTACGTCCAGCCTACGTCGCAGTGTCGGCGGTAGTACGCTGTCTAGATCATATTCACAGGTAATTTAACATCTAGCTCATCCACAGAATAAATAGACAAGAATAATGACAGGGGAATAGAAATGTTAAGATTTTATAAACAAAATATGACAACTAGATCCATGGTTTATTACATAAGCAGAAGATAAATCGGGGACAAACCCGATTACTAAGCTGAAAGAAGATACTAGCTAATTGGCTGACTACTCCTCAAAAGTAGTCTCCTGAGTAGGAACCGGCTCCTCAAAAGTAGCACCTGCTACCTCATAGGGACCATAAAAGGGTGGGGGCATAGTCCTCATCATCGCCTAAATCAACGGATCCAGTCAGGAAAGGAGCAAAGTACACAATGCACAACAAAGATTAAACTAAATATTTATGACAAGTAGAAAAGAACTGACTAAGTATCATGTTGAGAATATGTATAAATAAGAAGTAATAATAACTAAGAGTTAAATGCTGTGAACAGAGATATGAGTAAAACAGGAATAAATGAGACAAGTAAATGAAACCACAACAAGACAACAGGAACTGCAACAAGACAAAAAACTATGTGTGTGAACTTGTGTATTTAGAATACATAGTTGGCATGTAGGGGTTTATAAGGCTAATAAGGCCGTCCTAGGTGGCTATCACACAATGAATAATCGAGATCCGGCTGATGGACAGTCGTGTACCAACAGCTATTTGTCATGATAGGGGGAAGGGTAAACTACATGCCTCCTAGTATTCTCCCACCCGACACAAAAAGTAAGACATGAAAGTACAAAATCTAACACTAAGTGTAATCATCAATGGTACTAGTAGAGCAAGGAATTAATTATCACAATATAAAGATTAAACTTGAAGTGCAGGTACTTGCCTGATGTTTGGATCCAATTACAGTTCTATCCTCGAGAAATTTTCCAGAAATGTCTCCGGATGCTGAAATAAATATTACCATCATGCTCAGAAGATATCAAATAGCTAGAAATGCCTGTCCTTGGGTCCAATTTGGAGACAAGGGCAAAAACGGCAATTTCGGGTCAAAACGGGTCCGCATGTGGGCCCGCTTTGCACCGAAAAATGTGTCAGGGTCAAAGATCTCCAAATTCACCAAACTTAGTGTCAACAGGTCAGGAACGATGATACGAACCCAACGGAACTTCCAGAATTGGATTCCGATGAGCCGATCACGAAATCGCCCGTAGAGTGGGGCCTATGGGGCCCACGACACACGATTTCGTCAACGTTCTCAGAATTGAACCAAACTTGGGTCACAGGACCAGCGTATCGCTATGAGTCCGATGGCGTAAGTTTTGTTTCGATCCGACGTGTACACAGAAAGTTAGGGCTTGATTCAGAAAAGGCGAATACGGGACGGTGTCCGCGGATACGCGTTGATTCCGGTGTGCACGCACACCCGAATCGACTTCTGCGAAATCCCACACGTCCGTATCAATGACGCGCACGTATCTGTGAAGACCGCGCGCAACCAAGTCGTCCCGTTTGGCGGGGCGTACCCAGTTCCGGGGTGAATCGGGTCGATGTTTTTCTGTTTTTGGATCGCGGTGTGCGATCATCACAGGACGCAATGCCCCGAGCGGTTTGTCCGGGCACCGAGAGGGTCATACAGGCTTCGTAACGCAATTTACGGAATTAAAAATGGGACAGCGAGGAGAAAGATATGAGTACCTGAACTGGGCTAGAAAACCGGGTTTTTACCGTGTCCGACACGACACAGGACACTGTGTCCCGTGTCCGTGTCCCGCGTATAGGGTTAGGGCTAGGGTTCTGGACGGCGGAGACGGCGGCTCTGCGGCGGAGGAGGCCGGCCGGGCTAGGGTGGGGCAGCGCTGCGCTCACTGGTGGATGCGGCGCGGCTCAGGGCGGCGGGGCGCTGTCGGGCTGTGCTGGGTCGGGGGAGCCGGAGGCAGCGGGGAAGGAGGAGGGAGGAGGAAGCCGGGGGCGGTGCGGCGAGGCGAGGGCGGAGCACGGCGAGGGGAGGCGGGCGGCTGGTTCCGGACGCTGGGAAGGAGGAGGGGAGGTGACCGGAGTCGGGGTGAGGGCCGCCGAAATTAGGGTTAGGGTTTAGGGGAAAGGGAAAGTGAGGGCGGAGGAGAAGAAGAGTGGGGGATTTAAATAGGCTCAGGCGGGCGGGCGTGGCCGGGTTAGGCGTGCCGAGGGGGGGTCGTGGCTCGTTCCGGCGGAGGCGGCGGAGAACCCCGGCGATGGCGCGGGGGAATCGGGCTGCACAGCGTGGGGAAGGGAATGGGGACCGGGTCGGGTCGGGCGCGGGTTCCTGGTTGGGCGGACCCGCCCGACCCGCTAACCAGGGCTGGCTGGGCTTGGCTGGGCTTCGGCCCACGGGGCCGGGCCGGACCAAAGAGAACAGAAATAATAATAGTAATAATAATAATAACAATAACAATAATAATAACAATTAATTTATTTAATTTAATTACTTTTTAGGTATTTAAAAATAGGTCCGAGGCCCGATAAAATCCAGAAAAATTATCCTAAGTCCAGTTTTCCATTTTACACCCAAAAATATTATTTTCATGATATTTTAATATTATTTATTAATAATTAAAAATTGTTTAATAATTAAAACCCTGATTTTAATTACAGAAAATTCCCAGAAAATTCCAGCAAATTGTAAAAAATCCTAATTTAAAATTCTTGCAAAATCAGGGGGTTTACATCCTCATCGTGGAACCGTCACCCTCGCCCGACGAACCGCAGCAGTCACCTCCGATTCCCGTACCTGTGTACGCCGACCCCGAAGATCTGTTGGTTCTACGTGACTTCCGGAGCTGGTTATTGGTACTACATAGCCGCTTGTCAGGCAAGTATACCTTGCCTTGTTGTATTATTTAAATTCTGTATTATTTAGCTGCATGTTATTTTTATAATTGCGCGCGTCCGAGAGAGACTCGGGTGCAGTCAACGGAGGCGTTGACGTTAGGACTTGTGTCTGACCTAGAGTCTAGTAGACCCACCTAAAATTGTGGATTTATTGGTATAACTCCCCAGGCCTTGACACGTATTATTACACGTCGCAGAGTGAGTTTATGTAGGGACCCGTGTCTCATACTCGACTGGCCATCGGTATGAGCAACACGTGTGACAGTATTTAGCTTAGTGTATGCTTCTATAGAGACTTGCATTTTTGTACAAGATGTTCATGTCGTGTTCGTGACTTGTACATTTGCATTGGACGGGAAGGACAACTAGCAGGCGTATGGGACACCCCACTTCCTTTACACTGATGCCATACTCGACGGAGTGATATGGACGATATATATACTACATCGATGCCACGTTCTTCGGAGCGATATGGACGATATACTACACTGCTGCCACATTCTTCGGAGCGGTATGGACGATATATATATATATATTACAAATGCCATGCTCTTCGAAGATGAACGTTATTATTGAGCGCCCTCCTATGGGGGCATATGTGGCATATACTAGCCAGTTGTCATGATTGGTGAATTACGTCAGCATATGTCTAGCCTACACTCTCCCATACTCTCAAAGTTGTCCTCAAAGTGCATTTTACTTAGATGGTTAGGTCACCCTGGAGTTATTTATTCAGTATTTACTTTATGGCATGCTTTTATGTATCTTGTTATGTCCCTCTGAGGACCTGGTCCCTTTCCAGGTGTATTATTTATGAGTATTTGTAGGAGCACAGATCCGGACTTGCTACGCATTTGCGATGAGGTCTTCTCGTCGAGCCCATGGTTGGTAGTTGATATTCTTATGTGTATGTATCTTGACTATTCTATATTTTAGTTCGGTAATAGATTTGTGTCCATCCGACTACCATCATTAGATGCTTTATATTGAGTTCTAGTTATATATATTGGTTATTCAATTATATATGATTTTCTGTGGATGAGATTTAGTTATGCCCTGTGACATATATGTTTACCACTTGGAATTGATATTCATATTACAGCGTACGTGTGTTATGGGTTCCATATATTGGAGTGCCATACTCATACGGCTGGCATGCTTACTTGTCCTAGTTCTACGTACTTTGGGACTGGGAGGTGACATATTTTTGTGGTGGCCCATGCAGGTCAAGAGCATATTGTCTCGGTTACGTTACTGTACCGAGCAAGCCTGCACCTAGGATTAGAGTATAGAATCTCATCCATAATATTCATCTACCTTCCAATCTGCTCTATTTCAACAGCTGCATCCTGCTTGATTCATGTGCTTCCCTAATAGTTCCTAGAGTATAGCCTTCTCCTAGAATATAGAAGTCTCTGTTGTTAGATAATAAGTAGGGTAACCTTCCTATTAAAAGTAGCTAGAACCCTGACACGACATTAAGTTTAGAATAATTAAGAAAACCCTAGCATCCTTTATCCAAGGAATGGCTTACCATCATTCCTTGATATAGTTATGAATGACTTAAGAGTAGTATAGGCACTACTAAGGCTAGCTATAAATCTGACCATATTGCTTGACCCTAGCCTTGAGGAACCCATAGAAATCCAAGGTCGAATAATAGGACCAAACTTAACTTTTATAGCGAGATATTATTATAGAACCATACATTAGATTCATTGTCTTGATATTAGCAGATCGTACCCTCGGAATCCAAGAGGAATGAATGTAATATTCCCTCGATCATTCCCAAACACAGAGATTAGCATGCCACCTTCCCCGTAGAAACTATGACCTTATCTAGAGTCTTCCTATTCCTAATTTTACATCTTGTTCTCTGCAAACTTAGCGCTCGCTATACTTGTGCGACGACTAATTATGTTTTTCTATTCTTTATCTTCAAATCGTGCCACCTAACTCTTATGATTGAAGGCCAAGTGATCTTATTCCATGTTAAGGAAATATAGTGCTAAGGTTATAGTTGTAATCTTCAACTTGAAATTAGGTGCTTGGTAGCTAGAGTTTGATGGTTCGAGTTGTTCCTTTAGATTGTGATATGATTATTCTTAGTTTTAAATCATGTAATATGTACCCCACCTCAATATAGATGATATCATCTTTCCCCTTGAAGACCAGTAACTTTCCCATTCATACTATGGATACTTGTTCTATAAGAACTATGATTAAGGCTTAAGGTGACCATTGCCTATATAATGAAATAGAAGACCCTAATGAGTACCAAGTTCTTTTCCGTATATACCCCAATAAGAGTTATACCTTATTATTTTACAGGATCCCCTTAAGACTATCACAATACTAGTTAAAAATTTTAAGTTGGGTAGTATGCCCCACAACCTAGTAACACATAGTCCTCTTGCCTCATTAATGTAGTGTGACAGAATAACATAAACTGTAGACTTGCATGAGAAGATAATGTTTCTTCAGGCTGTAGAACTTAGAGGCACATACCCCTAATTGGTCGACTAGAGACTTAGACAGGGAGTTAGTATGACGATTGTAGAGATTGTAGAGTCTTACTTGTTGTTTGTTTTATTTTGTTTTTATAAACATGAATTACTTTTTGTACCTCCTTTCATCAAAATTCAGCGTATTTATATTTTCTATGGATGATATATATATATTACAGATGCCATGCTCTTCGGAGATGGATGCTATTACTGAGTGCCCTCCTATGGGGGCATATGTGGCATATACTAGCCAGTTGTCACGATTGGTGAATTACGTCAGCATATGTCTAGCCTACACTCTCCCATACTCTCAAAGTTGTCCTCAATGTGCATTTCACTTAGATGGTTAGGTCACCCTAGAGTTATTTATTCAGTATTTACTTTATGGCATACTTTTATGTATCTTGTTATGTCCCTCTGAGGACCTGGTCCCTTTCCAGGTGTATTGTTCATGAGTATTTGTAGGGGCACAGATCCGGACTTGCTACGCATTTGCGATGAGGTCTTCTCATCGAGCCCATGATTGGTAGTTGATATTCTTATGTGTATATATCTTGACTATTCTATATTTTAGTTCGGTAATGGATTTGTGTCCATCCGACTACCATCATTAGATGCTTTATATTTAGTTCTAGTTATAGATATTGGTTATTCAATTATATATGATTTTCTATGGATGAGATTTAGTTATGCACCACTTGGAAATTGATATTCATATTACAGCGTACGTTTGTTATGGGTTCCGTATATTGGAGTGCCATACTCATACGGCTGGCATGCTTACGTGTCCTAGTCCTACGTACTTTGGGACTGGGGCGTGACTGTGTGTGTGTGAATAAGGAGTGCACTATGCTATGCACAGTGTGCATTCACAGTGTGTTACACAGTGTCTCATTGTGTGTGAGTGTATCAAGTTTATTTTAGTTTTGCATTAGTGCAGATTGTTCAAAGAAAAGGGGGTAAATTGTATGGAGTATTAGAGAGGGTTCATTGATAGGTGTTAGTATGATAGAGTGAGTGGTGGTTGAGAGAAAGAGGAGAACGTGGAGAAGGGATTGCACATTCCAGCAATGAGGAGTTCTGCAGCTCGAGGAGGTTTCAGGACTGCCTCAGATCCGGGGTTAATAACTGAGCAATATCAGTAATGATACCAAAAGAGCATAAACCTTTGAACTGTTGCAGTAGGAACTAAAAACAGTGTTAGTATCAGGTGCGTTAGGTTAGTAAAGAAGAGTGAAGTAACATAGGGGATGCAACTTGATCCTATCCAGTAGCGTTGCAATAAGAAAACTAGTGTATAGGGTTCAGTTGTGCATTGGTGCTAAGGACAGTTGATGGCCAGTGGATAGGGAAAAATGCTTGAGAAATTGCCAGGCAGTTTGAGAAGTGGTAAGTGTATGGTGTTTCTGTATTAAGACTAGTGAGAAGCAATAGAAGCCTAGAGCAGCAGAAGTAGCATATTAGTGAGCAAGGGATTAATATTGGTAAATGGGTGCTAGGCAGTACTAGCTGCTGATATTCACTGAATATTTATACACACATTTCACACGACAACCTGCATTGCACTGGACACTTGTTCTAACTTTCCCCCACACTCCTGGACACTAACTGCAGTTCGCCCGAACTGCTGTTGGTAGCATATTTCACAGGCACATGAGGGTATTAGTCAGTGATAGATGTAACATTAGAAGAGCACAACACAGGTGAAGAGACTGTGGCTGTACCAGGGCTAGTTGGAGGTTGCCTCTGCAACATTCAGGTAAGGCGATGTCTGTCACGCCCCGATCTTCCGCCTGAATCGGCAGTCCCCGCTAGGCGCGAATCACCACGCCAGCACTCCCGCGAGACGTACATTTCCATCAGGACGTGATGCTGCACGAGCCTGGGGTTGCGCCCGCACTAGGCAAATACCGAAACGGCCATTGCTAACTAGTTCACAGAGTCATCATAGCGGAAACATAAAATGAACACAAGTATTGAATCCAAATCAAGATCTTTATTGATATAAAGTAAAGATTACAAGTGGCGCTAGGCCGAGATTACAAACCGCTCATGTTCTCTCTCTCTCTTACAATGAATGTGCCCTTAGGCTTAGAACCAATACAAACAATCTGGATGATGATGTTCCCATACATTATGTCTCATATATGCGAGCTCCAGGTCCGTGCACCACGCTCCAAGACGCCAAGTGCGATCTGGTGCATCATTGCTTTAAGCGATCTCCGAATCCGTATGAGTTCCCCTACATCCTGCATACAGACTGGTTGGGTATCAGTACATTGAATGCACTGGTGGGGAAGCCTCTCGTCCATGCCACAAAACAAGCACATTCATTAGTTATGTGCACCGACTGGTTTCGTTGTCTTACTATTCGTTTGCCTTAGGATCAGTTACATGGCAATATAAAGAAAGTAATCTCCGTGTCATCTCAAGAGTGTCATAATAATGAACAATTGAGTTTACCTTACCATTTCTTACCTTTCGGCCTTCCCTGTCATATGCAGTAATATAAACAATGATCTACGAAATAACAAGAAGCAACTATGAAACCCAAGTGTTATACCGTGCCTCTACCTCACAAGACCCATTTTACTAGAACTATGTGTGATACCGTGCATCCATTCTACTTATGCAAAATATCGTGCAAACACACTCCTTCCCGTTTCTAGTTTTTTTCAATGCGGATAGCAGCTATGCAAACATGACTTATCTATATGAAGGTCACTGGCTCTGCTAGCCATATTGGACATAATCTGCGATGGACGGCTGTCTTTCCAGCTCGGTTGCTAGCCTTGCTGGGTCTCCTAGTCGTCTAGCAAGTCGGCACCCATCCAGGTCGGTAGCAAGCCTTACTGGATGTCCCGCTCTCGCGTGCTAGTCATCAGCTAGCGTATCGCCAGGACTACACTGGCACTGTCCTCCCGGGCCGACATGATTCGGATGCCTCAACAATCGTATCGAGGACTCTCTCTAACTGGTGCGCAACCAGTTGTCCGTGAACATGCAATTACTCCCCCACTTCCAATCCTAGCTGAGGATAACTCTCGGATCAATCTTTGCCGAGGACTGCACTCGGATCTTTTCTTCTTTACGCAGCTCCCTGATTAGAGACTGCCTCGGTGATCTGCATATCCCGAGTACATTCCTTTCCTTCCATCTCCTGACTTGGAACGACTACTTGATAACCTTCCTCGTCTATGCATGCAACTTGATTTTACTCCACCCCGTGTCATGTTTCGTGCGGTACAACGCCTCAGTATGAACTCATACTACTTTATGGCATATATGAAGGAAATTACTATATTCCAACTCAACAATCCCGACTACACATATAGCAAGTAAAATCTCCATGTTCGATACAATAATAAGGCGGGGTTATCCCCTTAGCTAGGTGCGTTCATTTATTTTATTAGCATGCAAAGGTTATCGCCTGAAAACTAGTATGTAACATTCATTTTCTTAGTGTGCAACTAAGTAGAGACAGGTTCACCGGGGCCATCCACCTTAGCGATATATCGCATCGGTCGAGCGAGACTCTGGACGCGCCTCTGATAGCCAGTTTGACTCCAATGAAGATCCCAGCATAAATGCCTTTGCATCGAACAAGCCATCTCGCTGAGCAAGGCGGTTGAATAGCTACACTTATGCCGTTTGAATCGGCCCTCCGGGTTGAGCAGAGCGGGTCGTTACATTATACACCACTCAGAACAAGTCTCGTCCTCGAGACTTTCTGAGCGCAACTCGTACTATCGTACAACTTCTAAACCAACTCTATACATCTCGTCTAACCTTCAAAGACTGTATCAATAATGCTTTAATTTATTTCTCACCATAAGTTATGCGCATGCTTAGCCAATCCCCATCGAACGACTCAACCGTTCAATGCTATCGTACTATACTCAACTTAATCATTGCACTCCCGACTCAAAATCTACTGCACCTGGAGCAGGGCTGTATTACTCAAACACGGAGTATTCTATAACTCAATGGGCACTTACAACTCATAATTGGGTGGTCTTGCCCAACTTGTTATGTTATCTCCATAGGAGCCCAACGCATTCGATCCTATTACTTGACGTCGCCTATCGAAATCCATCTTTATGCCTAACCCAAAAGCTCGAATCTCGGCTAATTTTCCAATCTCGTTTACATCACTATCTCTTTGAATTACTGTCAAATCTCTCTACATAAATTGCACCCAATCGCCTACGTTTTCTGACTCAGTCTATATTGCGCCTTAGCGCAGAGCTAAATTGCCCACCTGGGGTACGCTCTAATCTTTTGCGTCTTTTTGGTGCAATCGAACTTAACTTCCTATTCGTTTTACTCGTTCCGTTCGCACGAGTGCTTAATCATTTTATCTGAATGATCCTTTCGTATAACTATTGTATTCCCAACTCAGTCTCTTACTGTACCTTAGCGCAGAACTATCTCGGTAGCACGGGAAACGATAAAATCTTTCCTTTATGATAGTTTAGGTTAAGGCTAACCTATTTCAGTTGCCATACTCATCTATGCGAGTTCGAACATTTTTATTTGCAGCTGCATCCGAGTTATGCATATCGCTAAGTCTGGATCGTACCCATATTCAAGGAGTCCCCCAAATATGTGTATTTCAAACAAGCTTAGTGACAGCTAAGTCGGACAAGCTACTTGTAAAAATCTTTCGAATCGCTGATCGTTCTGCTATACGAATAACCGAACTCTGGTTCAATTTAGTTATCGTCTACTCCAATCTCACCCAAATCCAAGTTTAGCATTACTAGTAGCAAACCACATCTACTAAGCAACGATCCAACTCATCACGCCAACTTATCTTCAATATCACCAATTCTAATCGTGAGAGTCCCGTTCAACAATTCTCCAATACCGTTTTATTCCTCACCATCGCATAACCGATCCGACCAAATCAATTATTACCCGAGTCCTATCTCGTATTACATTTGTTTCAACGCGAACGTTGCTAGTGTATATTCCCAATTCCAAATCCTAACTCTAAGTCTCGTTGCCCCAGTTCTATCATTCTTTCCGAACGATACTCTGAAGTCAGCCACTCTAGTTTAACTCAAGGCACATGGTCGTCTGCCTAGCTACTAGGTCAGCTCACAAAGTCATAGGTATAGTTCAAGTTTGCGACTCATCGTGCAACCGCGTTGCACAACGCTCGCCCCAAACACCCTAAGGTCAAACCATTGTTCCTTTACACGGGTATTCTACCCACGCTCGTTTCACTCAGATTTCTAAACATCGAGCACAAATCATCCTAACACACCAACACGTTCGTTCAACTGAACCAATGATACGCCCACGTTGCAGGTCCCACCCATCGATTCGCACATACTATCTCTTTCATCACGTTTGATAGAATTCACCAATCCATCCTTTTTTATGCATGTATCACTAAGCCATAATTCTATTATAAATCATTTATATATATCATAAACTCTAAGTCGTCCAGCACAATCTACGTATCCGTTCATAAAAACATCCAACATCTCTTACTTCACATTTCTAGACTAACTCCTCACCAAAAATCCTTAGACTTATTATATCCTGAAACTTGTCTTATCATATCGAACCATAAGTCAAAATAATCCTTCAATTATCACGTTTTGGTCTCCCGCAAGTTCAATCATCCATGTCGGACGTGATATCACCACGCCAACGCTCCCGCGGAATAATCGTCCTAATCCTGACGTGACGCATGTGCGAATAAGAAGTTATACTTGCACAAGACAAGAAGGTCAATCGTTATGGTTATCCCCGAACGAACAGACAACTCATTATCGCTTTTCGTTTTATCCCAAGTTTTACATTGATCCACTAAGCCATGTTCTTCTTACAACCGTTCTTACCGCCATCCAAGTTCGCCTAGCCAAACCGTCCAACTTCAATATTACCATTTGAACATTTCTTAGTCTACTCTTAGCATTCCTTAACAACTAAGTTCAAATTCCAAACCAAAGTATATCCCATTTTATACGTTCCATTCATCGAGTTTGTTTGGAATAATCACCGAACATGTTCCCTTGAGTTCGATTATCCCCGCCGTACGTGAAATCACCACCCCGGCGATCTCGCTGAATAATCATTCTCGCTGGGACAGATTTTGAATGTTATTTTTCCGAACTTGATTTCAAGATCGCTCTTCCAAACTCCAAGCCAAATCTATTACTGCTTAACTCGATCCATCAAAATCATAATTTTACTAACTTGTATCAATCCATACTTATCTTCCAACCATTGTTATGGTCTAAAAATCTCCTAAAATTTGAAATCATCGCATTCGTACTCAAACCGAACTCTATCGAGCGATATCCTACTCAATCCAAATTTTCCATGCACGCTATCATTCGTTCGCTGCATTATTTCCAATTGCACTAATTTTGATCGCATCCCCGATTATTCTATCTTAACTCAAAATTTTAATTCGCTTGTTTCAACTCAGAATCGCTCGTACAATCCTTTAAGTTTTCCCGACCATGAAATCAATTTCAATTGCCCTGGATTTCTATTCGATGTAAGCCTTATCCCTTATTCAACTCATTGTAACTCGTTCGAACCAAATATTGTATGCTTTCTCCGACTTTGGTTACTTGCTAGGCATTGTTTATTTATACCAAGGCTTTACCCAATCTCGTCGCTTATTGCTAGACTCGCTTAATACTCTGAAATTCCTGATTTGTTCGAACACTTTTAAGCCAACCAATACATCACTCAGGGTTCGAGTTATACTCCATGAATTTATACAACTCATTATATCCGTAATTCGCATAATCGAACAGGGGACTTATCGCATACACCACTCAGGAATCGAGTCATCCTAATAACTCCTGAATCTCGTTCGCATCCTTCATTCCTATTCCCAATTCATTCCTTAGAACTCCAACACGATCCCTATTTGTCGCCTTAACGATCTTAGACTCATATACACCTCTATTCATAGTCCTTCATACGGACTATGCTTCAAATTATAACTTATCGCTATGAATAACCGTCCAAACTATATCTGAAAATTCCGTACACGATTCCCATTACTCGCCTTAGCGGCACTCCGATAACGTCTCTATCGATTTCCCTCCTAAGTCAAACTTTATTCTTATCCGAACAATATCCAATTCTCGCTGTAACTCACTAGCACCAAAGGTCTTGGTGCACGATACTCAACACAACTTGGCCAAAAGGCCATGTGCATAGACCACTGTCTGAACGATATTCTTATCTCGTACTCTACTCGCTTGGTGTTTTCATATAGACATATAACTTGCCGATTATAACACGAGTCTACTCTCAGAATATCCTTCACAGGTTGGGACAAAAGCCCACTCATCATAATCCCGTTCAAGCAATCGTATAATTCACACGCACTTTTTGAAAATATTTAGACTTATTGTATGGAACATCCATCGAAGCATCGAGAGAGAGCATCTGCCACTTCTTTCAATACACAAGTTCAAAACTGAGAGAATCGAAACAAATTCCAAGGACGTAAAGCCGTGCTTTGATACCAATATGTCATGCCCCGATCTCCCGCTGAAATAGGCCGTCCCCGCTAGGCGCGAATCACCGCGCCAGCGCTCCCGTGGGACGTACGTTTCCATCGGGACGCGATGTTGCACGAGCCTGGGGTTGCGCCCGCGCAAGGCAAATATCGAAACGGCCGTTGATAACTAGTTCACAGAGTCATCATAGCGGAAATATAAAATGAACACAAGTATTGAATCCAAATCAAGCTCTTTATTGATATGAAATAAAGATTACAAGCGGCGCTAGACCGAGATTACAAACCGCTCATGCTCTCTCTCTCTCTCTCTCTTACAATGAATGTGCCTTTAGGCTTAGAACCAATACAAACAATCTGGATGATGATGTTCCCATACATTATGTCTCATATATGTGAGCTCCAGGTCCGTGCGCCATGCTGCAAGACGCCAAGTGCGGTCCGACACCTCATTGCATTAAGCGATCTCCGAATCCTTACGAGTTCCCCCTGCATCCTGTATGTAGACTGGTTGGGTATCACTATATTGAATGCACTGGTGGGGAAGCCTCTCGCCCACGCCCCAAAACAAGCACGTTCATTAGTTATGTGCACCGACTAGTTTCGTTGTCTTACTATTCTTTTGCCTTAGGATCAGTTACATGACAATATAAAGAAAGTAATCTTCGTATCAGCTCAAGAGTGCCATAATAATGAACAATTGAGTTCACCTTACAATTTCTTACCATTCGGCCTTCCCTATCATATGCAGCAATATAAACAATGATCTACGAAATAACAAGAAGCAACTATGAAACCCAAGTGTTATATCGTGCCTCTGCCTCACAAGACCCATTTTACTAGAACTATGTGTGATACCGTGCATCCATTCTACTTATGGAAAATATCGCTATGCAAACATGACTTATCTATATGAAGGTCACTGGCTCTGCTAGCCATATTGGACATAATCTGAGATGGACGGCTGTCTTCCCAGCTCGGTTGCAAGCCTTGCTGGGCTTCCTAGCCATCTAACGAGTCAACGCCCATCCAGGTCGGTAGCAAGCCTTGCTGGATGTCCCGCTCTCGTCCGCTAGTCATCAGCTAGCGTATCGCTAGGACTACACTGGCACTGTCCTCCCGGGCCGACATGATTCAGATGCCTCAGCAATCGTGTTGAAGACTCTCTCTCTACCTGGTGCGCAACCAGTTGTCCGTGACCATGCAACTACTCCCCCACTTCCAATCCTAGCCGAGGACAACTCTCGGATCAATCTTTGCCGAGGACTACACTCGGATATTTTCTTCTTTACGCAGCTCCCTGATTAGAGACTGCCTCGGTGATCTGCATATCCCGAGTACATTCCTTTCCTTCCATCTCCTGACTTGGAACGACTACTTGATAGCCTTCCTCGTCTATGCATGTAACCTGATTTTACTCCATCCCGTATCATGTTTCGTGCGGTGCAATGTCTCAGTATGAACTCACACTACTTTATAGCATATATGAAGGAAATTACTACATTCCAACTCAACAATCCCGACTATGCATATAGCAAGTAAAATCTCCATGTTCTATACAATAATAAGGCAGGGTTATCCCCTTAGCTAGGTGCGTTCATTTATTTTATTAGCATGCAAAGGTTATCGCCTGAAAACTAGCATGTAACATTCATTTTCTTAGTGTGCAGCTAAGTAGAGACAGGTTCACCGGGGACACCCACCTTAGCGATGTATCGCATCGGTCGAGCGAGACTCCGGATGCGCCTCTGATAGCCTAAGTTTGAGTCCAATAAAGATCCCAACATAAATGCCTTTGCATCGAACGAGCCATCTCGCTGAGCAAGGCGGTTGAATAGCTATACTTATCGGCCCTCCGGGTTGAGCGGAGCGGGTCGTTACAATGTCTGATATATGAATTAGAGAATAGGGCTAAGTGTTTCAGAGTTTGTTTATGTCCTTGAATGTGTCTAAGTGTATGCATCATCAGTGTTAGCATCATAGTGTCTAAGGTTGAGTTGGGTATCATTAAAGTTGGTGTTAGGCATGGATGTTGGTCGGGTTTCAAGAGACCATAATAATAATTTAATGCTCAGGTCTGAAGCCATAAGAGTGTGCTTCAAGTGATCACTAACAGTGAAGGGTAAGTTAAGTAACTGATGGGGCTGATATCAGACTATGACTTGGTATCAGAGTATGGGGGTTTGAGGGAGGTGCTTAGGAGGAGGAGGAGCAGATGCACTGTAGTGCACTGCTCGAGCAAGTGTTGTGCACTTGCTGTTGGTCCAGGGGGTACTTGCCTTCAGCAAGTAACTACACAGTAGTGTTGAGGTACATATTGAGATGTGCGACAAGGAGTAGCAGTAGCAGTACCTCTCATTCAAGGCAGCAGGTAGGGGGGAATAGTAGCTGTGCAGCAATGATTATGTCCAGGTAAGTTTAGCATAATGGGTGTTGTATGAGTGATAAATGAGAGGTTAGAGTTTAGGATATCGATTGACACTAAGGCAGTGAGATACGAGTTTAGGAATTAGAGTATTGTCAAGGTAAGTATCAATATGGTGTTAGCAAGACAGTGGAAGCAAGGTATTGCAGGTGCAATATCACAACAGGGTGCTTTACGGAGCATCCAGGTAATACATGAAGTTGGGAGAGAGTTGGGCCTGTGTTGAGGTGCATGTTGATTTTGGGAAAAAACTGAGTACAGGGTAGTAATAACAACAATTGAGCAACCATGAGGGTATGGGGGGGGGGGGGGGTATTCCAGTATGCATCAGGTATTAAGTATTGGAGAAGAGTTAGGACTTGATGTCTAGGTAGTTGTTAAGTGTTGGAAAAATTAGTGTATGTAAGGCTTACCTAGTAGCTAGTAATACCAGAAAGTATCAGTGTAAAGTGGTAGTTTCAGTTGAGTTTGGGTTTATATCAGTTTTGATGTGGAAGGGTAGTGACAATGAGGAAACTTGGATATCAATTGTGTTCAAGTGCTAGAGTATACCAATGAGCAACTGGTACCAGTTAAGTTTGAGGTTATAGGTGGGTATCAGTCATAAGAGTCTATCCGTTCTAAGATATCATAAAATATAGAGCCATTTAGAAGTATATCTTATATAGTATATGTAGATACCAAGTATAGGTAAGATATTGGCTAAGTGAGTTAGTTAAGGTATATACTACTAGTAGATAATATTAACTAAGAATTTAAAATACCTTATATACATATGATACATAGCAATATATGAACTAGTATAAATAGTATAAGTAGTGTAGGCTAAGATACTTGGTATTGACTAGTAGGACAACTAGATAACTAACTTAGAACCCAAAAATAGGTCTTGACCTAGTTTGACTAGTATGGCCTAGTTTTGACCTAAAAATATGGTTGTAACCTATTTAAGACTTATTTATGATTCCAATTACTTATTTGACATAAAAATTCATATGAGGCACTGTTTTGGACATTGTTGTTATTCAGCACCTGACCACAGGTGAGTACATTCTCTGATAGTTTTCATTATTTGATTACTACTATAATTCACGTATTTTGAAATATTATTTATGATTCTTGACACGATGATACACAGATTGGTATTGTTATTGGATCGTCAGTCATGAGATATTACCTTGACTCATCGCAATGATATCGAATATAGCTCATCGTTTGGTATTGGATAACATTGAATAATATTGGTTAACATTGGATACATTGGCTAGTAACGTGTCATGGTTGGATCCATCGTATCAGTTGGGAAGGAGAAAGTACTATCTAGATATGTGATCAAGAACTATTGTCAAGTAGTATAAATCATCGGCTACTAGATAATTATAAACTTCACGTATGGTTGAGCTAGTATTTCCTTAGTGTAAATCATTGAATCTCCCAAGCTGATTACATATCTATTTAGTATTTTAAAACACATTGTATGTTGTAGTTATCATATTCAGTTCATATATTACATTGTCTTATACCTGATATTGTAGTTCCTTATCTTTTCTCATATATGCATTGGCTATACCCTATTGCTTACATTGACTCTCTCTCTCTTTACTATTGCCATTGTATCAGTTATTGCTTTCTCATTGTATATATCATCCTCTATTTTACTATTTTATAGTCTTTGTCAATTAATTGGAACTGCTATTGGGTTATACTCGTTCCATCCTGACTGGATATATTTTTCAGACGACGACTTAGAGGACTGGTGTCCCACATACGACGGACCACAGGAGGGGATAACAACCATGGGACCTGACACTCAGGAGTGATTGCCGGGAGGTCTAGCCAAAATCACTAGTTATCATAGTTAGTTCTATTAGCATTTTGGTACCGGATTTATTTTCGGCGTATATTTGACTTGGGTATTATTATTGTATTGGATGTTATTGATGTTTAGACTTCATAGTTATATTAGAGTTCTTTGATATCTTATCATGCTTTAGAATTGTGATTGGATATTTATCATACCATTATTATCATATTATCCTCCTCCTTGCAGTGGAGATATTATTAGCAGATTATATATTATGTGAGATGCTAGTTAGTTAGTGATGACCTGGACATCGTTCTACTGCCGATGTTGCGGCATAGGCAGGATATACCCACGTACTCGTGCCCCTTCACCCGATGCGGGTCATGACAGAGACTCCTATCTACCTTGGATTTATACAATGCTCGACTGGCAGCATTGGAGCATATATGTCCTCCTAGTGCGCCTGCATGGACACCAACTCCCTCGACTCCACCTACATCGATATCGGTGACAATTTTATAGGACGAGTATGACATGCTCATATCCCAAGTGCGTTGCGGTGCTCCTTTTCCTCTAGATCGACAGTAGTCCTAGTTAAGACAGTTTATTTATTTATTTCTGTATTGATTGTGTCATACCCCAGTACTAGAATACTGGAGAACGAGAGTGTGACTCAGCCAACTACACCTTATGGAAATTCGAAGTAACCCGTAATGTGCTAAGGTTGTCAAGAGACAAGGAGGTGCATACTACAATCAAGTCACATAGGGTCAAGAATCTCTATATATGTCTCAATCATCAACCAATAAATAATAAGAATGAGCATATAATTTAAAGCAGTTAGGCGTCCCTGACGCTCTATCAGAATGATCATAAAACTAGTTACACAGGATGATAAACTAGTACATTGCCAAGAGTACATAACTGTAAGTCAGCCGCCGTCTGAATACTATACAATCATGTAAAGGAACCGATGTCCAGACAAACCGGCTAACAAGTGACGTCGGCAAAATGTCAAAAAGGTAAATATAAAATGATACTCAGAGTGGCGATGAGAAAACCCACTCAAGTTCCTCGATGAACGTCCTCCTGGTGTACGCCATCGAACAGGTACGGAACAGAATCCTCGGGCTCTGCTGCTGAACCTGGCTAAGCAAAACCAGCGGGGTCAGGCCCCAAATAGCAAGTACCACAAAGGATCACAAATGAATGAAGTAAAACCCAATAAAGTATATAAAATAAGATCTGTAACACAATTGTACGAGCATGACCTCTCATAAAGACAGTAGGATACCTCTACAACCAACAGGGACAAGGGGTACCACACTACTCCGAGACAGGGTGCGACTCACAATTATGTACACGACAAAGGTAACAACATAAAAAAAAATTAAGAACAACCACACATGCCACAATACCGGCTAAGATATATATATATATATATATATATATATATATATATATATATATATATACATGTAATAATATGTAGCTTCGATCCATGGATTATTGTTACACATTGGCGCAACCCTACAAACAAACAAGGACAAGGGTTGAACCGTCACATCACAATAGTCCATGTCCCTCGACTACCATCACATCCCCAATTAGATCTGCCAACAATCCTACGACTTGTTATGTGGAGTCCAGGAATATAATATAATATATATATATATATATATATATATATATATATATATATATATATATATATATATATATATATATATATATTGTGCTATGATCAAGTAAGGCTAACCGAACCAATATTATACTGGCAATGGAAGAGAAAAATAAATAGTACTAGTCCCCCGTAGGGCCACCGAGCTAATAAATCAGTAACGGTTCCATCATTCCTATAGGGAAATGCTAGCTCAATTTAAATTAAAAAGTCAGATATTGTACTCCACTAGTGCGGATGATATACAATATCTGTGGGGGCCCGCCTAGCATTCCACCAACAAGTGTTGGAGAGTAAGTTGTCATTCACGATCTCGGGATACCGTTCCCTCCCCATGCTCTATAAATTTTTACCTAATTAACCTTATGTCAAAAGAATATTGTGTCGTGGTCTCACGATCATTCTCCTATAGATGTCGTCCATACTACGGGCATACTAGATACTAATCCACATTGTCACTCGAGAGATCCAGTCTGGACTCACCCTAGTATGATGCAATAAACCATCAAACATCCTAACTACGCTATGGTTATTGACCAATTATCATATCCGTGCCAAAAAATTAGAAATATATATAATATCAAACACCAATGCAGGATCTCATATCACATCTAAATGTACATGTTGGCCAATGTGACACAATTCCTAAAAATTTGTCGAGAAATCAGCCTCGCAGAACGAGTCAAATTTGACCGTTTTATGCTTCATTCAAAGTATTCCAAATTATAAGGAATTTGAAAACTTTGAAGGGGGCTTGTAGAAGCATGAAAAATACGCTGGGGAATTATACGCTAGGGAAATATTATACGCGTAAAACCCCCAACATGCATGAAGCCCGCGTAAAACAGAGCTCCAGCACTGTGTGGCATAAAATATGACTTCAGAGCAATTGGCGTACAACCGAGCTTCAACGCTATTCAGCGTAAAACAGAGCTCCAGAACCGTCCCCGTAAAGCAGTACTTCCAGACTGCTTCGGCGTAAAAAGGTTGCTATATCGCCACTTCAGCGTAAAACCTGTCTGCTTTTAATGCAGCAAAAAGTTGTACGAGGAACTCTTCGTATTCCTCGAATAAACCTGTCAGACGAAGTAGTGAACCTGACTCCTGAAAAAAGAGTACTGCACGACGATCGAGAGGACGGCTGTAATGATGATTCTGTACAGAGCCCCAGACTGTCGTTTAGTGACATAACCCTTGATATAAGATATTGTTTACGCATTCAAGGAATACGCTGCCTATTCTATACAGGCAGAGATGAGCTTTTACGCTCAGGATGAGACAAAACCAACTGCCACGTCAAAAGCTGTTCTTCGTACAGAACTCGAGGCACATCTCTGCAGTTAATGCGCGAGATGGGGGCAGATCTCTATATTTAATGCACGAGATTTGGTTTTACTTTTAATGACTGGAAGAGCTATACTTAGGGCTAATATGCACACATCACTACCCCTGCACATTACGCCAACCAGGCTATTTTTAACTATAGGAGTACGCCGTACGCTATCTCCTCGAAATACGCCAACTTGGCTATTTTCAACTATAGGAGTACGCCGTATACTATCTCCTTGAAATACGCCAACTCAGGCTACATTTGCAAAGGTGCGTGATAAGGCTATTTGGCCCAGAATACGCTCAAGACCTCAGTCAAAGAAGGATAATTGGCTATCTTTACGCCGGTTACATATCTATGCAGTATCAAGCTTTACGCAGAATTTGGCTTCTACGCCAACTAGACAGCTATTTGGCTTCTACGCCAACATGACAGCTATTTGGCTTCTACGCCAACATGACGGCTATTTGGCTTCTACGCCAATATGATAACTATTTGGCTTCTACGCCAACAAGACAGCTATTTGGCTTCTACGCCAATATGACAGCTATTTGGCTTCTACGCCAACACGACAGCTATTTGGCTTCTACGCCAACACGACAGCTATTTGGCTTCTACGCCAACATGACAGCTATTTGGCTTCTACGCCAACCAGACAGCTATTTGGCTTTTACGCCAACGTGACAGTTATTTGGCTTTTATGCCAACCTTCTCTACACGAGGGGCAGTTACCTACGTGGCTTGCATGCCGTGATCTTCGATGAGCGATTATACGCATTACCTCATAGTAGAATATGCGTCACACGCAGATTCAGGAGATCATTCATACGTGGGTAGGAGTTATTATAACCGCCGCGTAAAAAGTGCAACTCTCTCTGCTGTTTGGTTTCTACGCTGACTGGACGGTTACAACCGAATTCTATAAATAGAGATTTCCTGTCACAGGAACAGAGGTCAGAAAATAGAGGTCGAAGATTTTTCAAGAGAGTGGAATTCAAGGAAGAAAAGAGAATATATCCAGAGAGTGTTGATTGACTACTTTGGCAACGAGAGTTCAATCTTTCCTGCAATCTTTGAAGCATCTTCTCCGTCTTCTACAGCACTTCTTCGTCATCGTGTAGTCCAAGGGACAAAGTGATCGACCGTAGATCAGACTCCTATAGCAATATTTCTCCAGAATTAAATTTTTGTACTTAACATCCTCGTATAGGATTAATTGTACTTCTTTTTCTTGTTTGTAAACAAAGAAAGGGTTTCGTATAAACTTGTTTTCAATTTTTTTCGTTTATTATCAAACACAAGATGGCGACTCTGTTGGGGACTACTTTCTCATCTGACGAGAAAGCTATTGCTCAACACGATGCTGTATCCGTTGGATCAAAGAAGAAGACTCTGGTCATCCAATTCGACCAATCTGCTTATAAAGACATGCTTCGCGCAGGGGGTGGCTCTCGTTCCCTCTCTGTCCACGACAACAGAAAGTTGCGTAAAGTATGGATGCCCCGGACATTCCCTACCCTTCCTGCAGGCTCTCTTTCTCCGACCAACAAGGTTGTGACGTCGCAACCTGTACGCCTCGCGCGTAAAACTCTGTCTCCCGTCTGTGACGTGGCAGACAAACTTTGGACAATGCCTCAGTGCTAACCCAGAAGTCTACTCCATTACCCTGCGCGTAAAACTTCGTCTCCCGTCTGTGACATGACAGACAAAATTTCTGACAAGGCCTCAGCGCCAATTCGAAAATTCCAAATACGCCATACGCGTAAAAATACATCGCCCATCTATGATGATCCCTTCAATCACCGCAAGGGAAAACAAGTGGCAAACCTTCCAACCTCTAGGCTTTTACGCCATCAAGAGAAGAAGTTGTCCACTCTTCATATTACGTGGGACGCTGGAGGCCAATTGAGGACTTCCTCAGTTTTATGCCAACCCGCGCAAAACTCAAGATTACGCCAGGACAAGCCCCTCAGCGTAAAGAATACCTGGTTCACGGGAACATACGCTCCTCAGGCAGATGATGGATCGTACGCTACTCACATGGCAGAACTACTGTATTCTTATGGCAGGGAGAGAGTTATGATTCCCAATCTCCATACCCCAACTGATGTAAAAAGGCAAAATAAGCCTTCTTCTTCTTCTTCTTCTTCTTCTTCTTCTTCTCCTGTTAATCTCCCTGACTTGCGTGATTTTCTGATCCAGAAACGCAAAGACAGGGGATCTTCTAATATGTCTATTACATCTCCTTGGGAGCATCATTGTAATAGTCATAAAGTTATAGTTAACTACTGCTGTGCTAAGGCAAAACGGTCAGTTTTCGACCGGTTGAACTACTCTTTGCCCTTACAGGAAGAAGATTCGACATTCGCATCAGTAAACATGGCTTCACACATTCCTAGAGGAAGATCAAGTTCAAGACGTCATCCCTCTAGAACTCCAAGCCAAAGGAGATTTGACAGGCTCCTGGAGAATATTGAAGCAGGTGTCTTTCGGAATACTCGCTCGAGGTCACGACAATCGGCTTCATATTCCTCCGATTCTGACACTGGGGGTCGTCAATTTCCTGAATTTGATACTGACAGCATAGACTCGATCTCCACAGATATCTATACTAATTTCTCAGTAGCACCCAGAGAAATGGGAGTTTATGCCATTGGAGATGAACAAGAAGAGGCTTCCCCATCAGGAAGTACTGAGCAACGCATTGCTGTATTGGAAACATCACTTAAAGAGATGCATTCCATGATGGAGAATATACACCAGATAATGGTGACTCAACATGCAACTGCTATAGCTCAAGCATCGGTTCCTCCGACTCAACTACGTGTAGGGGTGGACATGCCACCATCCAACACAAGCCAGGAGCCTGCTCTAAATCAAGAGTCAACGGCTCCTTAACCTCTGAACCCGGAGAATGTATTGCCTCCTGTTGGAGTTATAATACAACCGACCTCTCACCTCTCTGCGGTCCCCTTCCCAGCTGAACATCCGATGCAGGCAGTTCGGAAATTGAAAGCCCAATTTGATACCTTGAAGCATAAAGATCAGCTCAAGAAATTGGGAAACAACCAGCCATACCCAGCTGTCTGGGATGAGATCCCTTTCCCATCAAAATACAAACCATGGGCTATGGTTTTGTTTAAGGGAAAGACGTCACCAAGCCAGTACATGAACTACTTCAGTATGATGATGGTGTTGTTGTAGGGGAATGATGCTCTCCTTACCCGAGTGTTTAAGGGCTGTCTGTCTGGTGTAGCATACCAATGGTACCGTAGTCTTGCGGACAACTGCATTTCTTCTTTTGAAGATTTTAAGACTCTGTTCTTCGCTCGATTCTACGAAGGAGGGATGGACATGTTCATGTCCTCGCTCATCAAAGTGAAGCAGAAGGAGAAAGAGAACGTTCGAACTTCCATTGAATATTTTTGTCAGACTACTTTACAGATGCCTCCCGGAGTTCCGAATTCAGCCTTGGTGGACATTTGCAGGAAGAATCTTCTCCCGCTGATCTCAGTGTTCACAGGACCATATCAGTTCCATGATTGGCCCTCGTTTATCATCTCAGCAGTATCCGTTGAAGATAACAGTCGGAAGGCGCGTGACAATGGAATCATGATCTCTACCTCTGAAAGTGGGAAGAGGTCATCCTCCAATAGCGACCACCCTCGTGGTTCCAAAGGAAAGGAAGCTCTGGCGATTAATACGTCCAGGCAACATACTCCAGGGACTACGCAGGAGAATCCTGGGACTTCCAGGCCTAAAGAAGAATATTCTTTTGACGACGACGATATTCCGAGCATATTCGATTGTCTACTCAAAAGTGGCAAGCTCACTCTCTCCGAGATAAAGCGGCCAAATGAAATCGGCAGTACCAATAACCCTAAGTACTGCATTTTTTACAGGTACATACATCACCCCACAAAGGCATGTTATGTACTAAAAAGGAAAATCCAAGAGCTGGTCGATGCCAAAGCCATCACTCTGTATAATAGCGAGAAGACAGTCACTGCCAACATGATCTCTCTCCAATTTGGCGATCTGCCCCCTCAGGAAGTCCCGAATGGTGTGATACCTATTCCACGGGCAATGATGAACATAGTGAATCTCCCTCCGACCAGGGGTGTCACCACCCCATTTCCAGAACCGGGTATTTTTTTTATTTTTTAATTTGGTTAATTGTGCATTATTTATAATTAATTGTATTTATATTTAATTAGTGATTGCATTATTTTTTATTATTTTTATTTTGATTGTTTTAGGATTTTGGCTAGCCTGGACCCATGTCAGACCCTAGTGGACCCATGTCCGACCCAGCCCACACCCTTGTGAGAATTATTTTGGGGTTTAGATTTATTATTTTATTTTTAGGAGGTTAGTTGGAGAGATTTGGAGCTAGTTTGAGCGCATTTGGAACCCGGAACCCAAAACCGAGTGAGTAGGGGCGTTTTGGGAACTTGGAAACTTGTGTGAACCCATTTTTATAAGTGGCCGGCCCCTACCTACCCCTCCCAACCGTGGAAACCAGCAGCCCTCTCCCTCTTTATCATTCCACTTCTTCTTCTTCTTCTTCATTTCTTCTTCTCCACTTCTCCTTTCTTCTTCCTTCTTCTTCCAAGTAAGCTTCTCTTCACTTTTCTTCTTTCTTTCTTTCATTCCTTCTTCCTTAAGCTAACCCTAACCCTACATTCTTCCCTAACCTAGGTGGGTAGAGCCTAGATTTGGTGTTGGAGCTTGGATTTGAGGCTTGAAAGCTTGGATTGGAGGATTTGGAGCATTTTTTAGACTTTGGCTTGGGATTCCAACTCCCAAGAGGTAAACCCTAATTTTTCTCCTAGTAATTATTTTTATATAGTGTAATTAATATTTTAGAACCTTTCTAGACCCTTAGGCTACCCGTGGGAGGAAGTTGGAACTAGTTGGGTAGTGTTTGGAGACTTTAACACTAGATTTTGTGTCAATTTTGGGTGAAATCCAAATTTGGCCCAATTTTGGGTGATGCCCTAGGTTAGACGGACCTAGGTAGACGTTGTCGGGTGTCTTGAGGGTGAGTGCGTGTCTCCGTTTGGACACGGAAAGCCGCGTCGCGGAGAAACGGGCGTTTCGGGCAAAATTGGGGCTTTTCGTCGTCGCCGATTCTAAGTGCGTGTGCGTTTCCGCCATGGGCCTAGAATCGACGCGGGAGCACATTTTCTAGGATCTAGACATCGTGTAGAGCGCATGGGTAAATTTTGGGCTGATTCCGAGTTCGTTTGGTGTGCGTTTCAGGAGGTTTTCCGAGCCGCGCACCACGTGTTAGTATCGGGGAGTGTGTACTAGAGTTTTCGAGTTATATTTTATATATTTTTAGGTGTTTGGGCGTGTCGGGGTCGTTGGGCGTGCGTTGGTGGGCGTTGTGGGCGTGTTGTGCGTTGTGTTGTGTTTGTTTATATATATGTGTATATATATATTGTGTGTGTGTTTTTATATATATATTTATATATATATGTGTGGTTATGTGCTTGTGAGCGTGTTAGGGAGTGCTTGTGTGAGTGTGTAGGTGAGTGTGTGAGTGAGTGCTTGTGTGAGTGTGTAGGTGAGTGTGTGTGAGTGGGAGTGAGTGTTTAGATATAGATATATATGTATATGAGTTTGAGTTTGTGTGTATATTAGTATATATTTTTATATATATATGTATGAGGGTTTGTGTGTGAGGTTGTGTGTTTGTGAGAGTGTGTGCTAGTGTGTGTGTGAGTGTGTGTGAGGGTGTGTGAGGTTGAGTGTGTGTGAGTGAGGATATATAGAGATATATATATGTTTAAGAGTGTGAGTGTGTGTGTATATATATATATATTAGTGTATATATATATATATATATATATATATATATATATAGATATATGTGTGTATGTATATATAGATATGTGTGTGTGTGTATTTATATGTATCAGTGTGTGTGTGTTTATATGTGTTAATATGTGTGTATATATATATATATGTTAGTAGATATAAGTTAGTGTGTATATATATCTATAGGGTTATATATATATATATGTATGTATATGTATGTGTATATATATATAGTGATAGATATATATAGGTGTGTGTGTGTGTGTGTGTGAGATGAGGGGGGGGGGGACAGAATCTGGAACCAGCAGCAGCAGCAGCTGCTAGAGCAGCAGCAGTACATAGCAGCAGCTGCAGCAGCATGTAGAAGCCCAGCAGCAGCAGTAGCATGGAGCAGCAGCAGCAGCAAATGCAAGGGCACCAGCAGCAGCAGATTTTGAAGCAGCAGCAGCAGCAAGGTTGAAGGCAAGCATGCTGCAGTAGCAGCGAGGCAAGTAGCTAGGTGTGAGAGAGTTAATAGGATAGATAGTTAATAGTTATATAGATAGATAGTAATAGAAATAGTTGATAGACAGATTAGATAGATTGTTAGCTAGCTAGACTAAATAGATAGCTAGATAGATGGATAGGTAGATATATGAATAGCTAGGTTGATAGATAGATGGATGATAGATAGATTAATACATAGATGGTTAGATAGATACATAGGTAACTAGATACCTAGGTAACTAGATACCTAGTTAGTTAAAGATAAATAGATAGATAACTAGATAGGTAAATATTAGATAGATAGTTAGGTAGATAGATGATAGATAGGTAGATAGCTAGATACTTAGATATATCTACCTAAGAGATAGATATCTATATACCTATACTTATATATATATATCTATAGATATCTTGATAGGTAATATATATATATACATATATATATATATATGTTATGTTTGGTAAGGTAAATGGGTATATATATGTGTGGATATATATGTATATAGGTAGATACCTATTTAGATATATATAAATATGATAGGTATCTATATTACCTAGCCTAGATTATAGCTAGATATATATGTTTATGCATAGTTAGTTAGCTAGAGGGGTAGTCGGGTTGAGTTTAGAGCGGTATCTCAATACCTTGAGATACCGAGGTATCTCAATACCTTAAGATAACCAAGGTATTGGATTTCGAGCGGGGTTTTTGAGCAATAGCCTAGAAATAATATTGGAGTGATTTTTATATGCTTATGTGTATATATTTACGCGTGCTAGCATAGGTTTTAGCGGATTTAGGCGGGGTATATAGCCTAGGTTGAGGTATCGGATACCGAGGGTATCCCGGTATCTCAAGGAGACGAGTTTGTGAGTTTTCTAGCTTAATGACCTCGGTTTGACCTAGAATTTCAGGAGCACCCTAGTTTGACCCAGACTTGACCGTAGTTGACTCGGTTGACCGCCAAAGTCAACTTTTGACCTAGTTTTGACCTAGAGTTGACTTTTTGGACCCAGAGTTGACTTTTTGGCCCAGATTTCACCGGTTTGACCCGTTTGACCTAGAACGACCCTAGAAGCCTATTTTTAGTTATTTTATATCTGTTTAACTCATTAGAACCCTGTTTAACCTTGCTTTTCGCATGGGTCCTTGCGATACCGGTTCGGATCGCCAGTTGCTCAGGACGTCAGGCGAGTATATTCTCTGATAGTTTTCATTATTTGATGATTATTATGATTCAACTTCTAGTATAGTATCATCTGATTATTCTGGCACAACACGGGACACTGATTGATATTTCTGGATTCATTTACTTGCGACACGTACATTTCATGTTTCTGGCCTCTATTCTGGAATCACTACAGGCATCACCTACTGGCATCACCTACAGGCATCATTCATGTTCAGGCTGGACTCATCTTGATTTGCGTATCGGGTCTTGGATCCACTTGTATTAGTCAGGGCGGGGAAATACTCGAGTAGACATGTAAACATTCCTATCTGGCATCATCAGGAATCACTCCCTCTGGTCTAATCTGGAATGATAGCAGCCGCGCACCCAGTGCGCGGTGAGCCGTACTTACCCCTAGCCGTTTACATGTCGAAATAAGTATTTCAAAGACACCGAGTTCATTCTTTATAGTCTGGACTCTCATGCATTTCTTGACTTGTCTCACTTACATGTTTCTGGACTTGACTCACTACATGTTTTTCATGCAGGACTCACTACACGTTCATGTGCACGGACTTGATCTTAGCTTAGATTTCCTGTATCTTGCAGTTATTACTATTTTGCTCTGATATCCATGCATCTTTACCTTATACACCAGTGACATATGTATATTTCTTGTTCCATACTTTATTTTATTATTCTTGCTACTTGCTATAACTGTTTTATAGTTTTTATCATTTAAATGGAACTGCTGTTAGAGATGTACTTGCTCCAGTCCTGACTGGACATATTTTTTAGAGTATCCGGAGGAGTGGTGTCCGACGTTTTATGGACCTGAGCCTGTCGATGGTGCAGACAGGGACCCTCTAGTTTAGGGGTGATCTCCGGGTTGGTAGCCGGGATCACTGAGACTTTATTGTTGTTTTTATTAGCTTTTAGCACCGGATTTGTCTCCGATTTTAGATTGAGACCTTGTTTGTATATTATTTTGGATATTGATGTATTATTATTTGATGTTGTGGTTGTTGTAGTAGTTGTTGTTGGTTAGACTTTATAGTTGTTAGATCTCTGTGTTATCTTATCGTGCTTAGATTCGTGATTGAGTACTTGATTATCATTGTGATATTTGCTCCTCCGTTTGGAGTTGAGATCTTGACAGGTTTATATTGTTTGTGTGGTTGCCCTCCTTTTGGAGAGGTCATGCCCGATTTTTGTGTGAGATTATTATTTAGTTAGTTGACCTAGACAGCGTTCTACCGTCGATGCTGCGGCGTAGGCTGGACGTACCCACGACTCATGCCCGATTTTCCGGGTGCGGGTCATGACAAGGGGGCAAAATCATGACCTGGTACCCGTAACTACTAAGCGTGGGGAGATAATGTGGGTTCATCCTGATCTGGTGTCAGAGATTGAGGAAGAGACTCAAGCTGCTAAAGCTAAGTCCAAAAAGAACTCAAGATGCAAACCATGTCATATGGTTGCAATATCCCCGACATCAGAAGAAGAGACTTTGGCTACCGGAACCCGTTCAGGGAAAGTCTACCTCAAGGACTATGGAGGAAATCAGGAAGAAGCAACGGCAGACACTTCAGCTGCCAAACTTTCCGAGCCTGAACCGGTCATACCAGAGACAGGCCCTTCTAGACCAACTTCGGCGGACAAGGGCAAACAAAAAGAAGTTCGTTTTGATAAACCTTTGAAGAATATTCAAAACAAAGGTTTAGAAAAATCATACAACTTCGACATCTTGGCCCAGTTGGCTAATACTCCAGCCAGATTGTCCATTTTTGAGCTACTCAGGCTATCAAAAGACACTCGTCAAGCCTTGAGTGAAGCTTTAAAGCAGGCGGACGTGTGCTTGACCCAGCTCAAGTCCCCGGATAAAGAGCCTGTGGCATGTCCTCAATGCCATAGTGTGATGGAAGTGGTCCCTAACATCACTTTCACTCAAGAGGACATGCTATTGAAAGATAACAAGCATGACAGGCCTCTTTATTACACCGGATACGTCGGCTCTATGGAGGTAGACCGGATTCACATAGATCCGGAATCGTCGATCAACATTATCCCTCATAGCTTACTCAGACCGTTGAGGATTCCTACAAGTGAATTGGCTTACACCACCACTACAATCGTAGGCTTCAATGCCAAAAAAAGCAAGTCGTTGGGGAAGATTCGTCTGAGGATCCAGATTGGTGACCTTAGATCAGTGGCTACTTGCTACGTCATTGATTCGGAGGTGTCTTACAATATTTTGTTGGACAGACCATGGATCCACGAGCACAATATTGTTCCTTCGACTCTACATCAATGCTTCAAATATGTAGACACGCAAGGGACAGTAAGAACGGAGTTTGCTGACCTCAACCCGTTCAAAGGAGTTGAGTCCTATTATTTTGATGCCATGTTGTACACCCAAGACTACATGAAGAAGGTGTCAGGCAGGACAGGGGAGGAATCCCATCGGGAGCCAGGAGAATCATCTGCTGAGCAACCTCTGTCAATCCAGGTGAAAGGACGGACTACCCGTCCGAAAGTCATTGAACCTATGGCTATCTACTGGAACAAAACCAAATCGGGAGTAGGAAGTGATCCTCTAGTGATCACTCTGAATTAGAAGCCTCCACCTTTGGTCATCAACCTTAGGCGCAGCATGCAGCCGATTGATGTAAATACAACCGGGAACGGGGTTTTTGACGATAATAAAGATTCTCTTTTCCAGTATACTGACGCTCAATCTCCGAATCAGGAATCTTTCTCTCATAACGATTTAGAGCCTATAGCACAAAAATTCTTGGAAGCTATAGACTCCTATCATCTGTATATATGGGAAGTAGCGTCAATATCTAATGTTATCATCACATATGGGCCACATGAAGATTCTATCTTTATTGTTCCGCCTACTAGCAACAATCAGCATCCAATAGTCTTCGGTCGCATGCGGAACAGACCGATTGTACAAGAAGATTTTTACGAGTACGATGCTGGGAAAATGCAGGTTCACAGATATAGCCCATAGGGTTTGAAGATTATGCAAAGCATGGGTTATGACCTGAAGTCATAACCAGGCCTCAACTATGGGAAAGACAGGCGAATATCGTTACAAGGTGGTCCCTACTGTCAACGAACTCACTTCGGGTTAGGGTATACCATGTCTCTAACCACTTCTGGGTCAAGTGAGGATATTTTTTCCTCTTCTCAGGATGGTTCATCATCCTCCGGCTCATATGCTGATCTCGAACAAGTATTGTCAGCAAATAAGGTATTAACAGATTCTCTCGAAGTAGAGGAACAAGAATCTGAACCGTTTAAAAATGACTCCTGGGTACAGCAAATGGATACACAATAGGAACTCTGGTTCGAGCAAAGAGAACCGCCCACTGAAGATAAAGTTTTTCAAGTCGATATTGGGGATAAAATTTTACCAAAGCCGATATTTATCAGTAACAATCTTTCCGAAGAAGAAAGGGAAAAAATGATCCAGCTGATAAAAGAATATATCGATATCTTTGCGTGGAATTATGAGGATATGCCAGGTCTTGATCCAAAAGTGGCTACCCATAAGCTCAACATACTGCCCAATTCAAAGCCTGTAAAGCAGCAACAACGTCGATTTCGCCCAGATATGATGGATGCCATCGAAGCTAAAATCAAGAAGTTGGTAGCCTGCGGGTTCATCCGGGAAGAACAACATCCCGATTGGGTCACCAATGTTGTCCCAGTCATGAAGAAAAGCGGGAAAGTTCACATTTGTATCGACTTCAGAGATCTAAATACAGCCTGCCCCAAGGATGAGTTCCCTCTTCCCATCACAAACGTTATGATCGATAATACATGCGATTTTGAACGCATGTCTTTCATGGACGGATTTTCAGGATACAATCAGATTAAGATGAATCCTGAAGATGAAAAGCATACTGCTTTTCATGCCACTGGGGGTATATTACTATACAGGCATGCCTTTTGGATTGAAGAATGCCCGGGCTACATATCAGCGAGTTATGAGTAACATATTCCATGAGCATCTATGCAAAAAAGTGGAATATTACATAGACGATATCGCTGTCAAAAGCCGCCTCAAGGATAATCACATCCAAGACTTGAAGACGGTATTCGAGTCGATGCGCCAACATCAGCTCAAAATGAACCCTACAAAGTCCTTCCTCGGTGTATCCAGTGGCAAATTCCTGGGATTTGTCATTACCGCTAAAGGCATTCAAGTTGACCCTGATAAAGTAAAGGTTATCGTAGAAATGCGACCGCCCCGAAATCTGAGAGAACTTAGGGGATTTCAAGGTCGTCTAGCTTATATCAGGAGATTCATATCCAACCTCTCTAGGAGATGTCAACCTTTTTTCCGCCTGATGAAGAAATGTGTGTCCTTTGTATGGGACGAAGCCTGTCAGTTAGCATTTAATGATATCAAACGTTATCTCACTAATCCTCCCGTTCTGGTGCCTCCCGTCATAGGAAGACCATTTTTGATGTATGTTCGAGCAATGGATCATTCTTTAGGAGCTCTCCTCGCACAGAAGAATAATGAAGGTCATGAACAGGCTATCTACTATCTAAGCAGGATGATGGTCGGAGCTGAACATCGGTATAACCCAGTAAAAAAAGAATGCTTGGCCCTAATATTCGCCATTCAGAAGATGCGACATTACGTGACAGGTCAAACTATTCATATCATCTCCAGAATCAATCCTCTTCGGGTACTGATGAACAAGCTGAGCGTCCTTAATTCCTGACTCGCGATTTGGGCGATGTTATTAACACCGTATGATATGGTGTACGTCCCTCAGAAGTCCATCAAAGGTCAGGCCTTGGCTGATTTCCTAGCAGCTCATCCAATTCCGAAAACCTCCAAACTATACGAGGATATTCTCGACGAAGTTGCAGAATGTAATTCCGCAACGGAAGGTGATACATGGCAGTTATTCTTCGATGGTGCCTCCAGGACTGGTCCCAAAGGAAACGTGGTTTCAGGAGTAGAAATCGTTCTGGTAACTCCTGATAAACTCGTCATCTATCGAGCATATTCCCTTAGCGAACCTTGCTCTAATAACGTGGCAGAGTACAATGCTCTACTAATCGGGCTTCAAGTAGCTAAAGAATTGGACGTCGAATATCTGGAAGCTTTTGGTGATTCCCAGCTGATCGTCAATCAGGTTAGAGGAGTTTATGAAGTCCGCAATCCAGACCTCATTCCTTACCACCAAGCAACGATCGAGATAGCCATGTCTTTCAAAGGATTCTTCTTAGAGCATGTGCCTCGATCTCAAAATTTGGAAGCTGATGCTCTGGCCAGTCTAGCTACAGATCTATCTATTCCTATAAGAAGGCAAAATTCGATGATCCTTCTCAACAGAGATTTATTCTGTGTGAAAAATAATTTTTACATGGAACACAACTACGCCGTGAACACGGTTCCTCCTAAGAGAGACTGGAGAAGTCCCTTTATAGATTTTGTGGCATATAGAATCTTAGCATAGGACCCTAAAGAAGCAGTATCCATCAAAAGACGATCATTACGCTTCTATTTTGATGCTTCTTCACAAAGTCTATATCGCCGAACATACGACGGACTACTGCTACGATGTCTCTCCGATGATGATGCAAAGCGGGTTATCCGTGAAGCTCATGACAGAGTATGTGGAGCACATCAACCCGGTCCTAAGTTACAGGATCGTATCAGGAGGATGGGCTACTACTGGCCTACTATGATTGCAGATGCAGTAAAGTATGCAAGACAGTTCAAAGCCTGTCAGGTTCATGCAGATTTTATATATCAGCCTTCTGAGTATTTATATCCTACCATTGCATCATGGCCCTTTGAATCATGGAGTATGGATATCATTGGTCTGATTCACCCGTCATCTTTTAGAGGACATCGGTTCATATTGGCTATCACCGATTATTTCTCTAAATAGGCAGAGGCGATCTCCCTTGCTGAGGTAAAGACATCCAATGTGATCAGCTTTATCAAGCAACATGTCATTTATCGTTTTGGGATATCCCGAAGGATAATTCATGACAACGGGCCTCAATTCATCAGCCAAGCGTTTCACCGATTTTTGCGATAAGAATCAGATACAAAATATGGCCTCTACGACATATAATCCAGCTGCTAATGGTTTGGTGGAAGCTTTCAACAAAACCATTATCAAACTCCTGAAAAAGTTCATCTCTTCGAACAAAAGAGATTGGAATGAGAAGTTGGGAGAATGCCTCTGGGCATACCGTACAACGGTACGAACACCGACGGGTTGTACCCCATTCTCATTAGTCTACGGGTGTGAAGCTGTTCTTCCCATTGAAATCCAAATTCCATCACTCAGAATAGCAGTAGCTAATGATTTGACTCAGGAAAACAATTATCGACTACAGCTTCAAGAGCTAGAAGGATTAGACGAGAAACGCCTTTAGGCTCAGCAGCGTATTGCGTTCTACCAAGCACGCATTTCCAGAGCTTTTAATAAAAAGTGAAGGAAAGAGTGTTCAAAGTTGGTGAGCTAGTTTTAGCTGTGAAGAGGCCAATGATCATCACGCATAAGAGTAAGGGTAAATTCCAGCCCAAATGGGAGGGCCCTTATGTGATTGAGATGACATTCTCAAATGGCGCTTACAGATTAGCCAAGCCTAATAGAGATCTGATAATGGCTCCTATTAACGACAAATTCTGGAAGAAGTACTATGCTTAATCTCTCTTGCTTAAACGGAGTATGGTGAAGATCTCATTCTGACGATACTACGTACAAAGACTGGTTGGATCATATTCTATCATGTTATTATGACCTCTGAATAGATATGTTTAACTAATTTGGAACTTCAAAACCTATCACGTCCATATTACCTCTGATAGTGTTTTGTATACAAATTTAGTTGAATCATATTCTATCATGTCCATATAACCTCTGAATAGATATATCCAACTGAAACTTACCGAAAGTATATCACGTCCATATTACCTCTGATATCACTTTTACCCTAGCCTATCATTTATATTCAAAAATGATGGGGCCACAAAAGTCAGATAAAGCCTCTTTATTATCTCCGGGAAAGGCAAAAATTACAAAAGAAGCAAAAAGTACATCACTGGGGAGGAGCAGTTAAGTCGCGAATCTGTCGTGCCAAAGTAGCCATCCTCTCATTCCTGGAGTTCAAGATATTAGCGCGAGCTCGCTCCAGTCGTGCCTCATTATCGCTCAGGAGGGATAGTTCGGACCGAACATGAACAAAATTGGCACGGATGACACTCGCATGTGCCAAGTTCTGCTGAGCTGTTTCTATTTGGCCCTTCAGCACATCTCGAGCTGCCGACATCTTGAGGGCCCGCTCCTTTGCCTGAGTGAGTTTAGCTTCCAATTTGTGAACCCTCACCCCACTTCCCTCACATTCGGCCTCGCACTCAGTTAGCTGAGGAATAACTTCCATTAAAACAACCTACTCTTCATCCATCTCTTGCTGCTGAGTCTGGATAGATTTGCTCAGAGATTCCATCTGCTCAGCCAGCTTCGCAGTCAAGGAGTCGTACTCGTCCTGAATCATATCATCGACGCTGCCTCGAGATAGTTGCAAATATTCGTTAATGTGTTGTTCTAAACTATTAACTGTTTGCTCCAGCGCGTCAGCCCTTCCAACGTCGTTGAAATTTCTAATCGGGGCTATCGCAAGCTGGGAGGATGTCAGCAGATTATCAAAGCTCATGTTCTTCTCCAGCACCATGGAAATCAACTCCTTCAAACTGCGGTAAAATAGGCTGGTATATTATTCAACCAGCATATCGAAGATCGGATGCACGCTGAGAGTGGCTGCGATACCGATAAATCTTCCTCCAGGAATGACTGCAGAGGATGTCACCACATCGTCGCTTCAACAGATGGCGCGACAAAAGAAGAGACACCAACGACGGTTGAAATTGCTGGCGTACTCAACAAAGGAGGCACAGTCGAGGTGACGGGCTCATCCTCCTCTGATGATATCTGAACTGCTGTTGGCGAGATGACACCCAAAAATATTGCGGACGAAGGATCGGCATCTTCAAAGTAGGCTTCTTCAACGTCAAGCACCGCCGTTTCATCAGTCGGATCTGCAACAAAGTCCGAGGTTGCGTCAACTCCGCCCTCCCCATAGATATCTTTGCCTGAAAAGAAGACAAAGGAAAGTTAATGTCAAAGTGATGTTAATTTTCCTAAAAGAAGTGTAAAGATAACATTTACCCATGGCCGATGGTATGTATGTTGCGTCTGCAGCCTGTACAGCTAAATTATTTCTTAATGATGCTAAGCAAGCTGTCATACCTGGAGAAGAGGGTGTACCGACCGACGTTTGCGGGAAGCCATCCCAGTCTTCACCCAGATCCACTCGTGGTTCATCGGGTGGAATCTTACTCGAGATACTTACAGACGAAGCAGGGATTATTCCCATTATTGGTCTGGATAAAGGTATCCTTAATATGCTCGGCCTTGAAGGCGACCTCGAAGCACTACCAGTAGCAGTAGGAGCAGCAGCGATCTCGAGCAAAGAATCTCCGGCACTGACAGCAGGAATTATGGAGGTTCCCTCTCTAAAAGGCGAAGGACCTTTAATCAAAGAATTATCCCCAACAGGGGAAACGACAGACTCGCTCCTAGAAGCCCCCTTGGTGGAAGCCCTTTTGGGACCTCTGGTAATCTGCTTCTTCTTGCAGGGAGAAGGCTCTTTCAGACTGAAAGCCTTACACTTATGAGAAATAATGAGAGGCTCTACTGGCGGAGCTATTACGCCTCTCGGTAAAATTAGCAAATAGTCATCTGCACCGGTGGTTTTATCACCTTCATCAGAGAAAACAGAGGGTATCTCCTCTCTTCTGGTGGACCGATAGGAGGGCATTCTAAAACTTCCATGTACATCAAAATTATGATGGAAGGTATTGATAGACGCATAAAACTGCGCATACGAATGAAGAATACGCAACTCCATGGAGAAAGAAGTCGCGGGCACAGCAAATGTTGCTCCAGTACAACCTATGATGAGATACCGCCATCCTCTAGCTCCATCAATAAGCCCACCTCTAAATTTGAAGCTGGTGATGAGATTCCCCACGTGCAACTGATCATACCCAAATTGCCTGACGAAACGGCTAGGCAGATAAGGCTCCAAGTAGCTGTGGTCCTCACTTCTGTACAGCAGGTGAGAAGGTCTAATGCAGACCAACCAGTAAAAGGCTTCAGGAGAAAGAATAGTCTTCCCCTGACCCGCATCCTGAAGTTTCATCCCCTGTTGATTGATATGTACAGGGGGGACGATGCAGAAGAACTTCCAACTGTGGGCAAAATTTAGTGCTAGCCGACAATCAATGACGCTAGTCACATTCCAAGAAGAATTCCTATAATTCAACAGGAAGTTATTGCCCGAACCACCGGCAGATCCGGGAGACATCACTCTGGTATTGTGAAGGATTAACCATCCCATCAGATATATGAGGGGCAATTCCACTCTGGGATATCCTTCACGCTGTGTATCATCAGCCAGCAGTCCCTCAGTAATGGCCCTCAAGCTATCTTGAATCCTGTATACCATGGAAGGGAGCAGACCCAATCTTGCTCCAAACACCAAACGCACTGCGGGCCATAAGGTGTTGCGATGAATGCGATCCGCAGATGCGATGCCAGGCACTACCCATCGGCGTAGTCAGATAGAGAGGAAGCCAGCCCATTGAGCTCCCCTTGACAGAGGCTTGTGACAATGCCTCATATAACTGAAGGCTTTAGTGCCTGCAGGATAACCCCCTATCTCCTCATCGAGAATATAATCCAGAGCCCCTGCGTCTTCAATAAGGTCATCGACCGTGTTGGCATCGAGCATGCTCAGGAGGTTCAAGGGCTTATCTCGACTATCTACCACATTGTCCGGATTAGCATTTCTGGCCTGGTGGAAGAAGAGGTAGGTTTCCTACTTGTTGATGTGAGCCAAATCAGACGGCTCCTTGTAGAAAGTGGTGCAGGCAAGATAGTGGCTCATCAGTTCCTGATACACCGCCACTGCCCGAGGGTTTGTATCCTTCAGCTCCCTGTTTGTGGGAACGTACTCCTCATAAGGAATGTCCCCCATTGACAGCTTTGAAATCACGGCCATCTCATGAAGGGCTAAGCCCAACTCACCTAGCGGAGTGACAAAAGTCCCAGTGAGCGAGTTGTATCGCTCCATCAAAGCCAAGAACAAATTTGGGTTGACATGCAGCCCAACAATGGTGGCACTCACAGCCGCAAATAGGCCAATGCTCTCCAGCTCCGTCTGGAAGTGCTTCAGGGCCCAGGCAGTTAAACTGGCCCATCGAAGATTCCCCGGGCTAATCCATCCACTGGTCCGAGGGTTGACCTTGGGGTACATTGCTCCCTGCCCCATAAATTTATTACAGAAGGTCGATATCTGAACCGGCTGGATCAGCAAAGTATCCTCACTCGGGATACTACCCGGCAGTAATCCCCTAAAGGGCACAACAGGGCCCGAAGGACGGCTCATATAGGCCCCTCGGTTCAACCCCTTGTTGTATAAAATCTTTCCCGGTCGGCCGTGAAGATCTGGAGTCAAAGTCCACATCATCTTCCTAGAATGTGTGGCATGGAAGAAGGCTGAGATGGGGTAATCCCTGGACATTCTGGGCAGATACATGATCGTGCCCTCAACAGCAAACACCCAATCCTCCTTCTTGGGCTTAGTCTGGGATTGTTTGTCGATGACATCCCCGAATAAGAAACCCGATTTCTTATACTCCGTTCCATCTATATACGTCAGGGATTCCCTATTGATCATACTTAGTAGCATTCGCTCTCCCTAGGACGAGATAAGGGTTCCTCTCTCTTCGGATAATTGGCTCCATAGATGGGGAATGTCACATGGGACAAGTCTTTCAGATAATTTGAGTTCAGCATCCCTGCAGCAGAGCCCATAACTTTGGCCAGAGAAGGGTTCTGCAAGTCCACTGCAAAATGCAAGAAAATAAGTCAGCTTTTACGCTAGACGCTATACTCTTGGCTTTTACGCCAAAGATTAAGAGTCTGAGCTTTTTTACGCCAGACTACAAAAACTTGAGTTTTACGCTGGAGTCTATTTTCCGGTGCATAAAATTCAAGGTTGGCAGTATACGCCAGACTGCCAAAATTTGAGTTTTTTTGTCGGAATTTATATCCAGCGCGTAAAACTCAAAGTTTATAATATACGCCAAATTTCAACAGTCTGAGTTTTTACGCCAAACTGCGAAAAGATGGAGTTTTTACGCTGACACATTAGAAATATGGGCGTGTTGGTTCGCATATACGTACAACATGTGCGAAAGGTCCTCTACTTTCCCTCGAAGTCCTTTTACCAGTGACGTCCGGAGCACAGCTCGACGGCGGAGCGCTTCGCTCAGATCGGGGCTCGCTCAGCCTAATGGGAGTGGCTCGTGCTTGAGCAAAGGAGCGAGAAGAGGAAGAGACCTTCTTTCCCTTAGCAGTGAAAGTCTGTTTAGGCGCCATGGCAAATCTAAGTTTTCAGAAAAAGAGACGAAGAAGAAGGGTTCTTGAAAAGCAAGGGTTTTGTGAAGACAGATAAAAGAGTTTCTCTCTCTCAAGACCTTGGACTATTTATAGAGTTTGGATAACTCTTCGAATCCCTAACCAAATTCGATATTTAATATTCGGTTATAATTTGGGACCACGTCAGCCTATCATTTGAAAAAAAGAAGAAAAAGACGGACAGTCAGTGGATCTAGATTTTACGCGCAGAGTAGATCTATGATTTTACGCTCAGGAGCTTTTACGCTCAGAGGCTACAAATATACGATTTTACGCATAGAGGCTATAAATCTATGGTTTTACGCTCAGATGCTTTTTACGTTCGGGAGCTTTTACGCTCAGAGGCTACAAACCTATGATTTTACGCTCAAAGGCTACAAATCTATGATTTCACGCTCGGAAGCTTTTTACGCTCAAGAGACTACAAATCTACGATTTTACACTCAAAAGCTACAGATGGCCAATTACAAGGGTTTACCCAGAAATAGCTCCTTTTTGGCTATAAAACATTCAAAGTGCCTGAAACACACAGAGTCCAGCATTGAAGATGACTCTTCTTCTTGGGCCATTGGAAGTTCATCCGAAGTCCAGTCAGAATCTTTTACAAAAGTTCAAGTATGGCCTGTTTGATGGCCATTTCTTGCCCTACTTCAAGGGATTTTTGGGAAATCGTTCTTGAAGATGATGGTCTGAACAAGAATTTTTTGTATCAGAGAAGTGACAGTTCAAAAATTTTACGTGACTCCTCGTCCAAAATAGCATGACAGTTTGGGATCTTCAAGACAAACTTAATGCTAAAGAGCTTTTTACGCATCTTCTATTACGCGTAAAAGACAGAACGAGATCAGATACTCTTTTATCAGAGTCGGCGTAAAATTATTCAGACGTATCGAAACTGTACACTATTCAGACTTTCTCAACATCAAATATGGCAAATCATCATATACGTAAAAGAAGACAAATCTATTAATCATGATTACATATGATAGAAATCCAGTTTACAAAGGGTTTTTCATCTTCATGATTACATATGATGAAAATCCTTTTTCTACAAAGGGTTTCTCATTTTCATTTAAGATCACCCCGGAAATCTGTTGCGCCAGGTTTTTATATTGGTGGAGATCTTTTTCTGCGTCTTCTACAGCAGTTAATCGGCTTCTGCAGCCGATTAACAAGAAAATGATTAATGGCAGGAGGATACAGAACTGGACATGTATCAATTATGCAAGCCCACCCTCCATACGCCATGACAGGCATGCCCTAGAAATTGTGTTTGGGATCCAGACCCAATACAATATTAGAAGACAGGGCCAAATTGCCTACCCTCATCCAGCGCCATAATGGGAGAAAATATAGCTTGCAAGCTGTGTGGCCAAATGAAACCCTTCCTCTCTCCTGGACGAATTGCCATATAAAATTGCTGATCATCCCGAGCAAAGGAGGCTATGATATCCTTCCATGATCCATCGTTGCAGAGGACATTTGCTCGAAGATGCCTCTTTTTATGGCTCTTTACATGCAGGAAGAACATGATCTTCTTCTTCCTCAAGTCAGCTCGACGAATCTCGGCAACCATCTCTTTTTGGTGAAGGAAGTGTGGAGAAACAGGTTCACTCACTTGCCCTTTTATAGGCAGAAGAGAACACACCAAATCCCAACAAATTCCTAATAATTCGTCGAGAAATCAGCCTCGTAGAACGAGTCAAATTTGATCGTTTCATGCTTCATTCAAAGTATTCCAAATTACGAGAAATTTGAAAACTTTGAAGGGGGTCTTGTAGAAGCATAAAAAATACGCTGGAGAATTATACACTGGGGAAATATTATACGCGTAAAACCTCCAACATGCATGAAGCCCGCGTAAAACAGAGCTCCAGCACTGTGTGGCATAAAATATGACTTCAGAGCCATTGGCGTACAACCGAGCTTCAACGCTATTCAGCGTAAAACAGAGCTCCAGAACCGTCCGCGTAAAGCAGTACTTCCAGACTGCTTCGGCGTGAAAAGGTTGCTATATCGCCACTTCAGCGTAAAATCTGTCTGCTTTTAATGCAGCGGGAAGTTGTACGAGGAACTTTTCGTATTCCTCGAATGAACCTGTCAGACGAAGCAGTAAACCTGACTCTTGACAAAAGAGTACTGCACGACGATCGAGAGGACGGCTGTAATGATGATTCTGCACAGAGTGCCAGACTGTCGTTTAGTGACATAACCCTTGATATAAGACATTGTTTACGCATTCAAGGAATACGCTGCCTATTCTACACAGGCAGAGATGAGCTTTTATTCTCAGAATGAGACAAAACCAACTGCCACGTCAAAAGCTGTTCTTCGTACAGAACTCGAGGCACATCTCTGCAGTTAATGCACGAGATGGGGGCAGATCTCTGTATTTAATGCACGAGATTTGGTTCTACTTTTAATGACTGGGAGAGCTATAATTAGGGCTAATATGCTCACATCACTACCCCTGCACATTACGTCAACCAGGCTATTTTCAACTATAGGAGTACGTCGTACGCTATCTCCTCGAAATACGCCAACCTGGCTATTTTTAACTATAGGAGTACGCCGTATGCTATCTCCTCGAAATACGCCAACTCAGGCTACATTTGCAAAGGTGCGTGATAAGGCTATTTGGCCCAGAATACGCTCAAGACCTCAGTCAAAGAAGGATAATTGGCTATCTTTACGCCGGTTACCTATCTATGCAGTATCAAGTTTTACGCAGAATTTGACTTCTACGCCAACCAGACAGCTATTTGGCTTCTACGCCAACATGACAGCTATTTGGCTTCTACGCCAACAAGACAGCTATTTGGCTTCTACGCCAACATGATAGCTATTTGGCTTCTACGCTAACACGACAGCTATTTGGCTTCTACGCCAACATGACAGCTATTTGGCTTCTACGCCAACCAGACAGCTATTTGGTTTCTACGCCAACAAGATAACTATTTGGCTTTTACGCCAACGTGACAGTTATTTGGCTTTTATGCCAACCTTCTCTACGCGAGGGGCAGTTACCTACGTGGCTTGTATGTCGTGATCTTCGATGAGCGATTATACGCATTACCTCATAGTAGGACATGCGTCACACGCAGATTCAGTAGATCATTCATACGTGGGTAGCAGTTATTATAACCGCCGCATAAAAAGTGCAGCTCTCTCCGCTGTTTGGTTTCTACGCCGACTGGACAGTTACAACCGAATTCTATAAATAGAGATTTTCTGTCACAGGAACATAGGTCGGAAAATAGAGGTCGAAGATTTTTCAAGAGAGTGGAATTCAAGGGAGAAAAGAGAATATATCCAGAGAGTGTTGATTGACTACTTTGGCAACGAGAGTTCAACCTTTCCTGCAACCTTTGAAGCATCTTCTCCGTCTTCTACAGCACTTCTTCGTCATCATGTGGTCTAAGGGACAAAGTGATCGACCGCAGATCAGACTCCTATACCAATATTTCCCCAGAATCAAATTTTTGTACTTAACATCCTCGTATAGGATTAATTGTACTTCTTTTTCTTGTTTGTAAACAAAGAAAGGGTTTCGTATAAACCTATTTTTAATTTCTTTCGTTTATTATCAAACAATTATATTACATAAATCTTCTTATCACATTGAGTCACATTGACCACATTGAATCTCCTTAAATCAAATACACAGATACCAATCAATTAAAAAACCTTAATTCACAATAAAAATCCTCGAATCATGATATCGAATGCTACCGGACGAGAATAAGGGAAATGCATGGACCACTCTGAGTAGATCCACAATCCTTAAACCAAATAAGGACCGTGATTGTAGATTGTCTCTCGAGCCACACCCCTCACCCTATCCAATGGACAAAGGTAACAATCTACTAATCTAATCCACTTAGCAGGCACTGAGTTTAATACTACTCATAGTCCAATTAGATCAATATAAGATAATCATGGAAATCCATAATAACCCAACCAAGCAAGATGAATATCGAATCAAGCTGATGTCCGAGTACCACTCTATATGGTCAAGAAAAATATTATGCTAACCTTAGGGGATCAACAATCCTCAACAACAGTAGTACACGCCTAAAGGAAGCAACAATTAACTAAGCAAGCAAGCTATGGCGTACAATCGCCCAAGAAAATAAATGTTGGCATACTAAAGCCAAATGAATAAGGCAATGGTGCACTCCACTAAGTACGCGCACAACAAGAGAAGAAAGGGGCAGGTGCTTAAAATCTAGGCCGGCCAAGAGGAAATGGTTGGCAAATAAAAATTCAACCGAGCGAGCTTGGCGTACTTTCTACAAAAGTACGCAGGCTAAAGAACTTGGCGCACTCTAAAAGGTACGCGAGCAAGAAAGACAAGGGATGGCGTATAAAACACAACAAGGCAAGCATGGGCACATTTAAACAAAGTGCGTGGCTGGAGAGTCTTTGGCGCACAAAGCTAAATGATAAAGGGTGGCGCACTCCAACAAATTGCGCAAGCAAGAGTGCTCGGCGTGTTATAATAAAATACGCTAGCGGCAAGGAGTGGCGCACTTTAAACACAAAAGTGCACAACCAGGAAGATGACACAAACTTAAAGACAAAGCACAAGTTCCAAGAAAGGCTTGACAATCGAGAAACACGACAGTCGAGGAGCACACAAATCAATAAAGCCAAAGCTCGTCCATCGAGGTAAGAATCGGGCAAAAATACGCCAAGGGGTGCCACTGAAGTTTGGACACTTTTCCAAAATGCGCGAGCAAGGAGTTAGCCCACTTTAGAAAAGTACGCGAGCAAGAAAAATCCTAAGAAAATGCGCCAACGACACCATGGCGTGCTTTTTGCAGGGGAGTTCAGTTCAAAAGTGTGCCAACATATGCCAAGCTGAAACTTCCAAAAGTGCACACGGGGAACGTTTTCAATGATTCTCTTTCCTTGGCGTACTTTTGCAAGGGAAGAGTGATGTTGCACAAAAGTGTAATGAAAAATAGTACAGCACAAAGTGCGCCCAAGGGACTCTCGCGTATTTCTACGCCAACGAAGTGTCATGCACATTTTTGTGTGCACTGCTCTTCTTCTCTGGCCAATTTTGCACTGAACTCTGGCCAACCTCCAGACCAAGAAATGCCAAGAATCAAAACTAAACCAAATGAAGGGCTCTACAATCTTGAACAACTAATTTTCCAAAATACTAAGTTTTGGGAGATCATTCCCAAAGAAATCACAAGTAAACCCATGGAAATCCTATATGAAAAACTCAGATCTACTCATATATAACCATCAAAACCGAAATCACCAAGAACTAAACTTGAAGAGAACACCAAGAAGAACATTTTTGATCAAAAATATTTTTTATTACATAATATATACAAAAATTCGAAAAAAAATTATGACTTCAATACTTTGAGCAAGATGTACTTGCCTTGGTGGCTTCCTAGCCTCTACCTCTCACTGTCCAAGTGAGTCACAACAAACCTATTCCTATAATCGATCCAGGGTTAGGGTTTCGGTCGGGCAAGGGGAGCAAGGAAGAAGAGAGAAAGAAGAAAAAGAAGAAACGAAGAATGAGAGGGAGGAGAGAGAAAAGCACATACATATATACCAAGTGGGAAGTAAGGTTAGACATTGGATCTTGGTCATCATATCTCAAGCAATCTCAACCATCCAAGAAAACACAAGTGCTCATTGGTCCAAAGAGTGAACCGGGTTAGGTATCCATCGTATGTACGGGTCCTAGTACGGGTCCATGACAATTGCCAATGTGTTCACTACTAGTCTCGGGTAGTCTCCCAAGATAAACATGAAATTAAATATATATAAAATACAACATATATAACAGGAATTTATATGAAAATATAACATGAATACATTATCAAAAAAATCTCAATCCCATAAATCCAGAAATACCATATCTGCGAACGGGTGTGACAGATTGGACCATTATCTTGGATCCTTTATGTATTTATTTTATAAATTTATTGAGATAGTTGAGTGTTCCAGTCTTTATTTGTTGAGACACAGTCCTATTTGTGATATGATTTCTTAATATTTATTTTATATCTTACAACATAATTTCTTGACACTCAGTTTGTAATGCAAATGTGTCATTTGCTTAAAGTTTAGTTTATTTTCTATATTAACTACATGTGAATTTATCGGTATTGAGTGTTCCACCGAAGGGATCAGTGAACCGAGAAAATTCAATGGAGGGTTGCTCCAGGTCTATTTATATAAACTGTGATTGTATAAACTGTGAATCGATAAACTACAGATTTTATAATCTGTATTTTTTTGTGTACATATTAGCAACGTTTAGCGATGTTTAGCGACGTTCAGCGACAGAGAAAAATATCGCTAACAAGTATCAAAATGTTGCTAATATGTACCACGGACGTAGCTATAGTTAGTCGCTAAACGTTGCTAAAATGCTGACATAGCAATATTTGTCATGGCATCCCGACGTAGTTAAATTTGTAGCAAAACTTCGCTAATTATAAAAATATTGGCGACGTTTCTCGACACAATATGTGTCGCTAATAAGGCGACGTTGCAACGTTGAACGTCGCTAATTAAAAAAATATTAGTGACGTGTAGACGTCGCTAATATACGTTGTTATAGCGACGTTTTGCGAAATTTTTTTGTCAGCAACTATCTGAAATGCGACTAGCCGAAAACGTCGCTGATTTGAATTATGGACCTTTTTTTTAATAAATTAGCGATATTTTTGTACGTCGCTAATTTGATTTGTCTTATTCTGATAGTGCACATACTCAAATCGTCCCACCTCATGTCGATAGTTCCGCTTGGAGCCAAACACTGGAACTATTTATTTGGAGCCTCGTGTGCTCAACTTCTGCTCCACTTGCAAGTAACCAAACAACTCATAAGTGAATTTTTAAATGGACTCATTTTTTGAATTCTTATATATTTGCTTGTGCAAATATTGATTTTTTAGGATTATTTAGTAATAGGATCTCACATAATAGTTAAAAATAGTTTGAGTTTCCAAAGTGTGCGGTATTAGATTTTGGGTCTCAAAATTCCTGTTCACGTAGGCTAATGAACAGTGGTTTTGAAATCCAAAATCTAATACCAGACACTTTAAAAATTCAAATACTTATATATATATATATATATATATATATATATATATATATATATATATATATATATATATATATATGATCCTATTACTAAATAATTTATTTTTTAACATAATGTGTTGGTACTTCTTTGTGTGAATAGAGTGAAACTGTTTGAATCCACGCCATGAGCGGCTAGTAGAAGTGGAAGCCCAAAGTGTACAGTAGTGCATCCATAAGTGCGCCAAAAGTACTCCATCCTTGTCACTGAGGGCCCACCACCCATCTCATCCACATTTGTTTACCTGCAAGGCTCCTGTAACTGTCTGTACTTTCAATTGCGTGGGTTTCTTTCACTATACTTGTCAAATTAAAGCTTAAATTTAAGCTTCAGCTACACATTGTCAAATTCCACCTCTCCCCATTCTAGTCCTAGTAGTGTCAAAAAATTTAAATATCACAGTTCACATGTTAACATCACTTGCATATGAAGCATTCAAACATATAATTATAAGACTAATTTTCATATATAAAATTAACACAATAAAGTATTATAATTATATCTCCTCAAAAATTCTATTTTTTATAAATATTAGCATATATGCACGTACGTTACACGTATTTTATATTATTTAAAAAATAAACAATAGTTTCTTAATCTTTTATTATTTAAGAAAAATAATCGTCTTAATTATTATTACTTGGAAAGAGCAAACAACAGTGCCCTTAATTTTATTCTATACGTAATTACTTGTAAATTTAATGAACAATTTTAATGAGAAATAAAATATAAGTAAAAATATTTTTGGAACAAAATTTTTCGAGGTGAAGCTTCAACTTTCCTTATTATCTCTATACTAGTATGAATATACGTGTTTGTATGTATTTTATACTGCTTGGGAAGAGAAAATAATAGTTCCTTAACTGTTTACTACTTGAGAAGAGAAAATAATAGTTCCTTAATTGTTTACTACCCGAGAAGAGAAAACAACAACCCCTTAGTTTTTTTTTTACATCTTGAGAAGAGCAAACAACATCCCTCCTTTTTTTATTACGTAATTACCTAACTACCCATGTTAAACTTAATGAATATTTTTAATTAGTAAACATACGGATGAACATTTTTTGAACAAAAACTTTCACGATGAAGCCTAACTTTTCTTATTATATAGTAGTATGGATATCTATTCTACTATATAATAAGTAAATTTATGCTTCACCGTGAAATTTTTTTTTCTTTCTAAAAATGTCTTTACTTATGTTTGTTGATTAGAATTATTCCTTAAATTTAACATGGATAATTACGTAAGTACATATAGAATTTTTTTAAGGAATTGTTGTTTGTTCTTCTCAAGTAGTAAAATATTAAGAATTGTTATCTCTCTCAAGTAGTAAACAAATTTAAAACTATTGTTTTCTCTTTTCAAGTAGGGCTAAAAATTGAACGAACGAGCTCGAACAAAGTGTGTTCGAACTCGGTTCGACTAAACTTTAGAACAAGTTTGATTCGAGTCGAGCTTACGGTCGAGCTCAAAAATGGTATTTGAAATCAGTTTGATTAGAGACTCGAAATGATCGAGCTCGGCTCGATTTAGCTTACGAGCTTGGACGAACACGAACCGAACCCGAGCCAAGACTGAGCAAAAGTTCCATTAAACTTGTTGTATAAATCATCACATTGTTACTCTGAGGTCTTAAAGACTTAATTTTTTTTATTGAATTACTTATGCTCTTTACATAATATATAAATTTACCATCATATAAAGAACAAAAAAAAGTAAAATTTCTAAGACAATTTATACACATCCATAAAAAATATAACATATAATAGAAAAAGTCCTAATACGATAAGTCAAGCCGAGTTCGACCCGTCCGCTATTAAGACCGAGTCAAACCACCTATGGTTGAACTCGGTTCGAACAACACTTTGAACATAAAACATCGATCGAGCTCGGTACCGACCAGCCCATAAAGGAACTTCGAACCAAACTTTGACCGTACCGAGCCGAACACGAGACATTTGAATCGGTTTACAGCCCTATCACTACCAGAAAAAGTCCAATTAGCGACGTCTAAAAACGTCGTTAAATGACCAAAAAACGTCGCTAAGTACGTTTAGCGACGTAATTAGCGACGTTTTAAAGAAGTCGGAAAAAAGCAAGTCGCTAAAACAAAAAACGTCGCTAGACGTCGCTATGCCGACGTTTTTTAGCGACTTTAATGTGTCGCTAAATTTAGCGACGTTTAGCGACGCAGCATCACTAATTAGCGACGTTTATTAAAGTCGCTAAACGTCACTAATTAGCGACTTATATAGCGACGTTACACCGACGTCTTTAATGACCTGGCAATACTGCCATGTCAGCAGTTTGCGACGTACAGCGACGATTTTAGCGACTTCTTTAGCGATGTCATTAGCGACGTGTTACAGCATCGCTAATTAGAGACGTAGTTAGCGACGTATAATAACGTCGCTAAACGTCGCTAAAAATGTCGCTAATTTTACAGAAAAAATAAAAAAAGAATATTGAATTGAATTTATGGGTTTGCCAACCCCCTTGGGTTCATTATCAGGTATATGATGGTAGTAGAAATAATTGAATAAGGGACACAGTAGCAGCAACAAGGGAGAAAATTCTAGTGCACTAGGTAAATTCAGGCCAAGTATCAGTCATCAGTTGTAAACCAAAATATATTAGGAACTGTGTGAATATCAGTGAATTAAGACAGTACTATCTGTGTTGTGTGTTGGTCTTAATGTTCTCAGAGATAGGGAGAGTGTGTGTATTATAATTCAGTATGTTTGAGTTTGTACAGGGACTGTGTATTATATTGCAACCTGTATCATTGAACTGGAAAAAAATAGGAAAAAATAGGCACTGAACACTCAACACCGGTAAAATAACATATTTAATATGAATAATATAATAAAATTTGAAGAAAAAAAAGCATCCAGCAAATCTCATCGTAAAGAATATGGCAAATTTATATCCATATAATCGCATCCTAAATAATAATAAAAAATATCCAGCAACTAGCTATACTACTGCGGATCTGCAGGAGGCTGACCACCAGCGCGCCTGAAGGATAAGAATTGCTCATACTCATCCGGTGGAATCGACACCGATGTCGATGGAGAAGGCAGTGACGTCGGTGGAGTCTGTGTCGATGTAGGGGCACCAGGAGGCCGTACCCGCTCTAAGTCTACTAGTCGCTGGTTGTAAGAATCTATGGTAGATAACAGCCTCGTACTGCTATAAACCATTGAATCCTGCATCATCGTCAGCCTCTCGCCTATCGATAGCTGTGATGCATGCAGCTCCATGATGTTGCCGTCATTTGTCAAATTTCGGAGCTCCGTCATGCTGCGGTCGAGCATATTGAATCGTGCGATGAGCGTCGGATCGTCCGCCTGTGGCTGGGACCAGGGCTGCTCCTTCATCCTTAGCAGGGTCTTTGATAGCACTTGGTAAATCTTTTACCTCTTCCCATATCGTGTATCCGGGCCACCTTGGCGGTGAATTGGCCTTCTCCATAACTCCCGCACGAAAAGTATTTCGGTTCCTCCTGTACGGATGATCCTTCGGCAAAAATTATCGATGACAATCGAAGAAGCACGGTTTACCTCCGTGTTTCAAACGAAAAGCCTGAGTACGGTCCATTCAATACGGACATGAGAGACGACCATGGGTGCTCCATCCCGATAACATTCCATAGGCCGAAAAGTCGTTGATGGTCCACATAAGTGCTGCCCTCATCTGAAAATTCTGCTTTCTAGAAACATCGTATGTGTTGGCACCTACTTCCCACAGCTGATTCAACTCATCTATCAAATGATGTAAATACAAATCGATGTTCCTCTTCGGATTGTTCAGACCCGGGATAATAACGGTTAGGAACATATATGGAGTCTTCATGCACATCCAAGGCGGTAGATTGTACGGAGTGACGATCACAGGCCAACACGAATACTGGGAGCCCGAAAGTTCGAATGGGGTAAAACCGTCAGAGGAGAACCCCAATCTGACATTACGCGCTTCCTCGACAAAATGTGGATACTCTCGATCAAAGTGCTTCCATGCTTCTCCATCGGATGGATGATCCAATACTCCTTCGATCTGTTTTCGCCTGTGCCTACTCATATTTTTTGTAGTCTCCTTAACCATAAACAACCGCTACAACCGCGGCGTCAAAGGCAAGTAGTGCATCAAATCGGTAGTATCACGTCCCAGTCCCAAAATACGTAGGACTAGGAACACGTAAGCATGCCAGCCGTATGGATATGGCAACTCCAATATATGGAAACCATATCCCATACGTACGCTGTAATATGAATATCAATCCACAAGTGGTATAAAATGTATCACAAGTCACATGGTACAATCTAAATCTCATCCACAAAAATCAAATATAAATAAATAACCAGTGTCTATGAAACTAGATCTCAAAGTAAGTATCTAAGGATGATAGTTGAATGGAAATAAATCCACTACCAACTCAAATAGAAAAGTACAACACAATAAACACAATGTAAGAATACCAGCTAACAACCACGGGCTCGAAGAGAAGACATCCTCGAAACTTATATAACCATCCAGATCTGCGCTCCTGCAAATACTCAAGAACAGATACACCTGGCAGAGGACCAGGTCCTCAGATGGACGTAACAAGATACAGAAAAGCGAGCCAATTTGAATACAGTAAACATGCATATAATTTGAAAATAAATAAGTACGCTGTACAAGATAATCTATATGAATGCAAATGAGGATAACTTTTTGACCTATGGGCAAGGGTAGGCTACTCGATCTACCTCACAACTCACACACACGTCAATGGACATCAGAAATCGATATACCGTGGGGGTAGCGACCAGCGAGACTCCAGAAATCGACATACCGCGGGGGTAGCGACCAGCGCGACACACGCCCGTAGTGCGAACTATATACTACGGTTTACCAGAGTGGTTAAAAGCCCATACGCCTAATGATTGTCCTCTCATGATACTAAGTGTCATGTGTGTGTCAACATATCTAATACATAGTAATGACTGAAAGAAAACAACTCATGCAAGAAATATACAGATTGTAATAAATATACAAAAATATAAATAGCATACAAAAGTACTGTAACAATTTGGCAAGGTATCTTGCCTGGTCTGAAAAGGATGAAGTCCCAACTCAAGGCGTCGTCTGATCTACCCATCACATAAATTAAACAAGTTAGGTTACAAAAGTGGATGAAAATGTTCCTCCATTTTAATCTATTTTAATTATGAATAAAATAATCTAAAATAGTATTTTAATCTTATTATAATCTAATTTTTATGTTAATTCCTAAATTTTGTCCAAAGAACTGAATTTTATCAACTCGAGACTCACGGCACGCAAATCGAGGCGATCTGTTGACCAAAAAGTCAACCGACACAAACTCAACTTTCATGCATGATTTCCTGTAGATTTTAGCATCAAAAACATACTGGAATTTACGGCTCGTCCGAATTCAAATTCGTTTGGAAATTATGGCACATACAAATTTTGTATTGTGCACCGATGGTTAAATTCTAACCTAGAAGTTCTACAGAATTAACAGTATGTAAATACTTCGAATTAAATTCTGGGAAAAATATATGTCGATGATCTCAACATTAGCTTTCCGAAACTTCAAACGGTTCATGATTCTGATCCTGGTTCTCCCGGAATCGCAAAAACATCGAAACACGTCTATTTTCGGACATGCTGTGCTCTACGAATTTTTCAGAATTTAATACTAATAATTTAGGAAAAAAAATTATATAATCAGAAATCTAACCTCAATATCTTTCTAACGCAATAAACTAGGCCTCGTTTGGAGTCCAGAGCTATGCACAATGGCTTCTGGAAGATGAAGGAACCCTAGATGGCAATTCTCCAAAAATCGGCTCAAGAAAAACCCTAGAAAATAACTTAAACTATTATATATATAGAGAGAGGAGAGAGAGTGCAGTCGGGGCTCGAAAAGCGCCACGTGGCAGCCATCCACGCTGCCCCGCCCAAATCGGACGGTCCGAAACTGACGCGGCTCGGCTCAGCTGAGTCCGAGTCGAACTCTGACTCGGCTCGGCTCGAGGTCGGCTCGGCTTCACCCCACGGTCACTGACAGGCGGGCCCGGCACTGTTCGCTGCAGGAGGCTGACAGGTGGGCCCCCTGTTTGCTGACTGGGCAAAATTAATTACTTTTTGGGTTTTCTTTTTTCAGAAATTAGTTTTTAATTCAGTTTTTCATAATTAACTCAAAATAAATGATAAAAATTATCAAAAATTTCCCAAAAAATTCTAGAAAATATATTTTATTATTTAGAACCTAAAATAAAAGTTTGGTATATTTTTACTTAATTTTGTATATAAAATAAATTCTTCAAAGTCCTAGAAAATTAGTGTTACTAGTTTTTAATTAACTAAAAATTATGAAAAAAATCCCAATAATCTAAAATAGCCTAAAAATAATTCTAAATAAATATTTATATAAGTAAATATACTAAAAAAATTATTTTCTAATTAACTAAGAGAATACTCTAAAGAAATTCAACATCTATAATAAATATAATAATATAAAATATACACAAAATACCTATTTTATGTGAGGGAGCTTACAATCTACCCAACTTAAAATAATTTCGTCCTCGAAATTAAAATAAGGCATAGTTTGTTAAATCATTCACATTCGTACATAAGGTACGTCAATCGCAATCTCTTCCAAAAATTTAAATAACAAAATCTATTCAAATCTATCGCGATCACTTCAAAATTAAGATAATCATTGTTCAAATCAAAATTCAACCTATGGTTATCTCTTCTCGCTTTTTTAAATTATCCATATCCGAGTCCATATAACATCTTCAAGATTTAAATACGCAATTAAATTTTTCTCACGATCTCCAACTATCATAATTTCCTCTAGAAGTAATTCGAGTCCATTATCATTCCTATTTTTCACTTATAAATTTTTGTATGCTTCAACTTTTATATTCCATTCACAACCTCAATATTTCCAATAGGTAGTCCAACCAAAATTTTAATTCTTAATTCAAATCATCAAATTAAAAAATAATTTAAATGCAGTCCACCAATGTTCAAGTCTGACATTCTATATTTATCCTCCAAATTCAAATTGATGATTCTACCTTTATTGTTCAAAAATTTAAATCATGTACTTAAGGTACAAATATTGGGTCCTCAATATCAATTCATTAATCCTCATCATCTTAGTCATTCTTCTAAATTTCTCAAAATTAAAATGGCTTGAACCTCTCCCAATCTAATCTTACTCGATCACAATCTAAAAGAAATTCCTCTCGAGTTGACAATGCACTGCTACCCAACTTATAATTTACCCATCTATCGCATAAGGCTATATACCTTAAGAAAATATTCCTTAATTTGTTTTACTCATGTCATTCAATCCTCAAAACTTTCATGCCAATTATATCTTATATGATATGTCCTTAATTACGAAAGAATAATCCTCAAGTATGTGATCGGCCTATGGGGTATATCTAGTACTCTCTGTGTATCAAACTTTATACCCAGCACGAGGTTTCGTCTTTCCGAAATAAGTGAAGACGGAAAACAATAATAAAGAGTTCAAGGGGGAGGTAATCGATTAGTAGTATGGGGGTCAAGGCGTTTAAAGAATTCAATGAAAATTGTCAAGGCAGTTGTGGATTGAAATCTTATTTTGGTAATGACTATCCACATGCTCGCATCGGTACAGTTATGTAACGGATACGATATGCTCAGACATATCTAGAGGGCAAGTTCATTCATCTACTAATCACTAGATATCTCAATCCACGTAAAATAGTTATACGAAGGGTGAACCACGCGCACTATGGTTGATCAGACCGTAGTACACTGATTCTGAAATGTATTAATGTATGCATCCACTAATACATATATAGTGAACAAGCTTGATGAAAGAATAAGCTTGCAAAACTAGGCTATAATAGCGGCATAAGTCAAGGTGGTACAACAATTATAGGTACGCTAGATGATGATGAAAGGAGGTACAAGTCAATTCAAGTTCACAAAAATAAAACAAAAAACAGAATAAGCAATAATAATAAAGACTCTACAAATCTCTATGGTTATCATACAACCTCCTTCTCTATGTCACTAGTCGACCAAATGGGGGCAAGGACCTCTAAATTCTATTGTCTGAATAAACACTGTCGTCTTATGCTAGCATACAATTAATGTCATTCATTTACACTACCTCGATGGGTCAAGTGGACTATGTGATACTAGGTTGTGAGACATACTACCCAACTTAAAAGAATTAAACTAGTACTGTGACAGTCCTAAGAGGATCCTACAAAAATAATCTTGCACATGTACATAGAACAGAAACTCTTATTAGGGTCTCCTATTGCATTATATAGGTAAGGGTCACCTTAAGTCTTAATCATAGTGCTCATAGAACATGTGTCAATCGTAGGGATAGAAGAGTTACTAGCCGTTAAGGGGGAAAAGGAGTCTAACTCATATCGAGGTGAGGGTACAAATTACGAGATTTAACACTAAGGAATAATCATCGGGTCGCAGTCTGCAAGAACAACTCAACTTATCAAACTTTAACTACCAAGCACAAAATGTTCAAATTCAAGACTACAACTATAATCCTAGCAAACTATATGTCCTTAACAAAGGATAAAATTACTTGGCCTACTATCAGGAGGATCAGGTGACATGAGTTAAAAGATGAAGAAGAGAAAACATGATTAGTCGTCGCACAAGTAGCGAGCGCTAGGGTTTCAGGGGAACAATATATGAAATAAAATAGAGAGGCTATAGATAATGTCAAGGTTTCCTAAGGGGAGATGCTACGCTACTCTCTGCGTTTGCGGTATGATCAAGAAAATACTATATTCAATGCTCTTGGCTTTCTAAGGTACTGTCTGCTTATCTCAAGACAAGAACCTAAATTTAGTTCTCCAATACTTATCTAACTGCGAAGGTTAGGTTCAGTCCTAATATTAAATTTTGGTTTTCTATTGGTTCCTCAATGCTAGGGGAAAACATTATGGTAACTTCTAACTAACTCTAGTAGTATCTATACTACTCACAGGTCTTCATAATACATCAGGGGGTAATGGTAAACCAATTCTAGAGATAAAAAATTATAGGGTTCACTAGATATTCTAAAGTTAATGGTGTGTCTATATTCTCGTTGTATTCTTAATATGTGTGCTACCCTAATTATCATCCTAATAATAGGGACTTCTATATTCTAGGAGAAGGCTACACTCAAGGAACTAATGAGAAGGCACATGAATCAAGCAGGATGCAATTATTCAACAGAATGGATTGGAAGGAGGATGAGTCATAGTCAGTTGTGGATGAGATCCTATACTCTAATCCTAAGTACAGGATTGTTCGGTACAGTAACGTAACCGAGACAATATGCTCTCGACCTGCATGGGCCACCACAAAAATATGTCACGCCCCAGTCCCAAAATACGTAGGACTAGGAACACGTAAGCATGCCAGCCGTATGGATATGGCAACTGTAATATATGGAAACCATATCCCATACGTACGCTGTAATATGAATATCAATCCACAAGTGGTATAAAATATATCACAAGTCACAGGGTACAATCTAAATCTCATCCACGAAAATCAAATATAAATAAATAACTAGTGTCTATGAAACTAGATCTCAAAGTAAGTATCTAAGGATGATAGTTGGATAGAAACAAATCCACTACCAACTCAAATGGAAAAGTACAACACAATAAACACAATGTAAGAATACCAGCTAACAACCACGGGCTCGAAGAGAAGACATCCTCGAAACTTATATAACCATCCAGATCTGCGCTCCTGCAAATACTCAAGAACAGATACACTTGGCAGAGGACCAGGTCCTCAGAGGGACGTAACAAGATACAGAAAAGTGAGCCAATTTGAATACAGTAAACATGCATATAATTTAAAAATAAATAAGTACGCTGTACAAGACAATCTATATGAATGCAAATGAGGATAACTTTTCGACGTATGGGCAAGGGTAGGCTACTCGATCTACCTCACAACTCATACACACGTCAATGGACATCAGAAATCGACATACCGCGGGGGTAGCGACCAGCGAGACTCCAGAAATCGACATACCGCGGGGGTAGCGACCAGCGCGACACACGCCCGTAGTGCGAACTATATACTACGGTTTACTAGAGTGGTTAAAAGCCCATACGCCTAATGAGTGTCCTCTCATGATACTAAGTGCCATGTGTGTGTCAACATATCTAATACATAGTAATGACTGAAAGAAAACTACTCATGCAAGAAATATACAGATTGTAATAAATATACAGAAATATAAATAGCATACAAAAGTACTGTAACAATTTGGCAAGGTATCTTGCCTGGTCTGAAAAGGATAAAGTCCCAACTCAAGGCGTCGTCCGATCTACCCGTCACATAAATTAAATAAGTTAGGTTACAAAAGTGGGTAAATAGGTTCCTCCATTTTAATCTATTTTAATTCTGAATAAAATAACCTAAAATAGTATTTTAATCTTATTATATTCTAATTTTTATGTTAATTCCTAAATTTTGTCCAAAGAACTGGATTTTATCAACTCGAGACTCATGGCACGCAAATCGAGGCGATCTGTTGACCAAAAAGTCAACCGACACAAACTCGACTTTCATGCATGATTTCCTGTATATTTTAGTATCAAAAACATACTAGAATTTACGGTTCGTCCGAATTCAAATTCGTTTGGGAATTATGGCACATACAAATTTTGTATTGTGCACCGATGGTTAAATTCTAACCTAGAAGTTCTACAGAATTAACAGTATGTAAATACTTCGAATTAAATTCTGGAAAAAATATATGTCGATGATCTCGATATTATCTTTCCGAAACTTTAAACGGTTCATGATTCTGATTCCTGGTTCTCCCAAAATCGCAAAAACATCGAAACACGTCTATTTTTGGACATGCTGTGCTCTACGAATTTTCCAGAATTTAATACTAATAATTTCGGGAAACAATTTATATAATCAGAAAGCTAACCTCAATATCTTTCTAACGCAAGAAACTAGCCCTCGTTTGGAGTCCGGAGCTATGCACAATGGCTTCTGGAAGATGAAGGAACCCTAGGTGGCAATTCTCCAAAAATTGGCTCAAGAAAAACCCTAGAAAATAACTTAAACTATTATATATATATATAGAGGAGAGAGAGTGTAGCCGCGGCTCGGAAAGCGCCATGTGGCAGCCATCCACGCTGCCCCGCCCAAATCGGACGGTCCGAAACTGACGCGGCTCGGCTAAGCTGAGTCCGAGTCGAACTCTGACTCGGCTCGGCTCGGCTCGGCTTCACCCCGCGGTCACTGACAGGCGGGCCCGGCACTGTTCGCTGCGGGAGGCTGACAGGTGGGCCCCTTGTTTGCTGACTGGGCAGAATTAATTACTTTTTGGATTTTTTTTCAGAAATTAGTTTTTAATTCTGTTTTTCATAATTAACTCAAAATAAATGCTAAAAATAATCAGAAAATTCCCAAAAAATTCTAGAAAATATATTTTATTATTTAGAACCTAAAATAAAAGTTTGGGATATTTTTAATTAAGTTTGAATATAAAATAAATTCTTCAAAGTCCTAAAAAATTAGTGTTACTAGTTTTTAATTAACTAAAAATTATGGAAAAAATCCCAATAATCTAAAATAGCCTAAAAATAATTCTAAATAAATATTTATATAAGTAAATATACTAAAAAAATTATTTTCTAATTAACTAAGAGAATACTTTAAAGAAATTCAACATCTATAATAAATATAATAATATAAAATATACACAAAATACCTATTTTGGGTGAGGGAGTTTACATGTAGGCTTCCTTGCACCGACAAACTTTCCTCTAACAGTGGCCTTATAGCGATCAGCACCACAGAATCTGCACGCATCTTCATCCTTGTCGTCTTTGTAGTACAACATGCACCCGTTGCGACATGCATCGATTTTCTAGTATCCCATCCAAAGAGATCTCACCATCCTCTTAGATCGATAAAAGTCTTTAGTCAACTTTGCACCCTCGGACAAGATCTCTATAATCAAATCGATCAGTCGATTATAGCATTCTTGCAACATGTTAAAATCGGACTTGATGCTCAATAATCTTGTAACCACCTCCAACGGTGAATGATCCTCACAACCAGGATATAGTGGAGTCCTTGCATTCTCCAGCAACTCCATAAACTTTGCAGCATCGATATTCGGTGCCTCCTCAGCTGCATCATAATTGTCCGGATTAAAACTAGGTCTCGCCGCATCATAATTGTCCGGATTGAAACTAGGCCCCGCCGCATCATAAACCATGTTCACCAACCCGTCGTCGTAAGGATCGTGGTCGTGGACATCCATATACGGTTCCACATAGGGCTCTGACTCCGATGCTAGAGATACAAGTTCTCCGTGCGCGGTCCACTGATAGTAATTCGGCTTGAAGCCCTTCGAGTATAAATGATATGTAACTTCCACTTCTGGATGATATTTCCTGTTGCGACATCTCACACATGGACACTTAATTTTGGTACCGTCTATGTACTGAGGGAACGCCTTGGCGAACTGCAGGAACTGCTGTACACCCTCAATGAATTTATCCCGTACACCGCACATGTCATCAGGATGACGGTTGTACATCCACGAACGATGACGCAGATAGTAATTCATATCCATTTCTAGATACTTCTGCAAAAATGACAGTATGTATCATATAAATCATTACATACAGTGGTTTATCACCTAACTTCATAACTTAACCGTACTATAAAAATCATAACTGATATAATACATACTTTCATTTATCAAAGTCTAAAATAAGCAATATTCAAAACAACTAACCATTTAAACTAACACATACACCTATCAACTAACAGTCATCAAGTATTAACTTACCTACAAACTGAGAATAATACCCAACTAACATGTAACACTAACCACCCTTTAACATATAACTTAACATTTACTAACAATTGACACTAGATCATGGCCTCTAATTCAAATACCAAACTAAAAGTCATATCTAATTATCATACTCCTACAACTAACTGACACTAACCTTCACCATATACTAACCATCATCAATCATCTAACTAACTAACCTGATTTAACATCTGTGCACAATCCTCACTGAGTTTAGTCCACACCGTCCAGTGGACCGAACTTTCTAACCTAATCAATTTCTTACCTTAACCCAAATTTGTGGCAAACCCGATCCCCCAATATTACTTAATTGCATTTGCCTACAACTGTACAGGCCCGAAGACTGCCAAGAGCAGATGTACACACCAGGCACATCACCTACTGATCAACAATACCCCCAATAGTAGTAAGTATGCGGTTGTTGCAACATCCACTATTATATGCTTATCATGACTGCTCTCATCTCCTGTCCACCCCCACAGTAGTTGGCACTACTGTTGTAGCTCTCCTCAATCTTAGTTAATATAAATAGCTGAGAGTGTAGCGAGAATGGGCATGAAATGGAATGTAATAGTTAGTGCTTACGATTTAGCTGTAACTAACTTTTTCTCCAAAAATTCAAATTCAATAAAGTTCATCTTCTTCTTCCTCAAATCTCTTCTCAACCCTAGTTCTTTCCACTCAAATTCTCCAAAAACATGTCTAATTCTTTTAGATCTCCACCACTGCAAGGAGTGCTTGATAAGAGGAAAGATAGTAAGAAGATGAAAACTATGTCTTTATTGAAACACAAATATAACCCTTTTATAGGCAAAAAAAAACAGGTGGCATGCAAACCACTAAAACTAAACCACAAAACCAAGACAAAATCCAACAGAACTGACATACTAAACTCACTAAGCAATTCCTAAAATATTGGAGCTATATCTACTACATGCTCCATTATTCCTAATGACTAGGACAAATGAAAGAACATTTCTTTAACACCCTCCCTTAAACTGATATTTGCATAAAACAGTTTAAAGATAAACTCTGTTAACCCTTGAACAACATCATTGGAAGAGCATACTCCAAGCATTCTTCTAATCTTCACAAGTACAGCTTGCTTGAGAGGTTTAGTCATTATATCAGCCACTTGATTCTCACTTTTTCAGAATACCAAATCAATTATATCAGCATTGCAAAGATTACGCAAAAAATGGTATCTAACATAAATATAGTTGCTCCTAACCCTAACCCTAACCCCAGGTCAAAAAACCTAACCCTAACCCTAACCCTAGGTCCTGATCAGTGTCTGTGTCAGTGTGTGTGTGTGTGTGTGTCTGTGTCAGTGTTTGTGTGTGTGTGTGTGTCTGTGTGTGTGTGTCGTGTGTATCTGTCAGTGTCAGTGTCTGTGTGTGTGTCGTGTCTGTCAAGTATGTGTGTTGTGTCAGTGTCACATGTGTGTCCTGTGAGAGAGAGAGAGAGAGAGAGAGAGAGAGAGAGAGAGTTAGCGTTTACCTAGAGATCGAGGAGGAGGAGGGGGATGCCGGAGTAGCTGCCGCCGTGGAGAGCCGGTCGCCGGAGAGGGGGGGTGGGGGAAATCGAAATTTTTTTAAAACTTTCGAAAATTTCGACAGATGGGGAAAAAGAAAACTGAGCCCTAATTAACCAAAATTTAGCGACGTTTAGCGACGTCAAATAAAAACGTCGCTAAAATAAACTTTAGCGACGTCATAGACGTCGCTAAACACATTGCTAAATATTTTTAATATATACGTCGCTAAATACGTCGCTAAACGTCTCTAAATTAGACATATTAGCGACGTTTAGCGACCTTAATTGAACTTATAACGACTCGACCTTTTAAAATCTTAATAAAAGTCGCTAAACGTCGCTAAATGTCGCCATTTAGCGACGTCTAGCGACATTTTTACATGGAATCGCTAATTTATCTTTCATTAGCGACGTTTTCTTTGACGTCGCTAAAATGCGTCGCTAATCCCGTTTTTTCTAGTAGTGTATTTCCAAGTACGAAATACATGCTAGTGATAGTACAGGCAAACATGCTAGTGAATAGTGATAGTATAGATAAGAACATAGAATTTCTAAAAAAAAAACAAAGTATGGTAAAATAATAAATAAAGTACTAATTGTGTAAATTTTCGAATAAGGTAATGTGTCGCAAAAGTGTTAGCGACATGAGTGCATGCACTCATGCCGCCAACAACAATGGCGACATGAATGAAAAAAAAAAATCAATCACAAGTCTTCGGAACATGAGTACTTGTAAAAAAAGAAAAGAAAAATATTCGTCACTAAAAGTTCAATTTCGTCACTAAAATTCATCACTAAATGTCCAATTTCGTCACCAAAAATCCTATTTCGTCACTAAAGTTAAAATCAGGTAATTTGTCGCCAACACCAATGGCGACATGAATACAAGTTTTTATTTTTATTTTTGTAAAAAGAAAAATTCGTCACTAAAATTTTAATTTCGTCACTAAAACCTAATTTTGTCACTAAAATTTCAATTTCGTCACTATAAAGTTTTGTAAGCCCAACTCAACCGAGTCAAAAAAAATTGCACTCATATGACCAACGCTTTTGGTGACACATTATTTTTTTTTTGAAATTTTACTAACTTATTACTTTATTTATTATTTTTCTATACTACTTTATATTTTTAGAAATTTCTGAGATAAGAAAGATGTATACTTGACTTGAAGAAGAGAAGTAGAGTACAGCTCAGCAAGAACTGGTTAGAAAGTTGTGCTTGGAGTAGGCTAAGTACAAGTATAGACTATTAGCACTTGCTATCAAGTACTGTATATATAGCCACCATGAAATTCTGTAACACTTACCATCCTCAACCCAACCCCAGCTGTTTAACCTATCCAAGGCCCCCATTGCCTATTGGAGGGAGGATCCTCTGTAACCCCTCTCTCTCTCTCTCTCTCTCTCTCTCTAGATCAGCACTTCTGGTGGGAAATATGAGGGTAAGGACTGTTAAAAAAAATTAAAGAAGTTATATATATATATATATATATATATATATATATATATATAGCTGGGATGAATGAGATGATGCATGTGAAGGAATAATATTAGTTGTTCCTGACTTTCCTTAATTTGTTTCTTTGATCTGGATTTTTTAGATTTTGAGTTGGGTACAGAATAAACTCAGTGGGAGTCAAGAGAAGAAGAAATTCGACACTGGTTCTTGTTCTTCGCGGCGTAAGTTCTCTCCATGATTTCTCATTTACTCAAATTGGTGATGTTAATTTGAATTTTGCATTCTCAAGTTCTTTTGATTCTTAGTTTCACTTGTATACTTCGAAGTGATGTCATCATGGGATCAGTTCTATATTAAATGTTTCAAGTTTTCTGTTCTAGAGTCAAATTCTAGTGAAGAGATGCATTCTTTTATGTATATATATATATTATATATTAAATATCTACTGAAGAGAGTACTCGTTCTTTTGGACTGGATAGTTTTTTTCTTTTTACTAATGTTCTGTTTCTTTTGTTCTTCTCTTTTTTGTCATTTTTAGGGTTCTTCCTTGGGGTTGGGGGAGTGGTGGAAGACTTATAATAAGAGATGAAAAAGTGTCAAAATTTCCCCCTTTTGGGTGGTGAAAGAGAGTCAAGGCCGGAATCTGTTAATTTTTAACTTGTAGAATGATATTTTTTTACTTGTTCCCATGGTTAAGTGAATATTTTTCCATAGGAAAGCCTATAATTAGATTCTAAAAGTTACTAAAATAATAAAAGAACTTTAGTATGGCCACTTATGGCGGTGCCATGTGTATTGCCAATGTTTATCATCATCATCAACTGAAGCTTTTCCTTTTCGGCTTCGTTTGTTTCGCAAATCATAGAGTTAGGAAAAAAAAATTATTATTTTTTTATGTTTGGATATCAAAGGAATTGAGAAATAAAAGAAAGTGATTTCCAATAAAAAAAATTAGAAAAAAAATGGTTCCCTCCATCCAACCAAGGATTTATTTTCCCACATTTAAGTATTCACTTTCCTTTCCAATTTTCTTGTCATTTCCAAATACCGAAAAAAAAATCGATAGAAATTGTACTTTTCCAAATGAAAAAAAAGGAATTGATTTCTTTTCCTTTCCGCGAACCAAACGATGCCTTAGAGGAAGGTTGGCTAGGGATTATTGTGAAGGGTGAAACCAGAAATTCAAGCTAGGATGGGCTGGGGTGGATTGGATGAGGGCTGGTGTAGGGTGTGGGCTGACTCATATGGAAGCAAAACAATGGATGGACTAAAGCCCAAATTAGCCATAAGCTGGTGTTGGGAACGAAAAAAAATCATTCCCCCAAATCTAGAGACTGTGCGAGAACCGAAGAAATTAAAACTCACAAACAAATTTGTCAAATTCACAAAACAAAAGCCAAATGCAAACACTAAGGTTTTTATGTAGAGAATCCTGATGGAAAAAAATTACGGGATAATCAGAGTCAATCCTGATAAAGCCTTTACTAATGGAATTAAGGAAATACATCGACTCCTTTACAAACTTTTATCCCGATCTACACGGGTCACTTCAATGCTTCTACAGATGAAAATAGATCATAATGTGTACAAAGAGTTTACCGAAGACTAGACGCCGAGGAATCACCAATGAAGAACTCCTCGAATCAATCTCTCTTCAAAACAACTCCCGAATCTCCGAAAATCTCTATTCCTCTAAGAAAATTGCAAACTTTGAATTTTGATCTTTCTCTTGTAGATGATACTAGATTAGGGTTAGGATATGACCTATTTAAAGTTCCTTAATCCCGCAAACATATGGACGATTGATTTTGATCTAACGATGTTAATAAATGTGGCTTCAGTCCCGACACTGGTATATCGACGTTATACCAATATAGAGATGCCGACGATATACCAAAAATATGTCGCTTTGAGTCAGAACCATTCTAGAATAAACAGCTCCAAAATTGGTATATCGTCGGTACACCGGCAGCGGTATACCGTTGATACTAGTTAAAGTTTTTCAATGACTTTTGACGCCCTCAAATTGAGCCACCTTTACCATCTTCGACTTTTCGAGCTTATCTGACACAAGGATGACACTCGTCGCAGTACGAAATATTCTTCATATAGGTTGGAAATCCCATCCAATACCAACACATCTCCTTCTTTCTATCTAAGTGGGGGAGCTTGTCATTCAGACGATCCTCTTGCAGTAGTTAATTTTTTTCCTCAACAGAATATTCGTGAGCATATCTGCACCATTGCCCTCTGTTTCAACCTTCTCAAGCGTCACATCATTCATCTCAAGCACATCTCGTATCCAGCGATACTGAGTTGCAATATGCTTGTACTGACTATGAAATATATGGTTTGTTCCAAGATGAATAGCAATTTAGCTAACGCAAAGCAAAACATATTGCTCTTATTTAAACCTCATTTCATGCAAGAACTTCATCCATAATAATTTCTAGCAAGCCTCAGTCGTCGCAATAAACTCTGATCCGAGATGCAGTCTGAGGCTGAGGATTTGTCTGAGTTAGAATCATCACGTTCTGAGCTGTTTATAGCGGACACTATAGAGAATTCGGTTGTTGGAAAGCCAGTACATAGAGTAGCTTCCAACCTTGTCATCAATCTGATGATAATGATCATGGCGACCCTCAGGAGGATGAGCATGCCGAGAAGACATTTTCTGAAGGAAATGAGACTGTCAGTACACAACAAGCACCAGAGGTTCTGCTGAGAAGGAACACGAGAGCGTCGACCATCCACGAGGTACTCGCCAGATGAGTATGTACTATTGACTGACGGAGAAACCTAAAAGTTTTGTAGAGGCGATGTATGAATATAGGCAGGAGTTGATGCATGCCATGCATGAGAAGATGAGTTCCTTACAAACAAACTCCACTTATGAGCTGGTGCGGTTTTCAAAAGACAAGAAGGCGTTGAAGAATCGATGGATGTTCATAGTCAAAAAGACAAAAGATACTACTCACCCTCGATAGAGTCTGATAGTCAAAGGCTACAGTCAACGAAAGGAAGTGGATTTCGATAAGATCTTCTCGTTGGTCGTCAAGTTATCATCTATCTGGGTGGTGCTAGCTTTACTAACCAGTTTCAATTTAGAGATAGAAGTTATGGACATGAAGACGACATTCCTCCATTGTGATTTAGAGAAAGAATTATACATTGAGAAGTTCGTAGGATTCTGTGAGAAGGGCAAGCCACATTTAATCCACTGGTTGAAGAAGAGTTTATATTGTCTGAAGGAGGCTCTGCGGTAGTGGTACAAAAAGTTTGAGTCGTTTATGGGGGAGCAAGATTATTCACTTACGATATCAGACCGTCGTGTGTTTGTGAAATATTTTGTCGAGAATTATTTCATCATTTTATTGCTCTATGTCGATGATATACTATTGGTAGATCGAAATGTCAATTCATAGGATAGCGGAATTGAAGCACCAACAAGGCGCGACCTTCTTTATGAAAGATTTGAATGCAACGAAGACTATTTTTAGGATTGAGATCAACCGAGAGAGAGTCCAAGTTATTGTGGTTGTTCCAAAAGGAGTACATTCATCGAGTACTTAAGCGTTTCGGGATGGACGTGTGTGAGCAACCCCCTTGCAGCTCACTTTAAGTTCAATACAGAGTAGTGTCTATCTACCGAGGACGAAATGGAAGATATTAGTGGGGAGTCCATATACGCTATGGTGTGTACAAGGCCGGATATTGCTCACGCAATTGGTATTGTCAGTAGGTATCTTTCCAATATTGAGAGGATACATTGGAGTGCAGTCTGTTAGAAAATTACCTTTTACTTTCCTGTAAATAACATACAAAATAAAATTATAAAATTAGTGTTACTGGTCTACAGGGAAATCGTGTACGAAACACTGCCCTAAGAGATTATTCGAGGTCTATGTGTAGACTTTTTCTCGAATCCTCCTAGAGCTAAATTTTTTTTGCTACTGGCTTCCCGTCACTGCACATAGGTTCAGGAGAAATGACCCGAACTTACCCTTTGCCAAGAAATAGAACGAACAGGAACAGAGAAATATGATAGTTTTTTGAGAGGAAGAGAGAGTTTTTTTTTCCCTATAGGATATCATACAGGATACAAGGAAAAAAAACTGTATAAATAACAATGATCCAACCCAACATATAAATGGCCCTTTAATGGGAATTAAATGCTAGTATTAACAGGTAATAAGTTTTATGCGTTGGGATATTAAGAGGCAATAAAGAAAGAAAATTCTTTGCAACAGTCATAAGGAAGAAGGAATAATAAAGTGCAAAAATATCATTTGGGCCTCAACCCGAACCCTATAGAAGAGTTTGGATCAACATTCGGCGCGCGCAGATGTGGGCGCGTACCCACACACGTTACGCTCGTCGAACCGAACAGAACCAGGACGGACGGTGGTGGCACGCTAGCTCACAACAACACACAAGGGATCAAAGAGGAGAAGTAATATAAAGTCGATGAAGGGTTTTGGCCTAACCAATGTGGGACTAAAATAAAGTGAACTTTGGTTTTATTTTTCTAACAAGAGTATACATCATAGTTAAGTGGATTCTTCAATATCTTCAGGACAATGTCGATTTGAGGCTTTTATTGAGTGACGAGTCGAAGCTGGTTGGGTATACCGACATTGATATGGCTTGGATGTGGATACTAGGAGCAATTTCGGACTATGTCACGTTGTTTGCTGGTTGAGCAGTTTCGTGGTAGTTACGATTGCAGAATTGTATTGCCTTGACAGAGGCAGACAAATGGGATAATCTCCCCATAATTTTTGTACGTTTACATATTGTAAATTTCAAGATTTATTTTGTTTCCTGATATTTCTACTGTGATGTCTAATTATGGAATTTATCACTTAATTAACATGCAGGAATATTGTCAATTTATCATACTAGCTTCACTTGGTCTCTTATAAGTTTTTCCTCCCCAGCACCTTCTCCATTTTATCGAGGTTTCTCTTCCCTTTTTGCAGTTAGTAGTTTATATGCTCTGTTAAAGTATAGCTGTATAGGAAGCTCCATAGTATCAGTTACTTAATGAACTTCCAATGAATATTTATTTATATTGTTCTTTTTCTACTTTTTAGAAGATAATTACTATTTATTTAGATAACTAATTATCTTTGATTTTATTGAAAAGTTTGCTCAACATAACGGATGTTGCTTTAATTTGAGTGAGTACAGTATGGGAGTACATAGTCTCCCTTCCTAGAAGTTTTCTAATTAATATAGAATTAAACTAAGGGTTTTTTTTTTTCAAAGGCAAAATACATAAAGGACTTTTTTTTTTTCTTACACTCTCGTGCAAGTTGGAGCGTAGGTGTCAAATACACCCAATTTGAAGAGAAAAAGAAGATAAGAGTGGTCTAGGGAACCTTACTTTGTCTGCTTCATAGTTCCAAATATCTATACTTTGGGGCAACCAATTATAATTTCCATGGTCCAGTGTATCCTGTATTCCCTAATTACTCTATATCCAAGGTTCATACGCTTACTTAAAAAAAATAGTGGAAGGATGCATTTAGATCCTTTATGTCAAAGGTTGACATGTTGTGCAATCCTTGCCATTGCAAATGATCAACCCAAAGCCCAAGGTATTTATGTAATACATATGGAATCTGCCTTTCCTTCAGTGTCAAATCTGTATGGCTAATAGGGTGAGGAATAGCTAAAAGTATGGGTTATAAACATATAATCTAATAGAGAATGTTAAACAATGAGGATTAAAGAAGTCTACTTCTGGTACGCAAATCGGCAAGAGGTACTATAATAAATTAAATAACACTGGGAACTCCTAACAACTGTTAAAGGATTCCAAGAGAGTGGCTACAATCTAAAAGTTCAAAAGTATATAACAAATAAAGTCTTGAAACATCTGAGCAAGTAAGTTGGAAGATTGTCTAAGCCTACTTTTTATTTCTGTGATTAATTATAATAGCAACCTTAATTATTTGCCTCATTGATGCTCATCCTCTCAAAAAATGCCGAAAAATTCTTATAAGTTGATAGAATTGCATAAATTCTAGATAAAGCACTTTCAGATTAGAAGGCTAAAAAGTTTATTCTTGTTACAATTGTGCCAGCCTTCATATGATTCATACAATTTTTACATAAACTTGTACACAGATAACCATCTAAAATGCCTCTTTACAAACTGATATTCTTTGAGAACTACATAAAGTTGAATTCTCCATTAGTTTGATGCAAACACCTGATGACTCGTATCGCTATCGCAGCGCCTGTGGCTTTCGAACTCCATATGTAGGCGAAGTTTTCATCTAATTGCTTTTATCCCTCTATGCTTTTTTGTGCAGCGAGGAGAGAGTGAAGTTTAAATACCTCCATAATCATAAATTACCTTCCCTTCATTTTCTTTCACAACTTCACAGTGTAAAGTGAAATAGAAACGCAAATATAACCACTTGCATTATAAAGAACTTTGGAATTTACAACGATGGCTTCACCCCACGTTGAGTGTGCTCTTGCACCCATGTGAGGTTAGAATTGTAGGCCTAGACAAATTATACGCCCAACACGGGTCTAGTCTAACAATAATGTGCAACTGAGACATGCAGACATGACATTACTTAGGAAGTTGGGTGTTGTGATAAGTAACAGACTTGATGTTTGGAGTTAGAATGTTTCTTGCCATAATTAGGATCCTTATTATGTAGTTTTTCTGTGCAGGCACCTCTACTAAAGAAGATTTCAGTGATTGGCCTCAAACCTTGCTTTCCATTGGGACTTTCGGTAACAATGGACAAAAGGAAAGCCAGGAAAGACAAAACCCTTCTGAGAACTTACATTCGTCTCGAGACCTATCAGACTTCTCTGTAGAAGAAGTTGTCAAGTTACAGAAAGAATTAACCAAATTATTGTCTCATAATCCGAAGTCTAGTACTGATGGGTCAGAGAAGGGAGGGGGGAGGGCTAATCATCCATTGGATAGATTTTTGAATTTTCGGTCAAGTTTGGAGGTTGAGCGAAGGGATTACCTTAAGTTATGTGATCTAGATGGTGGATCGGAGAATAATGGTGGTCTTTCACCCAGTACCAGAATTATACTCAACAAAGCCAAAGATATATTGGGAGACAAAAGCAATGCAATTAGGAAAAAATCTCTCTTGTTTCTTCTCAAAAAGATGTTTGTTTGTAGAAGTGGTTTTGCAGCTGCTCCAAGTTTAAGGTATCAACTTCCCGAGTCGAGGATGGAAAAGGTAAACATATTAACACAATTTCAACTATCATTTTGATGACATAAATTTTTTCTTCTTCATAAAGTCTAGGTTTATTTTCAACTTGATACCCTCATCCATTCAAGTTCGTAAACTTGATATACCCTAAACCTTAATATCGTACCAATCTCTATTAAGTTATTTTGTTGTTTAGAATTTTTCCTTAACACTGGTAGGATATTAAGTTATACAATTATACTTGAGATATTAAGTTATCTAATATTAAAGTTTAGGATATCAAGTTGAAAAACTTGAAAAGTTGAAGGTATCAAATTGAAATTTGGCCTAAATTCTATTATCCTAATAGTTATCTTTCTCTTTTTTCTCTCTCCGATGGAACTTTGAATTAGTTACTGAGGACTATACTTCACAATGAAGTATATACTCGAAGTTCAAGTAAGATGCCTACAAAGAAGTGCTTCGAGGAGAAACCATTGGAGAAAATAGGCTGTAAGGATGAAATGCGGGAGAAAGAAGATGCCGGAAATAAATGGGTGATGACCGACTCGGAATGTATGTTAACGAACTATCAAATTTCTGGGGGAAAAACACACTATATGATGGTTCTAATTTGACCCTCTCTTTGTTCCACAGATATTGTTCTGGAGATATAGAACTCAACACATTTCGTAACTTTTCCCAGCTACTCCAATTATAAGCACCTCTACTGGGAATGTACTCAAGTACAGTTCTACTTAGAAACATATATTGGTTTTCTCCCTCTACTAATTCCTTTCACTTTCAGAAATGTAAATGTAGCTACATATATATATATTGGTTTTCTCCCTCTACATTTCTGAAAATGTACTCAAGTACAGTTCTACTTAGAAACATATATTGGTTTTTTCCCCTCTGCTAATTCCTTTCAGAAATGTAAATGTAGCTCGATATATTGGTTTTCTCCCTCTACTTGCTTTCAGAAATGTAAAGGTTGCTACATATAGTGGGAAAGAATGTAATCATGGCCGGTCAGGAGAGTTGGGTTGTCTAAGCCAGAGGTTATACTACAAAAATATTGTTAAATAGCGACGGATCTCAGCGACAAAAATACGACGGAATAACGACTAAATTATTTATGTAAACCAAATATATGATATTTCATCAATATTCTGTCGCTAATCCGTCATTGTTACTTCATCGACGGATTAGCGACGGAATTATCCGTCGCTGCGAAAACTTTAATTTTTCGAGCCCGTTTTATTTTCCTCCCCTCTCTCTCTCTCTCTCTCTCTCTCTCTCTCTCTCTCTCCTTGACCCCCTACCCCTCTCCGGCGACCTCCTCCTCCACCGACCCCCTCCCCCTCTCCGGCGACCTCATCCTCCACCGATCCCCTCCCCCTCTACGGCAGCCCCTCCCCCTTACTTGCCCTCTCCTCCTCCTCCTCCTCCTCCACCGCCCCCCTCCCCCTCTCCGGCGACTTCCTCCTCCTCCACCGACCCACGACCCCTCTCCGGCAGCCCCTCCCCCTTGTTCGCCCTCTCCTCCTCCTCCTCCTCTATCGACCCCCTCCCCCTCTCCGGCGACAAGCAGTCCCTTCCCCACTCCAGTGAGCCATGACATCCTCCCGAGCCCTCCTCCTACTCCTCGACTCGAGCGACGGAGACATCCCCCCGGGGCCCTCCTCCGACCTCAGGAATCTGAGCCAGGCCCTCCACTGGCCTCAGGCGCCCGCGTCCGCCTCCGCTCTTCGTCAGATCCCCTCCTCCCTTCCGAAGGTAAACCCCAACCCTCCACATATCTATTTGGGGAAAGACTATACACATTGTCGAATATATTTAAATTTTGTGGGAAGACACATGACACAAAACACTAGAAGACACATATAAACATTAGGTGTATAAACACATGTTTGCTTTGGATCGTGTTGAAAAGCTACTAATTTGTCATATGGATACTAGTTACGGGTTTTCTTTAAAAAAAATTAAAATAAAAAATATTTAAAATGTAGGATCAGCGATATCGGTATCGGACCATTACTATAAGTATCGGTATCGGACCATTACTATGAGTATCGGGATCGGCGAAATCGATAATATCGATGGTATTGGACCGGAGTATCGGATTTTTTGGTATTGAAAACAAATAACATTTAGTAAATTATTAACATTTTAGAATATATATATTTTATACTTTATGCATAATTTTTAGTATTTCTAGTGTTGTTTCTTAGTTTTTTTTTTTTTGTATCAGACCATTACTATGAGTATCGGGAACGGCGATATCGGTAATATCGGCGGTATCGGACCGGAGTATCGAATTTTTTGGTATCGGAAACAAAAAAACTATTATATGCGATAGATAAGTTTTTCTCTTGCATTTGCTTTTAGCAAGTATCCTAACTAGGTACTCATAGTTCTTTATGTTTTTTTCTTTTGACATGATACGTGCATAATCATTCAAGTCTATAAGAAAGCAATGAGTCGATACTTAGTTGACCGCTCGTAGATGTACAATCGGCGACATGAGAGTATGATTGGTTTGACAGATGATTCTAGGACAGACGTTAAAAATTTTCTCAAATACACCAGTAGTCAACCTTATTTCATGGATGAGAGTCTCATCAAGTGCCCTTGTGTCAAATGTCATAATATACCATTCAAAGAGGTGGATCTCGTGAGGGAGCATCTCTACAAGAAGGGTTTCGTACCCTTCTTACCGAACTACAAGGAGTGGACGACTCAAGGAGAACCTTTGACTCATCAATATCATTCCTCCTTCAATACGGAGGTAGAAGAGTCCACTCTCGGAGATAACATTGAATATCGACCACGAAACCTGGTGCGTGAGTTGGTATTTGATGCGACCGGTCCAAGTTTTCATCCGGAGGATCCGAATCCTGATGCGAAAGAATTCTATGATATGTTCAAGAATGTCGATACTCCGTTATACCCGGATTGTGATTCTCATTCTGTCCTGTCGGTGGTGATGCAGATGGTGAACCACAAATCTGATTTTAATTTTCCGCAGAATGCTATGACTGGATAATTCAGTTTGTTAGAGAGTTGTTGCCAAAAGGATCAAATGAGTTGCCTGAAAACTTTTACAAGTCGAAGATGATACGGAAACTCGAATTAGGCTACGAAAAGATAGATTATTATCGAGCATGTTGTACTACAAGGAGAACAATGATAAAGATAGATGCATTTTCTGTCACACGGACCGGTACAAGCCAATTCGGGAAAAAAAATAAACTACCCGAACAAGGTTGCGTCCCTACACGTACATGCAGTTTTTGACGATTATAAAGAGGCTGCAGATGTCACGCCCCAGTCCCAAAATACGTAGGACTAAGAATACGTAAGCATGCCAGTCGTATGTTTATGGAGACTCCAATATATGGAAACCATAACACATATGTACGCTATAATATGAATAACAATTCACAAGTGGTATATATTTGTCACAAATCACAGGACATAACTAAATCTCATCCACAAAAATCATAAGGAAATAAATAACCAATCAACTATATAACTGAATCAAGTATAAATGCTTGATAAGAACCAGTAGTTGGGTGGAGACAAATCCACTACCAATCTAGAATATAAGAGAAACAAAATAAGTACATCTAATGAACAATAAGACTCGAAAAAAAGACCTCCTCGAAAGATAAGTAGTCCGGATCTGCGCTCCTGCGAATAATCATGATCGTCTACACCTGGAAAGGGACCAGGTCCTCAGAGGGACGTAACAAGATACATAGAAGCATGCCAATAAAGTATTGAAAATAAACATCCAATGGGTCGCCTAACCGTCTATGTGAATGCACTTTGAGAACAACTTTCCAACAAGTGGATTATCTGGCTAAAATGGGATTGGCATGATTCTCTCAGAGAATCAGGGGCCTACAAAGCATGTCGTCTTTTGAACGTCAGAGGCCGCCTGATAATATATATGGGTCATCATGATCGCGCATCTCCGGCGGAGCGTACGGGTTACACAAGAAAAGTGCAAAGGAGCCCAAACGTCTTACTTGTTATTTTTCCCACCCCATGCTCTAAGCATATCATATCCATGACACGATGATACTTCTAATAACTTCCAAGTCTTCTAGCATGCAAATCCTATCAGCATTTATTCCCTATCACACGTCCCATACATACAGGTGGCCAAACCCGTCACGCAAGTCCGTGTCCTACATGAGACTCACTCTCATGTAACAGATGTGTCACGGCCAATGAAACATAATGATACCTCCAATCATGTGGTGGTCTAGTAAAACTAGGTCAACATGTATAATATATAATAAAGATAAAATACGACGCCACCTTCGTTGCACCAAAATTATTCTTGGACGCGCAGTTTATATAGCAGCTAAAATAAATAAACTAAATAAAAGAAATAAACTACATGCATCATATGGAATATAAATCACAGTACAATGGCAAGGTATACTTGCCTGGCAAGAAAGCTGCATAGTATAAGCGTCAAGGTATCAAGTACACAGGATCAGAAACTATGGCCTCTGAATAAACATCTTCGGATGCTGAAATAAATATTACCAACGTTCACAGAATAAGCGAGATAGTCAGAAAAGCCTACCCTTTCGTCCAATTTGGACACAGGGGCAAAACGGTAATTTCGGATCAAAGTGAGTCCACATATGGGCCACTTTGTACCGAAAAGCGTGTCAGAGGTAAAGATCTCTAAATGGGATAAATTATAGGTCAAACAAATTCTAAACGACGATACGAACTCAACAGTATGTCCAATTTTGGATTCCGGTGAGCTGATCACAAATTTGCCCTAAAAGTCAACCGTGGGACGCACAAATAGGCGGCTTGGTCAACTATCTCGGAATCGCGTGAAACTTGGGTCACAGGACCAGCGTGATACCACGAATCCAATGGCGTAAGTTTTGTCGCATTCCGACAAGCGTACACTAAATAGTGCGATATTTTACAAAAGTCATGATACAGGAACTTTTTACGGATACTGGTTGATTCCGACGCGCAGACACGTCCGAATCAGCTTTCGCGAAAGCCCATACGTCAGGATATACCATACGCGCATTTTCGTGCAATTGGTATGCGATACGGCGGTCCCTTTTGGCGGGGCGCGCTCCGTATCACAATTTTTAATATTTAAAAAATACGTTTTTGGTCGATTTGGAGGTTGAATAATTTTACACATAGAACAAATTAACAAAAATTAAAAGAACAGAAAAATTCTTGGTTATATGGAGAAGAAAAACCCTTTTATTAGTTTTCGAAAATATTAAACAGGTTGATGGCAAATTGGGTGTGAACATAGGATTTTCGAGTTGAAATTCTGAACTGTTTTGGTCATTTTTCGGTCAATTTTTTGACCAATCTAGGGAACAAAAACTCGTCCCGCTTGAATGAAAATCCTAGAGGGTTAGGTTATGAGCGTACACGAACAAACCGCACGCAAAAATGATCACAGATGAAGATGATACAATACCTAGAAGATGGGTGCTCGGAGCGGTATTTCTGCACGTGCGCGGTGCGCGGCGGCCGGCGGCGGGCGGTCCGGGCTCGGGAGCGGTCGCCGGAGGTCGGCGGTCGGTCGTCGGGGTCGAGGTCTAGGGTTAGGGTTTGGGTATTAGGGTTTTCGATGGTATATGTGTATATATATTAGAGAGGGAGAGAGATATATATAGCCGCAGGTGTGTTCACGGTGGGGGAGTCCTGTGGGGTTGAGTAGGTAGTTAGCTTAGGTTTGTATAGGATTTAGTTAGGGTTTTTGTTGGTTTAAGTGTTTTAGGTTAGGTTTTGGTTTAGTTAGTAATTAGTTAAGGTTTAGTTTTTTTTTTCTTTTTTTTTCTTTTTTTTTCTTTTTTTTTCGTTTTCCTTTTTTTCTTTTTTTCTTATTATTATTATTATTATTATTATTATTATTATTATTATTATTATTATTATTATTATTATTATTATTATTAACCTTATATTTATTTATATATATATATATATTCACATATATAAATGAGGTAAAAATCCAAAAATAATATTTGCACACCAAATAAATTCTAGCAAATTACTTTGTAAAATTCTAACAAAATGCCACACTCAAAATATTTTATAAAATATTTTATAATTAAATATTTATCTAGTTATATAAATCAAATAATTATATTATCTAATCAACTAAGTAATTAATTAAATGGTTATCCACAAAATAGATTAATAACAAATAATATGTAATCTATAAAAAGGAAAAATGACCAACTTGGTACGGGGAATTATGGGATACTAATTTTAGAAAGTTGGAATTGAAAAATAATAACAATTAAATTATATATAAATTATCTATATATTTAACACATAATCTATGGTCGTTACACTAATGTCATACTAACACCAAGGGATCGAATTCTTGTGCCACAAAATGATCCTACAGGTAGTGTCTGACGTGTAGGCTACTTCCTATGAAGGACGATACAGGTTTTGGGGCCATCCTATATTATTAATTTCCAAACCACGGTGAAGTATCCTAATAAAATCATTGAGTTTTATTTGATAAAAAAAATATTCTAAAACAAATACAAGAAATACAAAATACACACAAAATATCTTTTTTTTGTGAGGGGGTTTACAATCTACCAAACTTAAAAGAATTTCGTACTCTAAATTAAAATAAGGTATGATTTTCTAAATCCTTCACATTCATATATAAGGCTAGTCTATTGCAATCTCTTCGAAAAATTTAAATAACCAAATCTATTCAAATCCATCGCACTCACTTCAAAATTAGATTAACCACTGTTTAATTCAAAATTTAACCTATTGTAATATCTTCTCAATTTTTAAATAATCAACATCCAATTCTAATTCAAATCTATATGACATCCCACATCAAAATTTATATCGGAATTTTCAACTATTATAATCTCGTCTAGACTTTGAACAGTAAACAATTCTAATCAAATCTTATTCCTATTCTCAACTTAAGAATTTTGTACTCTTCAAATTTTAAATTCAATTTAGATCCTCAATATTTCAAATAGGTGATCCAACAATCAAAATTTAACTTTTAATTCAAATCATCAAATTGTAAAATTTTAAATCTAATTCACCAATTGTTCAAGTCTAAGATTCTATATTTATCCTCAAAATTTAAATCGTTGATTCAACTTTCAATATTTAAAATTTAAATCAGGTGCTCAAAGTATAAATATTTTGTCCTCAATATCAAGATTTTAAAATTCATTAAATCCTCATCATCTTAATCATTCTTCTAAAAATTCTAAAATTAAAATGACTTAAATCTCTTAATCTAATCTTACTTGATCACAATCTAAAAATATTTTACCTCAAGTTGAGAATGCAATTTCTACCCAACTTAGAATTTACCCATCTATCACACAAGACTATACTTTTAAGAAAAATATTCCTCAAATTATTTAACCGTGTTATTCAATTCTCAAAAAATTTAACACCAAATATATCACATGTGATATGCCCTTAATTACGAAGGATAGTCACCAAGTAATGCGGTTGGCCTATGGGGTAAATCTAGTACTCTCTGTGTATCTAACTTATACCAAGCACGAGTGTTCGTCTTTCCGAAATAGGGAAAGACGGAGAATAATAATAAAGAATTCAAGGAGGAGGTGATAGAATAAAAGTACGGGGTTCAAAGTGATTTAAAGAATTCAAAAGGGAGTTGTCAAGGCAGTTGTGGATTAAAATTCTATTTTGGTAAATTTTTATTCGCATGTTCCTATCAGAACAATTATGTACCTGAAATGATATGCTCTGACATATCTAGAGGGCAAGTATATTCGTCTACTAGTCAACTATATATCTCAATCCACGTAAAGTAGTTATGCGAAGAGTGAACCAAGCGCACTAAGGTTGTCCAGACCATAATACACTGATTCTGATTTAGATAATGTATTAGTGTGGGCTCCCAATAATACATATGTCATGAACAAGCTCGATAAAAGAATAAGCTTGCAAAACTAGGCTATAATAGCATCATAATTCGAGATAGTACAGAAAATATAAGTACGCTAGATTATGATAAAAGAAGGTACACAATAACTCAAGTTCACCAAGATGATAAAACTCGTCCGATGTTGTGCCTCTACAATTGCCATACTAACTCCTTGTCTAAGTCTCTAGTCGACCAAATGGGGGTATGGGCCTCTGAGTTCTATAGTCTGGATAAATACTATCGTCTTATGCTAGCATATAGTTGGTGTCATTCAATTACACTTCATTAATCGGTCAAAAGAACTTTGTGATACTATGTTGTGAGGCATACTACCAAACTTAAAAGAATTAACAAATATTGTAACTGTCTTGTGGGGATAAAGTAGAAATTCTTATTGGGGTACACGAAAAAAAGATCTTGGTACTTATTAGGGTATCCTATTGCATTATATAGGTAATGGTCATCTTAAGCCTTAATCATAGTGCTTATAGAACGAAGTGTTAATATTAAGAATGGAAAGGTTACTGGCTCTCAAGTGAGAGAGGATATAACTTGTATTGAGATATGGATATAAATTACGCGATTTGAAACTAAAGGATAATCATCAAATCATAATCTAAATGAGAAACTCAAACTATCAAGTTCTAACTACTAAGCACAAAATTTCAAAATTCAAGGTTAACAACTATAATCCTAGTAAACTATATATCCTAACATAAAATAAAATTACTTGGTCTACAATCAGAAGGGTTAGGTTGCATGAATTTGAAAGATGGAGGAAAGTTTTAGTCGTCGCACAATTAGCGAGCGCTAAGGTTTCGGAGGAACAATATATGAAATTAAACAGAGAGACTCTTGATAATATCATGGTTTCCTAAGGGGAATGTGGTATGCTAGTCTCTATGTTCGAGGTATGATCAAGGAAAATATTCTATTCATTCCTCTTGGCTTCCTAAGTACTATTCCGCTAATATCAAGACAAGGAGCTAAATTTATAGTTCTCTAATACTATCTCACTATGAAAGTTAGGTTTAGTCCTAATATTCAACCTTTGATTTCTATTGGTTCCTCAATGCTAGGGTCAAACAATATGGTCAAATTTCTTACCAACTCTAGTAGTGTCTATACTACTCTCAAGTCCTTCATAAATATATCAAGGGATAATGGTCAATCAATTTATAGGTATTGGATGCTAGGGTTCATTAGGTATGTTAACTTAGTGATGTGCCAATATTCTAGTTATATTCTTAGTAGGAATGTTACCTTAATTATCATCCTAACAACAAGGATTTCTATATTCTAGCAGAAGGCTATACTCAAGGAACTATTAGGGAAGTACATGAATCAAACATGATGCAATTATTTAAATAGAACCGATTGGAAGGAAGGTGAGTCATAGTCAAATGTGGATGAGATCCTATACTCTAATCATATTTCCATCCTTGCTCGGTACAGTAACGTAACCAAGACAATATACTCTCGACCTGCATGAGCCACCACTAAAAATATGTCACGTCCCAGTCCCAAAATACGTAGGACTAGTAATACGTAAGCATGACAGCCGTATGTTTATGAAGACTCCAATATATGGAAACCATAACACATACGTACGCTGTAATATGAATAACAATTCACAAGTGGTATATATTTGTCACAAATCATAGGGCATAACTAAATCTCATCCACAGAAATCATAAGGAAATAAATAATCAATCAACTATATAACTGAATCAAGTATAAATGCTTGATAAGAACCAGTAGTTGGGTGGAGAAAAATCTACTACCAATCTAGAATATAAGAGAAATAAAATAAGTACATCTAATGAACAATAAGACTCAAAGAGAAGACCTCCTCGAAAGATAAGTAGTAAGTCCGGATCTGCGCTCCTGCGAATAATCATGATCGTCTATACCTGAAAAGGGACCAGGTCCTCAGAGAGACGTAACAAGATACATAGAAGCATGCAAATAAAGTACTGAAAATAAACATCCAATGGGTCTCCTAACCGTCTATGTGAATGCACTTTGAGAACAACTTTCCAACAAATGGGCTATCTAGCTAAAATGGGATTGGCATGATTCTCTCAGAGAATCAGGGGCCTACAAAGCATGTCGTCTTTTGAACGCCAGAGGCCGCCTGATAATATATAGGGGTCATCATGACCGTGCATCTCCGACGGAGCGTACGGGTTACACAAGAAAAGTGCAAAGGAGCCCAAACGCCTTACTTGTTATTTTCCCCACCCCATGCTCTAAGCATGTCATATCCATGACACGATGTTACCTCTAATAACTGCCAAGTCTTTTAGCATGAAAATCCTATCAGCAGTTATTCCCTATCGTACGTCTCATACGTACATGTGGCCAAATCCGACATGCAAGTCCGTGTCCTACATGAGACTCACTCTCGTGTAACAGATGTGTCACGGGCAATGAAACATAATGATGCCTCCAATCATGTGGTGGTCTCATAAAACTAGGTCAACATGCATAATTGTAAACCCTCTCACCCAAAATTAGGCCTACTTGGCTTAGATAGTGAGACTAGGGCTAGTTTGAATCCAATTAGAAATAGAACACGGTATTTTATTTAATTTTACAATATTTATATCACTTAGTGCACCTTACCGTTGCTTCGATAATTGGAGCACTACACTAACCATTGCCTTCCAATAAATTTTACACCCTTGTCCTAGACGTGCCCGTCTTCCATCCTGACCTTTGTGTAACTTATAATTATGCTCTCTTGTGCTACATTTTTAGTCGCACAAGATTCGTCGCAGACGTTTATTTCTAATTCTAAATAAATTCAACTTTGTATCCTTATGCGTTCCAATCAAAATTGGGGACACAATCTTGACCCATTTTGTGCAACCCAAGTTATGGCAATATTCTATTCTGAGTCTTCTATGTCCATGACACTTGTGTCCCACCTAATTTTAGCCCCATGTACTTCTAATTAATTTTAGAACACCAATTATAATAATTTTAATTAATTTAATCTAATTTTCATCTTTGTGCAATTTTCTAATTGTTGGAGACTTTATAGTAAAAGTGCATTAAGGTGTCCACACTATTGGACACAATACATGAAGAAATCTATTTTTCCTTTATTATTTGGTCATATGAATTTTTTCCATAATTTTTGGAGTGTGTAGCACACAACATCACCCCCTCATCTAACCCTAGCCTTACATTTCAATCATGCAATCCTAGCCCTCCAAACATCTCCATGTGAAGCCAAGGCCCCTTTTTCAAGGATGTTGACCAAGGCCCAACTTCCTAGGTCAACCCCCAACCATATTCCCCAGATATATAAATATATTTTTTCTTTTTATTTATTCATCAAAAAACCCAAAACCTAGATCTAGCCGACCCCCTCCCTCTCCCTGTTCATCATCCCTCTTCTCTCGCCGGAGCAGACCGGATCTAGACCGCCTGCACAGCCATCTCTCCGACTTCCCCTCAGCCGCGGCCCGCTGTCAGCTCCGCCACGACGACTTCTTCTTCCTCCGCCGGAGTCGAATACAACTCACACCCAGTCAACCATCCTCCGTCGTACCTCCCTTTGAAACACTAAAACGACCAACTTCATCTCCCTCCCGTCCCCGGTTCTCCCCTCGACTGCAACCACCGCTCACCACCACCTCTTCTTTCCTCCCCGACTTCCTTCTCCCTGAGCAGCCTCCCATCGTCACCGTCCCCATTACCACCCTCGACTCGTCCTGACCTCCCCTCGACCCGCTGTCCTCGACGCCTCCCTGCACATCGACCACCATTGCCTCACCTCCTCCGTCGACCTCTCTCGCCGGGTCCTCAACACCACCACCGCCATTAACGCCATCATCACAACCATCGTCCCCACGTTATTCTCCGCCGCACCACCCGCTTCTTCTTCCTCCTCGTCCCGACCATCCTCGTCTCACCCCCGCCGGCCATCTCGACCCGCCGCCATCTTCCCGGCCATCTCGACCTCCCCACTGCAACCTCCATTGCCTCTGCACCCCCCGGCCAACCCACCATTACTACCATCACCACCTCCATCTTCCCTGTCCTCCGCTCGACCACCACCGTCTCCTCCCTGCTCTTTCTCCCCCTCCTCGACCACAACCTCTCCCCGTTGTTAACACCGATGACAACCACCCATCCTCCTTGCACACAAACCTCCGGATCCACCCAACCCCGCCTGTTGACTCTCCTTCGATGACACAGACCCGACCGCCACCGCAGTCCTCTTCTCCTCCACGTTCTCCTCCACCCCGACTTTCCTTCATCCCCGCCGGAGTCGACCAGTCGACCACCCATCATCGTCCCCGACTTTCTTCCCTCCTCCTCGACGATAGCAGAATCATCCCCTCCATGTCCTCGACTCCCTCTCGCCGGAGACCTCCATCATGCTTACCCGGCCATCCCGAGCCACCTCCTATCAACCTCTAATCTCCTTCCTCCTCCTCGACAACACCGACACCCGACCGTCCCTGAGCATAGCTTTGCCCCATGACACCTCCACCACTTCCCTTCGACTCATCTTCTCCCTCCGGTGACCTCCCTGAACCACCCGTCCTCGTCCAACAGCAGCCTCGCCTGAGCTCCTCCGACCACCCCTGGTTTGCATCTCTATTATCATCATCATCCCCATCATCACCAATCATTATCATCATCATCCCCTTCATAACCAACATTATCATCACCTTAATTATCGCCATCATCCCTATCATCATTCTCATCATAATCATCATCTCATCATCATCATAATCTTCATCATCATCACAATCATCATCATCCCTATCATCTCACTATAATTACCCTCATCATCATCGTCGTCATCGTCGCCATCATCGTCATCATCATCGTCATCGTCGTCACCATCATCATCGTCGTTATCACCATCATAGTCGTCATCGCTGGCATCGTCAACCCCGTGCGTGCCCGCGCAGGTTAGAACTTTTCTTCGTGATTTTATGTGTTTGTGTATCCATTAGGATTAGCGTATTTCTTCATGACAGTTTAGTGACAGAGGACCCTGTGACGGTGAACCCAATGACTTGTATGCATATACATATGAGTATTACAATTAAATTAGTATATATATATATTTTAAAGGTAATTTAAATGATAATGCTAAGAATGACTATATTTGTATTTATATTGTACGACCCTAAAATACTGTGGATTATCCCATATTTACGTTTGACCAAGTGACCCTAAGAACTTGTGAATTGTCTGCCGTGTGTACACTGACGTACTGGCTTAGACACATGTTAGTTGACTATCTGATTTTGATACAGCATTTAAGATAGGACACCCGCGTAATTAGACGCGCATTTGACCCTGCTAGATGACCAGTGTCACCCCTAGCGTACCTTCTGAGTCCAGTATATTTATGGTTGTGTATATGCTAGTGTAATGGCTGATGAGGTATTGTATTATATTATATGTATATAGGACCTATCGGATTGATCTGCGCGACTTCAGGAGCAAGTTATTGGTATTACGCAGCTTCTTTCCAGGCAAGTATACCTTGCCATTGTACTATGATTTATATTCCATATGTTGCATGCATCTTTATTTCTGTCATTTAGTTCATATATTTTAATTGCTATATAAACTGCGCGTCCAAGAAAACTTGGGTGCAACGATGATGGCGTCGTATCCCATTTTTATTATGTATATGCATTGACCTAGTTAATGAGACCACCCAATTATCATGAGGCATTCATTAGGTTCATTGGTCGTGACACAGCTGTTACACGAGTGTGAGTCTCATGTAGGACACGGACTGCGTATTGGGTTGGCCTCATGTACGTATGTGACGTGCGTTAGAGATAACTGCTGTTAGAAACTTGCATGATAGGAGACTTGGCAGTTATTAGAGGTATTATCGTGTCATAGATATGACATGCTTAGAGCATGGGGTGGGGAGAACAAAAAGTACGGCATTTGGGCTCCTTTGTACTTTCCTTTTTATGTAACCCGCAAGCTCCGTCGGAGATGCATGGTCGTGATGACCCCTATATTACCTGGCGGCCTCTGCTGTTCAAAAGACGACATGCTTTGTAGGCCCCTGATTCTCCGAGAGAATCATGCCAATCCTATTTTATGGCCAGATACCCACTTGTAAGAAAGTTGTTCTCAACGTGCATTCACATAGATGGTTAAGCGACCCATTGGATGTTTATTTACAATACTTATTGGCATGCTTCTATGTATCTTGTTATGTCCCTCTGAGGACATGGTCCCTTTCCAGGTGTAGATGTTCATGAGTATTAGCAGGAGCGCAGATCCGGACTTGCTACTTATATTCCGAGGAGGTCTTCTCTTCGAGTCTCATTGATTGTTAGTTCATGTACTTATATTGTGTTTGCTTTTATATTCTAGTTTGGTAGTGGATTTGTTTTCACCCGACTATCATCCTTAGATACTTCATATTGAGATTTAGTTACTTGGTTATTGGTTATTTATTTCTATTTAATTTTCTGTGGAGGAGATTTAGATTATGTCCTGTGACTTGTGATAATTTTTACCACTTATGAATTATTGTTCATAATACAGCGTACGCATGTGTTATGGTTTCCATATATTGGAGTTGCCATATACATGCGGCTGACATGCTTACGTGTCATAGTCCTATGTATTTTGGGACTGGGACATGACATATTTTTAGTGGTGGCCATGCAGGTCGAGAGTATATTATCTTGGTTACGTTACTGTACCAAGCAAGCCTGCAAATAGGATTAGAGTATAGGATCTCATCCACATTTGACTATGACTCTTCTTCCTTTCCATCCATCATATTTGAGTAATTGCATCCTGCTTGATTCATGTACTTCCCTAATAGTTCCTTGAGTATGGCCTCCTACAAGAAGATAGGAATCCTTGTTGTTAGGATGATAATTAGGGTAACATTCCTATTAAGAATACAATTAGAATATTGATACATCACTAAGTTAGTATACCTAATGAACCCTATCATCCCTTACCTGTAGATTAATTGACCATTATCCCTTGATATATTTATGAAGAACTTGAGAGTAGTATAGACACTACTATGGTTAGTTAGAAATTTGACCATATTGTTTGACCCTAGTATTGAGGAACCAATAGAAATCCAAGATTTAATATAGGACTAAACCTAACTTTCATAGTGAGATAGTATTAGAGAACTATAAATTTATATTCTTGTCTTGATATTAGCAGACAGTGCCTTAGGAAACCAAGAGGAATGAATATTTTTCTTGATCATACCTCGAACACGGAGATTAGCATACCACCTTCCCCTTATAAAATCATGACATTATCAAGAGTCTCTCTATTTTTAATTTTATATCTTGTTCCTCTGAAACCTTAACACTCGTTATTTGTGCGACGACTAAATTTTTCTTCTTCATATTTTCAATTTGTGCCACATAACTCTTATGATTGTAGGCCAAATGATTTATTTTATGTTAAGGATACATAGTTTGCTAGGATTATAGTTGTAATGTTAAATTTTGAAATTATGTGCCTCGTAGTTAGAACTTGATGGTTTGAGTTGTCCTTTTAGATTATGATTTTATGATTATCCATTAGTTTCAAATCACGTAATTTGTATCCATATCTCCATATAGGTTACATCCCCTTTCACTTGAGAGCCAGTAACCTTTTCATTCCTAATATTGACACCTTTGTTCTATAAGCACTATGATTAAGACTTAAGATGACCATTACCTATATAATACAAAAGGATACCCTAATAAGCACCGAGATCTTTTCTCGTATACCCTAATAAGAGTTCTACTTTATTCACAAGGACAAGGTCATTTTGTAGAAACCCCTTAAGACAGTTACAATATTAGTTGATTCTTTTAAACTGGGCAGTATGCCTCATAACATAGTATCACATAGTCCTTTGACCCATTAATAAAGTATAATTGAATGACACCAACTATAGACTTGCATAAGACGATAGTGTTTATCCAGACTGTAGAACTTAGAGGCCCATGCCCCCTTCTTGGTCGACTAGAGACTTAGACATGAGCTGTATGACAACTGTAGAGGCACAACACCAGATGAGTATCATCTTCTTGGTAAACTTGAATTATTTTGTAACTTCTTTCATCATAATCCAGCATAATTATATTTTCTGAACTGTCTCGACTTATGCTGCTATTATAGTCTAGTTTTGCAAGCTTATTATTTTATCGAGCTTGTTCATGACATATGTGTTATTGGGGTCTGATCAACCACACTAATACGTTGTCTAATCAAAATTAGTGTATTACGGTCTGATCAACCTTAGTGCATTTGGTTCGCTCTTCGCATGACTACTTTACGTGGATTGAGATATATAGTTGACTAGTAGACGAATATACTTGCCCTTTAGATATGCCCGAGCATATCGTATCGGTTACATAACTGTACTGATATAAGCATGTGAGTAAAAATTTACCAAAATAGGATTTCAATCCACAACTGCCTTGATAACTCTCTTTTGAATTCTTTAATCGCCTTGAACCCCATACTTATATTATATTACCTCCCCCTTGAACTCTTTATTATTGTTTTCCGTCTTCCCTTATTTCGGAAAGACGAACGCTCGTGCTTGGTATAAGTTTGATACACTGAGAGTACTAGATATACCCCATAGGCTAATCACATTACCTTGTGACTATCTTTTATAATTAAGGGAATATCATATATGATATATTGGTGTTAAAACTTCTGAGAATTGAATAACATGATTAAATAATTTGAGAAAGTTTTCTTAAATGTATAGCCTTATGTGATAGATGGGTAAATTTTAAGTTGGGTAGAAGTTGCATTGTCAACTTGAGGTGAGTTCTTTTAGATTGTGATCAAGTAAGATTAGATAGAGAGAAATTATGTCTTATTTTAATTTCGAGGACGAAATTATTTTAAGTTGGATAGATTTTAAACCCCCTCAGCCAAAATTAGGCCTACTTGGCTTAGACAGTGAGACTAGGGCTAGTTTGAATCCAATTAGAAATAGAACACGGTATTTAATTTAATTTCATAATATTTATATCACTTAGTGCACCTTACCGTTGCTTCGATAATTGGAGCACTACACTAGCCATTGCTTTCCAATAATTTTTACCCCCTTGTCCTAGACGTGTCCGTCTTCCATCCTGACATTTGTGTAACTTATAATTATGCTCTCTTGTGCTATATTTTTAGTCGCACAATATTCGTCACAGACGTTTATTCCTAATTCTAAATAAATTCAAATTTGTATCCTTGTGCGTTCCAATCGAAATTATTGACACAATCTTGACCCATTTTGTGCAACCCAAGTTATGGCAATATTCTATTTTGAGTCTTCTATGTCCATGATACTTATATCCCACCTAATTTTAGTCTCATGTACTTCTAATTAATTTTAGAACACCAATTATAATAATTTTAATTAATTTAATTCAATTTCTATCTTTGTGCAATTTTCTAATTGTTGGAGACTTTATTGCAAAAGTGCATTAAGGTGTCCATACTATTGGACATAATACATGAAGAAACCTATTTTTCCTTCATTATTTGGTCATGTAAATTTTCTTCATAATTTTTGGAGTGTGTAGCACACAACATCACCCCCTCATCTGACCCTAGCCTTGTATTTCAATCATGCAATCCTAGCCCTCCAAACATCTCCATGTGAAGCCAAGGCCCATTTTCCAAGGATGTTGACCAATGCCCAACTTTCTAGGTCAACCCCCAACCCTATTCCCCACATATATAAATATATTTTTTCTTTTTATTCATTCATCACAAAACCCAAAACCTAGATCTAGTCGAACCCCCTCCCTCTCCCTGTTCATCATCCCTCTCCTCTCGCCGGAGCAGACCAGATCCCGACCGCCTGCACAGCCATCTCACCGACTTCCCCTCAGTCGCGGCCCGCTATCAGCTCCGCCACAACGACTTCTCCTTCCTCTGCCGGAGACGAAGACAACCCGCACCCAGTCAACCATCCTCCGCCGCATCTTCCTCTGCAACACCACAACGACCGACTTTATCTCACTCCCGTCCCCGGTTCTCCCCTCAACTGCAACCACCGCTCACAACCACCTATTCTTTCCTCCCCGACTTCCTTCTCCCTGAGCAGCCTCCCATCGTCACCGTCCCCATTACCACCCTCGACTCGCCCTGACCTCCCCTCGACCCGCTGTCCTCGACGCCTCCGTGCACATCGACCACCATTGCCTCACCTCCTCCGTCGACCACCCTCGCCGGGTCCTCCACACCACCACCGCCATTAACGCCATCATCACCACCATCGTCCCCACGTTCTTCTCCGCCGCACCACCCGCTTCTTCTTCCTCCTCGTCCCGACCATCCTCGTCTCACCCTCGCCGGCCATCTCGACCCGCCGCCATCTTCCCGGCCATCCCAACCTCTCCACTGTAACCTCCACAGCCTCTGCACCCCCCGGCCAACACCACCATTACCACTATCACCACCTCCATCTTCTCTGTCCTCCGCTCGACCACCACCGTCTCCTCCCTGCTCTCTCTCCCCCTCCTCGACCATGACCTCTCCCCGCTGTTAACACCGACGACAACCACCCATCCTTCTTGCACGCAGACCGTCGGATCCACCCGACCCCGCCTGTCGACTCTCCCTCGACAACACAGACCCGACCGCCACCGCAGTCCTCTTCTCCTCCACGTTCTTCTCCATAACGACTTCCCTTCATCCCCGCTGGATTCGACCAGTTGACCACCCATCATCGTCCCCGACTTCCTTCCCTCCTCCTCGACGACAGCAGAATCATCTCCTCCCTGTCCTCGACTTCCTCTCGCCGGAGACCTCCAGCACGCTCACCCGGCCATCCCGAGTCACCTCCCATCAACCTCTCATCTCCTTCCTCCTCCTCGAAAAAAACTATACCCGAACGTCCCTGAGCACAGCTCCGCCCCACGACACTTCCACCACTTCCCCTCGACTCCTCTCCTTCCTCCGGTGACCTCCCTGAACCACCCGTCCTCGTCCAACAACAGCCTCGCCTGAGCTCCTCCGACCACCCCTGGTTTTCATCGCCATTATCATCATCATCCCCATCATCACCAATCATTATCATCATCATCCCCTTTATAACCAACATCATCATCACCTTAATTATCACCATCATCCCTATCATCATTCTCATCATAATCATCATCTTATCATCATCATCATAATCTTCATCCTCATCATCCTCATCATCCCCATCATCTTACCATAATCACCCTCATCATCATCGTCGTCATCGTCGTTATCATCATCGTCATCGTCGTCACCATCATCATCGTCGTTATCACCATCATCGTCGTCATCGCCGGCATTGTCAACCCCGTGCGTGCCCGCGCAGGTTAGAACTGTCCTTCTTGATTTTATGTGTTTGTGTATCCATTAGGATTAGCATATTTTTTATGACAGTTTAGTGATAGAGGACCCTGTGACGGTGAACCCAATGACTTGTATGCATATACATACGCATATTACAATTAAATTGGTATATATTTTTTAAAGGTAATTTAAATGATAATGCTAAGAATGACTATATATGTATTTATATTGTACGACCCTAGGACACTGTGGATTATCCCATATTTACGTTTGACCAAGTGACCCTAAGAACTTGTGAATTGTCTGCCTTGTGTACACTGACGTACTGGCTTAGACACATGTTAGTTGACTATCTGATTTTGATACATCATTTAAGATAGGACACCCGCGTAATTAGACGCACATTTGACCCTGCTAGATGACCAGTGTCACCCCTAGCGTACCCTCTGAGTCCAGTGTATTTATGGTTGTGTATATGCTAGTGTAATGGCTGATGAGGTATTGTATTATATTATATGTATATAGGACCTATCGGATTGATCTGTGCGACTTCAGGAGCAGGTTATTGGTACTACGCAGCTTCTTGCCAGGCAAGTATACCTTGCCATTGTACTGTGATTTATATTCAATATGTTGTATGCATCTTTATTTCTGTCATTTAGTTCATATATTTTAATTGCTATATAAACTGCACGTCCAAGAAAACTTGGGTGCAACGACGATGACGTCGTATTCTATTTTTATTATGTTATGCATTGACCTAGTCTATGAGACCACCCCATTATCATGAGGCATTCATTAGGTTTCATTGGCCATGACACAGCTGTTACACGAGTGTGAGTCTCATGTAGGACACAGACTGCGTATTGTGTTGGCCTCTTGTACGTATGGGACGTGCGTTAGGGATAACTGTTATTAGAAACTTGCATGATAGGAGACTTGGCAGTTATTAGAGGTATTATCGTGTCATGGATATGACATGCTTAGAGCATGGTGTGGGGAAAACAACAAGTACGTCATTTGGGCTCCTTTGTACTTTCCTTTTTATGTAACCCGTACGCTCCGCCGGAGATGCGTGGTCGTGATGACCCCTATATTACCTGGCGGCCTCTGCCGTTCAAAAGACGACATGCTTTGTAGGCCCCAGATTCTCTGAGAGAATCATGCCAATCCTATTTTATGGCCAGATAGCCCACTTGTAAGAAAGTTGTTCTCAACGTGCATTCACATATATGGTTAGGCGACCCATTGGATATTTATTTACAGTACTTATTGGCATGCTTCTATGTATCTTGTTATGTCCCTCTGAGGACCTGGTCCCTTTCCAGGTGTAGATATTCATGAGTATTAGCATGAGCGCTGATCCGGACTTGCTACTTACATTTCGAGGAGGTCTTCTCTTCGTGTCTCATTGATTATTAGTTGATGTACTTATATTGTGTTTGCTTTTATATTCTAGTTTGGTAGTGGATTTGTTTCCACCCGACTATCATCCTTAGATACTTCATATTGAGATTTAGTTACTTGGTTATTGGTTATTTATTTTTATTTGATTTTCTGTGGAGGAGATTTAGATTATGTCCTGTGACTTGTGAATTATTGTTCATAATACAGCTTACGCATGTGTTATGGTTTCCATATATTGGAGTTTCCATATACATGCGGCTGACATGCTTACGTGTCCTAGTCCTACGTATTTTGGGACTGGTACATGATATATTTTTAGTGGTGGCCCATGCAGGTCGAGAGTATATTGTCTTGGTTACATTACTGTACCAAGCAAGCCTGCAAATATGATTAGAGTATAGGATCTCATCCACATTTGACTATGACTCATCTTCCTTCCCATCCATCATATTTGAATAATTGCATCCTGCTTGATTCATGTACTTTCCTAATAGTTCCTTGAGTATGGCCTCCTACAAGAAGATAGGAATACTTGTTGTTAGGATGATAATTAGGGTAACATTCCTATTAAGAATACAACTAGAATATTGACACATCACTAAGTTAGTATACCTAATGAACCCTAGCATCCCTTACCTGTAGATTAATTGACCATTATCCCTTGATATATTTATGAAGGACTTGAGAGTAGTATAGACACTACTATGGTTAGTTAAAAATTTGACCATATTGTTTGACCCTAGTATTGAGGAACCAATAGAAATCCAAGATTTAATATTAGGACTAAACATAACTTTCATAGTGAGATAGTATTAGAGAACTATAAATTTAGATTCTTGTCTTGATATTAGCAGACAGTGTAGGCTACTTCCTATGAAGGACGATACAGATTTTGGGGCCATCCTATATTATTAATGTCCAAACCACGGTGAAGAGTCCTAATAAAATCATTGAGTTTTATTTGATAAAAAAAATATTCTAAAACAAATACAAGAAATACAAAATACCTATTTATTTATTTTTGGTGAGGGGGTTTACAGCAGAGGATGTATATGTCCGCAAATACAGCAGAACACATGACATGGCATAGGAAGGAACGTAAGATGGAGAATTATCTCATCCTTCCGAAGGAGAGGCATTGACGCATTTGATCGGTGTCATCCTGAATTTTCTACGTAGCTCAGGAATGTCCGGTTGGGTTTATGTTCTGATGGATTTACTCCTTTCGGACAGTCGGGATCTCAGTACTCTTGTTGGCCGGTGATTTTGACTCCTTACAATCTATCACCGTGGATGTGCATGAAGACTCCTTACATGTTCTTGACACTTATCATACCCGGTCCAAAAAATTCAAAGAATAACATCGATATCTACTTACAGTCCTTGGTGAATGAGTTGAAACAATCGTTGCAGTTCGAAGTTCAGGCATATGATATATCGAAGAAGCAGAACTTTCAGATGAGAGCGTCACTCATGTGGGCCATCAATAATTTTCTATTATAAGAGATGTTATCGGGGTGGAGTACTCATGGTACTTTATCTTGTCCGATATGTATGGAAAAGAGTAAGGCATTCCATCTCCAGAATGGCAAAAATGCATGCTTTTTTATTGTCACCGTCAGTTCCTTCTTGCGTCTCATCCGTGGAGAAGAAACAGAGATGGCTTTAGAGCAGGTAAACATGAACTATCTCCGCCCCCGTTGAGACTGACAGAAGACCAAGTTTGGAAAGAGGTAGATAGATTACCGACTGTAATGGAAGATCCAATATCGGCCCTTCACTTTGAAGGGTTCAGACATAGACATAATTGGACGAAGCAGAATATCTTTTGGGACTTACCTTATTGGAAGAATAATATCATAAGACACAATCTTGATGTTATGCATATCAAAAAAAATATATTCGATAACATCTTCAATACGGTGATGGATTTCAAGGAAAAAATGAAAGACAATTTCAAAGCAAGAAATGACTTGAAAATTATTTGCAGGCATTCAGATTTGCACCTAAAAGAAAGAGCAAACGCTAATTAGGTCAAGCCTCTAGCGCCATTTGCATTGAATAGGGAGAAAAAATTGATAATATGCAACTGGATTTCAAAGTTGAGATTTTCTGACGGCTATGTATCAAATTTGGCACGATGTGTCGATCTCAACGAACGCAAGCTGACAGGGATGAAGAGTCATGATTGTCATGTGTTTACGGAGAGGTTACTACCTATTGCTCTGAGAGAGATATTGTCTCATTAAGTATGGACTCTGTTGGCCGAATTATCTATATTCTTTAGAGATTTGTGTTCAAGCAAGTTGACGGTGCAACATTTAATAGAACTTGAGGAGAAGATTGTATTGACATTGTGCAAGTTAGAAAGGATCCTACCCTTTGGTTTTTTTGATAGAATGGAGCATTTGTCGATTCATCTTGCATACGAAGCACGTGTCGGTGCTCCCATCATTATCGATGGATGTATCTATTTGAGAGGTATAAATTGATTAGTTTATACTATTAATTTATTTACTCAAATAATTCTAATATTCAATATATTATCTATAGGTATCTACATCACCTAAAGAAGAAAGTGGGCAATAAGGCTCATGTAGAAGCTTCGATATACGAAGCATATATCATTGAGGATGTTTCAAATTTTTGCTCCATCTACTTTGATACTCATGTCAGAACAAATCGTAATAGAGCCCCAAGGAATGATGAGGGTGGGGTTGATAAACCAAATAGTATAATCCGTACTAACTTCAATGTGGGAGGCAAGCCTACAAGTGATACTAAAGTATGGTAGTTGAAAGTGTAAGCCCTCTGATTTTTCAAGAATTTTTAATTTGGATTTTTCGCAATTTTTTGGAATTTTCTGTAATTAAAACTAAGATGTTTTAAATTTAAATGATTTTTAAATAATATTAATTAATATTAAAATATTATGGAAATAATATTTTATGGTGTAAAATGAAAAACTGGGCATAGGATAATTTTTCGGGAATTTATTGGACGTCGGAAGCATTTTTAAAGCCCTAAAAACCAAGTCATAATAAACCCTAAATAAATCCTGCATTTGAACCCGGTTTATTTTAAATAAACCAAACCAAACTGACCCAAACCGTGGTGAACCGAACCGGACTGAACCCGCTCTTAACGGGTCGGGTCGAATCCAAAATGAACCCGACCCGGATCCGAAACCCGCCCCTAGCCTTAGCGGATCGGGCCGGATCCGCCGCCCGACCCGCTGACCCGACCCAGACCCGAAACCCTAATCCTAACCGGAACCCTAAACTGAATCATAATCGTAGTACTGTTCCGGCGGTGCCCTATTTAACCCCCTCTGCCTGAACCCTAGCTCCGCCACCACCCTAATCTGCCTATCTCCGCAGCTCGCCTCCGTCTCTCTCTCCCCGTCGAGCCTCGGCCACCCTAGCCAGCTCCCCCACCTTCCCTCTCCACCGTCTCTCCCGGCGAGCCTCAAAATCCCCTGCCCTAGCTCGCCTGAACCCTAAACCCCCACGACCTCGCCGTCCTCCGCCCTGAGCCCCCCGCTACGTCGTCGTCCCCGTCTAACCCGAACCCCCACAGCCCACGACCGCCACTCGTCGTCCTCTGCCCGTCCCCGACCCGCAACACCCCCATCTCCCCTCTTCCTCCTTCCCCGAGCCCCACGAACCCGAGCTCCGCTACCCCTCTCCTCCAGCATCAGCCCAGCGCTACCATCTTCCACCGAGGCGTTGCACCCGACTCTTCCCGAGTCCCGGCAAGACGACCCCGAGCCCTGAGCTTCCTCCAGCGCCGCCTTCAGCGCCGAGCGCCTCCGCCTGAGCCGCCTAAGCCGACGCTGATGAGCCCAGTGCCTCCCCCTGCGAGCTCCTCCGGTGAGTCTCCGTCGAAAGAACCCTAACCCTAGCTACAGTACCCAGTGTCGTGTCCCCTTGTGTCGAGTCCTCTCACGGACACGAAGAAACCCCGTACCACGGAGCCCTGTTCAGGTAGCATTTTCTCTCTCCTCATTGCCCCATTTTTCGTTCCGTCAGTTGTGTCGCGTAGACTGCATAACCCTCTCGATGCCCGTGCAACCCGCTCGGTGCATCGTGTCCTGTGGTGATCGCAAACCGCGATCCAAAAACAGGAAAATCAATATCCCGTTTCACCCCGGAACTGAGTACGCCCCGCCAAACGGGACTACTTGGTCGTGCGCAACCTTCACCAAAACGTGCGCACCATCGATACGGACGTGTGAGATTTTGCAGAAGTTGATTTGGATGTGCGTGTACACCGAAATCAACGCGTATCCGCCGACACCGCCCTGTATTCGCCTGTCCTGGAACACGTCATAACTTTGTGTACACACGTCGGATCAAAATGAAACTTGTGTCATCGGACTTGTAGCAATACGCTAGTCCTGTGACCCAAGTTTGGTTCGATTCTGAGAACGTTGATAAAATCGCGCATCGTGGGCCCCGTGGCTTCACTTGACGGGCGATTTTGTGATCGGCTCATCGGAATCCAATTCTAGAAGTTCCGTTGGGTTCATATCATCGTTTTGGACTTTTTGACACTAAGTTTGACGAATCTGGAGACCTTTGACCCTGACACATTTTTGGGTGCAAAGCGGCTCACATGTGGACCCCGCTTTGGCCTGAAACGGTAATTTTTGCCCCTATGTCCAAATTGGACTCAAGGACAGACGTTTTCTAGCTATTTAATATTTTCTGAATCTAATGGTGATGTTTATTTCAGCAACCGGAGTAGTACCTGCAGATCACACTGAGACCAGAGCTACAGTTGGAGCCAGAACCACAGGCAAGTGTACCTTGCCAACATTGCAGTTCTTGTTACATATTTCTTAGATTTATTTATATTGTTGTACATGCTCAACCTAGGACCGTGTGACTTACTGAGCGTCCGATTAATAGTCGGGTGCCAACCCCGTACGCGGAGTTGTGTAATGTCGCCTAGAGATGGACATTCGTGACCCTTTACATTCTCGTACTTGTCTTATCAAGTACATTATAACCCAGGACACTTGACACTATACATGAGACAGAATCTTCCTGAGATATTCATGGTGATTCTGTGTAGGATGCAGGATTGACATAGACATTATATTCATAGATATCAGGTGACTTGTTGCATTAGCTATGATCTTGCGTGTCATGGACATGAGACGTGTGATTACATTGGGTAGGGAGAGACACACAGGCTACAGGCTGATTTATATATATATATTTATTTATTATGGTGAGGCCTTAGACTCTATATCAGAGCTAGGAACTCTACTAGCGAGATATTATTGTGAGGCCTTAGACTCTACATTAGAGCTAGGCACTCTACTAGTGATATTACTGCTACCGGCTCCCCGACACAGAGCTTGTAGTGGCTCAGCCTGAGTTTTAGTGATGCTCTCACTTGCATTTCACATAAATGGTTACATATTTATCCTGTTTATTTCATTTACTATTTTGCTGCATTTATTTTGGCTTGAGTTATTTTGTACCTTGTTATGTCCCCTGAGGACCTGGATCTGATTATTTCCACAGGATTAGCTGACGAGATCTATCCCGAGGTATACGGGACCGGAGCATTAGCATTAGCAGAAGCAGGTGCCTACATTAGAGCAGAACCAGGATCAGAGGACGAGATCGTACCAGAGGACTTCTCCTGAGTATTGGCTTGAGATACTCATTTATTTCTGTTTCTAGTTATTTTATTTCCAGTCTATTGCATTGATGTATCAGACTTGTTCTCGGATTGTTCTCCGAGACACTTTTATTGATATATGTTAGTTTATTTTATTTGCATTTATTCTGACATTTGATCTGTGATTATCTATTATGGATGAGATTAGAATAGACTGTGACTTATATCATTGGACCTATTTATTGTTGTACTACAGCTTAAGTATGTCCGATGGATCCATTAAATTGGGTTTATCCATCGGTGTGTGCTGCTGGCCATTGCCACGTGTCTAGTCCCTCGATATTTTGGGACTGGGGCGTGACATATTTTTTATGGTGGCCCATGCAGGTCTACGACTAAATTGTTCGGTTTTAACTTAGGGACCGAGCAAGCCTGCAATAAGAATAGGATAAGTTTTTGGATCTCATCCACTTGCTTGAAACATTCTTGATATCTATATCGAATTCGAATTTATTTCTTGACTTACATCCTGCCTTGATTCCTGTGCGCCTCTGATTGTTTATTTTGGTTGCAGAGTTATGGATTCACGAGCAAACGACGAGACTCCTGCAAGATCACCACGGGATGTTTTGGTAACCAATGAAGAGGAAGTAACACCAGTAGAAGAAGACCAATCAGCTCAACAACGTAGTCAAGCGGATCAGCATGCCTCAGAAATCCAGCAAGATAACATTCTACCATCGACGCATCTTACTCCACAAATGCCCATATTTCCACAAGGGCAGGCCATGGACAGACAGTAGATATTTCAAATAATTTATGCAATAATGCAAGCTCAACAAGAGGCTTTGAGTCGCAGCCTAGCAATCGCATTGGAACAGGCGAATCTACCAGCACGACGGCCAACGACGGGCTCTATTTCCGATCTCCGCCAACTGAAGCCCCGTACCTTCTCAGGCAAAGAGGAGCCCACAGAAGTTCATGAGTGGCTCACCAACACACAACATCAATTAGAAGCAGCTGAGCTTCCAAGGGAACGTTGGATGACTGCCATTAGAATATAATTGACGGACAATGCACATCACGGGTGGCTATCTGAGGAGACACGGCTCGGACCAGACCGAGTCACTTGGGAAGAGTTCTCTAGACTCTTTCTGGAGATGTACATACCAGCCATCACTCGATCAGAACTTCGCGACAAGTTCAATCGCCTCACTCAAGACAGTATGACAGTAGAAGAATACAACGCAGAATTCATTCGTCTGAGTCGCTTCGCCCTAACCTTGATTCTGACAGAAGAAGAGAAGGCTGAGAAGTTCTTCGATGGACTGAACTTCGAGATACAGAAACTAATTGGATCCGTTGCACCTACATCTTACCCGGACGTCCTTGCAGCAGTCCGACGCATGGAGCGCGTCGTCAGGAGAGAGACCAACCTGAAGCGGCCTTCCACATCCGCACCAACCAGAGCAGCACAAGAGGAGTCTACAAAGCGTCAACAGATAAATCCACCATTGAAAGCAGCACCAAGGGCCTCATTCCTTCCTACTTGTTTCTACTATGGCAAGATAGGCCATATTGAAAGAGAATGCAAATGCAAGCTGGGAATGTGCTTAATTTGCGAATCCAGACAACACTTAGCCAGAAATTGTATAACACATCAAGGAGAAACATTGATGATTCATCGAAAAGCTTTACCAGTACCAAGGCCAGTCTATCCAGCAGTAGGAGCACTGCAGACAGGAGTTGGAGGAGTCAGACCACCAGCCCCAGGAGGATATCAGCCGAGGCCACCCTTGGTACCACAAGCAGCACTCTTCCAGCAGGCCCAGCAGCAGCAGAGGAATCCACCGCAAGGACGCGGACAAGCTTTCGCGATGACTTTAGAGAACACGCAGATTCATGGAGTAGCTAATGCGCATAGTTATCTGCTTCTAGTATTGCTTTAGTTCATGCCTGTTGGTTCGTGACCTAGCCTTGACCTAGTAATTTGAACTTGCTAATAATTGATAACCTAGAATGTTTTATAATTGATAACCTAGTATGATAAGTGATAACCTAGTATGTTTTTATAAAGTGATAACCTAGTTTTTCTAAACTGTAGTCTTCTAGATCTCCTTTATACGGGAAATTGCATAACTTTTATCGCTTAGGAAAATAATTTTTCCTATGTGTTCTTCTTAAAACCCTCGACCTTGATTCTCCTTGATCATGATGTGCTTAGAACAAATGCTTGCAACCGTGCCATCTCTGTTGACCGGTTATTCTTTGATTGCGAGGATGCAATCCTCTTAAGGGGAGTAGATTGTAAGCCCCCTGATTTTTCAAGAATTTTTAATTTGGATTTTTTGCAATTTGCTGAAATTTTTTGGGATTTTTCTGTAATTAAAACTAAGGTATTTTGAATTTAAATAATTTTTAAATGATGTTAATTAATATTAAAATATTATAAAAATAATATTTTATGGTGTAAAATGAAAAACTGGGCATAGGGTAATTTTTCGAGAATTTATTGGACACCGGAAGCATTTTTAAAGCCCTAAAAACCAAGTCGTAATTAACCCTAAATAAACCCTGCATTTGAACCCGGTTTATTTTAAATAAACCGACCCAAACCGACCCAAACCGTGGTGAACCGAACTGGACTGAACCCGCTCTTAACGGGTCGGGTCGGATCCAAAATGAACCCGACCCGGATCCAAAACCCGCCCCTAGCCTTAGCGGATCGGGCCGGATCCGCCGCCCGACCCGCTGACCCGACCCAGACCCGAAACCCTAATCCTAACCGGAACCCTAATCCTAACCGGAACCCTAAACCAAATCCTAATCATAGTACTATTCCAGCGGCGCCTTATTTAACCCCCTCCGCCTGAACCCTAGCTCCGCCACCACCCAAATCCGCCTATTTCCGCCGCTCGCCTCCGTCTCTCTCTCCCCGTCGAGCCTCGGCCACCCTAGCCAGATCCCCCGCCTTCCCTCTCCACCGTCACTCCCGGCGAGCCTCGAAATCCCCTGCCCTAGCTCGCCTGAACCCTAAACCCCTACGACCTCGCCGTCCTCCACCCTGAGCCCCCCGCTACGTCGTCATCCCCGTCTAACCCGAACCCCCACAGCTCTCGACCGCCACTCGCCGTACTCCACCTATTCCCGACCCGCAACACCCCCATCTCCCCTCTTTCTCCTTCCCCGAGCTCCATGAACCCAAGCTCCGCCACCCCTCTCCTCCAGCATCAGCCCAGCGCCACCATCTTCCACCGAGGCGCTGCACCCGACTCTTCCCGAGTCCCGACAAGACGACCCCAAGCCCTGAGCTTCCTCCATCGCCGCCTTCAGCTCCGAGCGCCTCCGCCTGAGCCGCCTGAGCCGACGCCGACGAGCCCAGCGCCTCCCCCTGCGAGCTCCTCCGGTGAGTCTCCGTCGACAGAACCCTAACCCTAACCCTAGCTACAGTACCCAGTGCCGTGTCCCCTTGTGTCGTGTCGACTCACGGACACGAAGAAACCCCGTTCCACGGAGCCCTGTTCAGGTAGCATTTTCTCTCTCCTCATTGCCCCGTTTCCCGTTCCGTCAGTTGTGTCGCGTAGACTGCGTAACCCTCTTGATGCCCGTACAACCCGCTCGGTGCATTGCGTCATGTGGTGATCGCAAACCGCGATCCAAAAACAGGAAAATCAATACCCCATTTTACCCCGGAACTGAGTATGCCCCGCCAAACGGGATAACTTGGTCGCACAAGGCCTTCACCGAAACGTGCACGCCGTCGATACGGACGTGTGGGATTTCGCAGAAGTTGATTTGGATGTGCGTGCACACCGGAATTAACGCGTATCCGCCGAGACCGCCCCGTATCCGCCTGTCCTGGAACACGTCGTAACTTTGTGTACACACATCGGATTAAAATGAAACTTATGCCATCGGACTCGTAGCAATACGCTGGTCCTGTGACCCAAGTTTGGTTCGATTCTGAGAACGTTGACAAAATCGCGTATCGTGGGCTCCGCGGCTCCACTTGACGGGCGATTTTGTGACCGGCTCATCAGAATCCAATTCTGGAAGTTCCGTTGGATTTGTATCATCGTTCTGGACTTTTTGACACTAAGTTTGACGAATCTGGAGACCTTTGACCATGACACGTTTTTTGGTGCAAAGCGGCCCACATGTGGACCCCGCTTTGGCCTAAAAAGGTAATTTTTGCCCCTGTGTCCAAATTGGACTCAAGGACAGGCGTTTCTAGCTATTTAATATTTTCTGAATCTAATAATGATGTTTATTTCAGCAACCGGAGTAGTACCTGCAGATCACACTGAGACCAGAGCTACAGTTGGAGCCAGAACCACAGGCAAGTGTACCTTGCCAATATTGCAGTTCTTGTTACATATTTCTTAGATTTATTTATATTGTTGTACATGCTCAACCTAGGACCGTGTGACTTACTGAGCATCCGATTAATAGTCGGGTGCCAACCCCGTACGCAGAGTTGTGTAATGTCGCCTAGAGATGGACATTCGTGACCCTTTACATTCTCGTACTTGTCTTATCAAGTACATTATAACCCAGGATACTTGACACTATACATGAGACAGAATCTTTTTGAGATATTCATGGTGATTCTGTGTAGGATGCAGGATTGACATAGATATTATATTCATAGATATCAGGTGACTTGTTGCATTAGCTATGATCTTGCGTGTCATGGACATGAGACGTGTGATTACATTGGGTGGGGAAAGACACACAGGCTACAGGCTGATTTATATATATATATTTATTATGGTGAGGCCTTAGACTCTATATCAGAGATAGGCACTCTACTAGCGAGATATTATTGTGAGGCTTTAGACTCTACATTAGAGCTAGGCACTCTACTAGTAATATTACTGCTACCGGCTCCCCGACACAGAGCTTGTAGTGGCTCAGCCTGAGTTTTAGTGATGCTCTCACTTGCATTTCACATAGATGGTTACATATTTACCATGTTTATTTCATTTACTATTTCACTGCATTTATTTTGGCTTGAGTTATTTTGTACCTTGCTATGTTCCCTGAGGACCTGGATCCGGATTATGTTCCCAGGATTAGCTGACGAGATCTATCCCGAGGTATACGGGACCAGAGCATTAGCATTAGCAGAAGCAGGTGCCTACATTAGAGCAGAACCAGGATCAGAGGACGAGATCGTACCAGAGGACTTCTCCTGAGTATTGGCTTGAGATACTCATTTATTTCTGTTTCTAGTTATTTTATTTCCAGCTTATTGCATTGATGTATCAGACTTATTCTCGGATTGTTCTCCGAGACACTTTTATTGAGATATGTTAGTTTATTTTATTTGCATTTATTCTGGCATTTGATCTGTGATTATCTGTTGTGGATGAGATTAGAATAGACTGTGACTTATATCATTGGACATATTTATTGTTGTACTACAGCTTAAGTATGCCCGATGGATCCATTAAGTTGGATTTGTCCATCGGTGTGTGCTGCTGGCCATTGCCACGTGTCTAGTCCCTCGATATTTTGGGACTGGGGCGTGACAGAAAGACGATGAGTTTGAAGTCGCTCATCGGTATATATTGTTAAATAGTGGTATTGAGGAGATGCTAGATATTGAGAAGTAAGCGACACATATTTACTATATATTTCAATTATGTATATGCTTGTAAAAAAAAGTTCTCTAACTATTCTCCTTACTATCATAGTACTTTTAGAGCTGAGATAAAAATGGAGAGACCTATTATTAATGATGATGATCTTGCTATAGAGGTTAATACAAAATTTTCATCATGGTTCCATAATTATGTACGGATCCTAAACATTAAGCATTCTAAATTTAATGTCTATATGATACGTGATATTTCAGGTTTTTTGTCCTGGTACAGAGTTACAAAATGAACGACTTCGAGCATTAGCTATCGGACCAAGCCAGAGGGCAAAGTGTTGGGATGGATACACCATCAATGGCTTCAAATTTAGAACTACTAATAAGTCTATTAATCAATCATTTATTGATGAGTAGGCTAATTATACAAAAAATTTGGAGTAAGTGTGAGGGGTTCAGTATACGACGAGGATCCAGAATTCGACTATTATGGTGTACTAAGAGATGTCGTGGAGCTGGAATACTCTTATGAGATAAAAATTGTGTTATTTAAATGTGATTGGTTCGACACAACACCCAAGCAAGGATGAAAAATTGACAACCAGTTTGGGTTTGTTGATATAAATTATGGAAAAAGATATGTAGGTTTCGAATCATTTGTATTGGCTAGTTAAACGGTTCAAGTGTATTATACGAGCTATCCTAGTTGGCAACGCAATAATAAGGATTGGTGGGCTGTATGCAAAACTAAAGCTAGAAACACATATAATGTTGGGGATCTAGCATACCATGAGGATGAGGTGGTCATGCCTCAACCTACATATATGAGTTTGGCCGGTGTTGATGGTATGGAGATTGATCTTACCGTAGAGGATGATAGAGTTAATGAAGAGATTGACATAGAAGATTTATCTCATATAGAGGAGGACTCTGATATGGAGGTATCGAACGAGGAACACGAATTGGAAGATAAAGGTGATAATGAAAGTGAAAATAAAAATGAAGAAGATGAATATGAAGATGAAGACGATTCTAAAAATGATTCAGAAGACGATTCGGAAGATGAAAAAGATTAGTACGTACACACATATGCATTAGCTTAGATTATTTATTTATTTAATGACACAATTATTATTTATTTCATCATTGCACTAGTATTTATTTGTTTCACCACACCATCCATTACTTTACGATGTCTTGATGTCAATATTTTTATTTGTTTCATAACACCATATATTATTTACAGTCAGATTTACCTATGGCAGGACGACGACGACAGGTTCATAGAGGATCTTCTTCCCAGCATCCTCCATCCACTACTCCAGCTACTTCGGATGCAGGTCGCACACGACCATCCGAGGACGAGTTCGTAGATACCAAAGATAGTTTTCTCTGCCATATACTCGTTCATTGTTAGGGGGAGCTACTCCATCTCTTGGGCTTCCCTCAGCTTCTACCCTTACCGCTACTGTCACACTCCGATCTCCCGTAGGCAATCGGCCGTCCCCGCTTGGCAAGAATCACCATGCCAGCGCTCCCGCGGGACGATCGCTTGACCCATCTGGGCGTGATGCCGCACGAGCGTGAGCCGCACCCGTGCAAGGTCGAGGTCCAAACAGGCTGTAAGATGTCTAAGCCATAGAGTCGCACAGATAGTCCGAGTGCAGCAGAATTATAAACACACAGGCGATTGGTAACAAGTTCACAGAGTCGTCAATAGCGGAAGCATTGAATAACACAAGTATATAAGTAAAACAAGCTCTTTATTGATATTGAATAAGTGTTACAGGCGACGCTAGACCGAGATTACAAGTGGCTCAAGTCTCTCTCTCCCTGAAATAGTAAAAGCGTGCCAAGTGGCTACATTTATGGAATGCTACATAGGCGAGGTTCCAACATTATGTCTTGTATATGTGCTTCAGTTCCAGACGCAACGCTCCAAGGCTTCAGAGTGAACTCCGCGTCTTAGCATGCACGAAGGAGGCATCCGCATCGAACGAGATTTTCCCCCACCCTGCAAGAAAACTGGTGGGTTATCAATACATGAATGCACTGGTGGAGAGGCTTCTCGCCCGCTCGACAAATCCAAACATGTTATATAGGTTCTGTGCACCATCTATTAAGTTATCTTTCTATTCTTGTCTTAGGATCAATTTTATGGCATAATGAAAAGCCTAACTCGTGTGGCAGTGCACCGTGCGATATAAAGGGACACGACGAGACTTACCAACTTACCATTTGTCCTTCCTTGTCTAAGACAAACCAAGTTAAAATCAAGCACGAGCATATATAATAAAATCCATAGGCAATTACATAAGCAAATACAAGTGTTGTGAGCGAGATTATATTTCGGGTGCACGAGTTACACGGGTTATCCAGAAGTGTTGCAGAATAGGTTCAATTATTAAAATATGTACAAATGTGTTAAATTCATATCCATTCAGGTATTTTTGATTTCTAGGCACGATACAATAACTCGCACGCGGATTGCCACGAAGCGAGGATGACTTATCTATATGAACATGAGGTCACTGACACGACGCCATAGCGGACGGTATAGTCTCAGGGCAAAATGGTATGCAAGCAGGAACATGGAGCATTGTACACATCTCGCCCGACGCAGGCGACAACAGTCAGGAGTTTCGACCGGTCGAATCGGCCCCGGTGCCCTAGAGACCGTTTGTGAAACTAGATCCGAAGATCTTTCTTATGCACCAAGTTGTCCGTGACCATGCAAGTCTCCAATCTTCCAGGTCTGGTCAGGCACATGATCAAGATCAAGGCAGGATATATCAGGTACAAGTTCGAGGCAGGATTGTTCATAATACATATATCGACTCCCCGAGCCATTTAATTTAGTCTGGGACGAGTATTGCTCCATGAGCTAGGATATCTTGGATTATCGATATGGTGCAAGTCCCCTGGTTCGAGAATTGCCTTGGCAACCTAACGGTCCCGAGTACTTTTAGGTTCATACTTGCACGGAACGACTATTCGATAGTCTTTCAAAAAACTTAGATGAAATACAAGGCAAGATAGTGTTACTTGATTATGGCATGAATTTATGTGACAAGTGTCACGCCCCAGTCCCAAAAATATACGGAACTAGGCCACGTGGCATTGGCCAACTGACACGTCACTAAGGGATTATCCAATTTAATGGACCCAAAGTGATGTGCTACGCTATCCTAAAATACTACAAGTCTAAATACAGGTAAATCTATCTCATCCACAAGAATAACAGGGAAAGTGCTGAATATAAATAGATGCTAAATCTGAAATGTCATATACAACCCAGATAAAGTCAGGTGGGAACAATCCCACTACAAAAGTAAGCAGGAGTGAAATAAGATAAACTAGCGTAACATCCTCAAAATATGTAGCTTCAACTCCAGGTGCACTCAGGTAGACTCTGACTGCATCTCCTCTAACTCCGTCTCCGAGGCATGTCCAGACTCCTGTCCAGGTCCAGGTACTGTGGGGTGGAATGTCTCAGCTAAACCTGGCAGGGAACCAGGTCCTCAGAGGGACGTAACAAGATACAGAAAAATGACATGCCATGTAATGTAAATACTGAATAAATAAATTACCGAATAAAATAAATACAGGGTGCTAACCATCTAAGTGAAATACAATTTGAGACAACCTAGTACGTATGGGAAATGTGTGGCTAGACATATGCTGACGTAATTCACCAATCTGTAGTGACTGGCTAGTATATGCCACATATGCCCCCGTTCAAGGGCACTATACAATTTTCTATCTACAATGAGAATGGTCACATGAATATATATATATATATCATCCGTATCACTCCGTCGAGTGCGGCACATGGTAAAGAGGTGGGTGTCCCATACGTATTTTAGTCGTTCTCCCCTCCCAATGTAACTAAATGTCAAGTCGTATGTTTTCTGCATTATTCTAATCCGTGATGCGGTCACACGTACTGGTAGCTAGTCAACTACGCAGCTCGCATCCCAATATGCATTGCAACCATGTTGCGTGTTCCCGTGATAAGGTCTAGGAGAATATCAGAATACTCTCACAGCTGTTGGTGAGTCTGTAATACTAAGTTAATTATATTAAATGTCAATATAACAGTTGACTGAACCCAAGGCAGTCTCAGGTAATCATGAAATACAGAAACAAGAGCATATAACATTATTGAGAATTTAAACAGTAACTTGGCAAGGTATACTTGCCTACTCCCTGATTGTGTTGATAACCTGATGTGGGTTCTTGTGACAGGGGGTCACTGACTGCGTTGGAGATGTTTTCTGTTAAAAATAGACAGGGTTCATATATACAACATTTAATACGAGGGTACATAACACATATATACACCTATGTAACAGATAATACATAATATATATATATAGTCCTATATATAATATATATGGTATACATATTTATATATAGAGTATATATATAGATATGTAGTAGATATAATAGTATGCATATATATATAGCATATATATATATAATATGCAGGAAAGAAAATGCAGGAATTTATAAATATATATATAGGCTGTATTATCCAGCAAGTATTAGCAGGGTATATCCACTGCTTTATATATATAGTAATATAATATTTAGCAGGGTTTATCCACTGTTTATATAATAATATAGTAGTCAGGGTATATCCACTGAGATAATAATATAATAATAAAATGAAATGACAGAACAAAATTTAAATACATATATATAAATACTGTACTATTCAGCAATATAAATAATATCAGGGTCTATATGTGACCACTGTTATATATAGTAGTATATAATAGCAGGGTATATCCGCTGATATATATAGTATAGTATAAATAAAAGACAGTGCAAAAATTTAATATATATATAAATACATTTATTTACCTATATATAACAGAAAGAAAATGCAGGAATTTTAAATACGTATATATACTGTATCATTATTATAATAAATATAAAATATAAATATATATAATATATAGGTACTGTATAACCAGTACTATGATATAATATACATATAGAATATATATAAATATATATGTACATATATTTATATATACCTCATATATATATATATAATATATATATAATAACAGAAATAACAAAGCATATATATATATACATATATATATACCATAAAGATAATAAGTATAATATGTATGTAAATACATATATGTTTTATATATAAATACATTTTATATACTGTATATATATTTTTAATGTAAATATAATAATAGATATATATACAAAATATACATAAATATATAATACCTTAATTATAACATATATATGTATAAATATACATAGAGATATAGATTTTTATATATATATATAAATATATATATATTAATACCCAATTAAATATATATTAATATAATATGCATTTAGTATAATTATACTGTATTTATACAGTATATAATTAATATAACAGTATATATTAATATATATATATATATAACATATATATATATAAGTATATGTATACATATATATATATATATATACATGTATAAATAAATACATATATACGTATAATTACTAGGGGGGTATACCTACTGTCAGGGGGCCCACTGGGCTTGCCGCCGGTGGAAGCACGGCGGCGGAGTCGCCGACGGCTGGTCTGAGAGTCGCCTGCAGCAGCAGCTGCAGTCGGCAACAGCAGCAACGTGCGGCAGCTGCAGCGCCGGTAGCGGCGGCGGAGGAGGGGGTGCAGGCCGTCGGGGTGGCGGAGGAGGAGGTGGCGAAGGGTTCTGAGGTGGTGGCGGAGGTCGGGGATGGCCGGAGTGGCGGTGGGAAGCGTCGGGAAGGTGGTTCGGGGAAGATGGCAGAGTGAGGCGGTGGGGATTGCGGGGGAGCTGCCGACGGCGGAGGCCGTCGTGGGGCCGCGGGATGGTGGTGGGTCGGTAGGGGAGGTCAAGGCGGAGCGAATGGGGGTGGTGGCGGTGGTCGGCGATGGCTAGGGCGGCGGTGGTGGGCGGTCGGAGGTGGAGTAGCTGCTGTGGCAGTGTGGGGAGTTCGGGTCTGCGGTGGATGGCCACGGCGGAGCAGGGCGGCTCAGGCGGCTGGACTTGACCGGAGGGGAGAGGGGGTCAGGGCGGAGGGTTCGCCGGAGGTGGGCGGTCGGCGGTGCACGGTGGTCGGCTGTGAGGAGTGAGGGATGAGAGAGGGTGTGTGGTGTTAGGGTTTATATAGAATTAGGGTAATGGCATTTTAGTAAATATAGGGAACTTTGGGGGTATTTTGGTAAATTTGGATTTTTGGGATATTTTTAGCAGATTTTTCTGTGGGTCCCATGCCACCTATTGTCTAGCAAATAGGGTAATGCCATTTAACATGCATTTTTGCATAAAAACCTTAACTTTTCACAATTTGCATAAAAGTCCAGAAATTGGGAAATTGCGCAATTATGCAATTTGTCTGAAAAATTACCTGGTTCTAAAAATTACCAAAATTCACAGAATTGAGGGGAAATGCTGGGGAGAATGTTTTGAACTGTGTGGGGTGAGTCTGGGCAGATGCAGGGTCTGATTTCTTAGGTGATACGGGTCACCGTATTTATTATTTAATAAATACTCCGCACGGTGTTCACTAATTTTTTAAGGGCAGTTAGGGTCATAATTTTTCTACGGTGTCAATACGATAATTGTAATACAATTAGTGTAGAATATTATCGTATTTTTGGTTGGGCAAAACAGGTGCCTATTGGTCCTCAAATCTCTAGGGTACAGAGGTGGGTAAAGAGCAGAAAATTAAATAGGGATTAAATACGTATGTTTGTAACGATATTTGTGCGGCTAAAACGAAGCACAAAACGAGGTTTCTGGGAGTTGCTAAAAATACAGAAAATATAGTCTAGCAAGTCTAGGACAGGGATGTGAAATTAGTTTAGGGTTAACAGCTAGTGTGAGGCCCTAATTAATTGTGTAATGAACAGGTGCACAATCAATAGAATATATAGTAAATAAATTTTTAAAAAGTTGCACTAATTCTAATTAACTAAAAATAATATTAAAATACTGAAATCTGGTCGAGGGAGTTTACAATCTACCCTCCTTAAAATATTTCGTCCTCGAAATAAAAACAAACATATAATGAGAACGAAAGATTGATTGATTTGAAATATCAGGACATAGATAGCTGAAGATTGATTTGAAATATTTGGACATACCCTGATCTGGAAATAGATGGGGGAAACATTATCGAATATTCTCTTTCCGTTCCCAGGTTGATTTGCCTGGTGCATGATGTTTTCAAGCAATATGAACTAGAGGAACGTAATACGACGTAAGGTAGGTAACGGAAGTCATTCTAAGAAAATAAGAACAGTGTTAAACTGCAATCTAATCTATTAATAGGGTTTGGTAATTCCCCAAGAAACTATATAAACAATACACTTCATATTTATACTATATACGAGATTTTTTCTTTCCGAAATAAGGAAAGACGGAAAACAGTAATCAAGAGTTCAAGGGGGTAATGGATTAGAAGTATGGAGATTCAAGGCGTTTAAAGAATTCAATGAGAATTGTCAAGGCAGTTGTGGATGGAAATGCTATTCTAGTACTCCTTGTTCACATATTCGTATTAGCCTAGTTATGTAGCTGGTACGATATGCGCAGAGGTAAGTACATCTGTTTACTAATCACTATATATCTCAATCCATGTAAAGTAGTTATGCGAAGAGCGAACCAAGTGCATTATGGTTGATCAGACCGTCATACACTGATTCTGAAATGTATTAATGTAGTACTCCAATAATACATATTATAATGAACAATCTTGATAAAGAATAAGCTTGCAAAACTAGGCTATAATAGCAGAGTATAATTTAAGGTAGTATAGCAAATATAAGTACGCTAGATTAGGATATGAGGAGTACAAAACAATTCAAATTCACAAAAAGACAAGATTCTATAATCTCTAACTTCTAGTCTAGGTTGCTAGTTGACCCAAAAGAGGTGTGGTTTTCTAAGTTCTACAACCTTAATATACACTATAGGTTGTCCGCATTTAAGCACATGACTTGTATCCAGAGCGTACCTCTTTAATTGGAATATGTGGAAGACGTCATGTACTTCTTCCAATGTCTGAGGTAATGCTATCTTGTAAACAACTTCTTTGATGCGTTCCAACACATCGAAGGGTATGACGTACCTCGAGCTTAGTTTTCCACTTCTTCCAAGTCTGATAGTTTCTCGGGTAGGTAAAAACAGATGTCTTCCTATTCTACTCTATGTGTACCCTTTATCCAGATTATATGGGTATCACCAGATTTACAACATGTCGCATATTATTGGTAGTTTTTCTGATATTTTTCTCAAGACTAACATCTGTCTACCCTCTCTCCTTCAATCTAATTGATCTATTCCTGATACTAGCTGAAATTAATCTATTGGTGAAAACACAAGACTAGAAGTTACTGACTACCCTAATAAGTCATGTATATTAAATCTAATTTGGAAACTACCTGTAGTATTCAGCTATTACTACATTCACATGTTTTGAGCCTAACAATCAACGTCTAGCAATCTACCTAGATGTGTTTGCTTAGTCCTGATATCCGAATGGGTAACTTGGTGGTCTAAGGATGACGCTTCTCTTCCTGTAGTCTAGGATAGTATTTGTACTTGGCTTAGCCAGTCCAAGTCTAAGTCAACGTCGAGGTTTGGTATTGAAAGTACCAAGAATCGCGTCCTCATTACTCTTCTATAACTGACTACTAGCAGGCTTTAGTAATGTTGGTAACTGGAACAATGCCTTTTCCGGTAAACCTGGCTATTTGCATGGGTACGAAACTACTAGATGTGAAAAAATAGTGTAGCTCTAGAATCAAATAATGCAGTTTGCTGGTAATAATGCGACTATAATGATACCTGAAATGGTTTCACCTTCCGGTTCTTCTGCAACTGCAGCTAGTGCAAAGGCCTGCTCGTGCCTTTGTCTACCGATTTGTTGTCTGGCTAGGCAGTACTGCGTGTCTTGGGTGACTAAGGGTGGTCCCCTCTGAAATCTTCCAGATGCTGGGGAATGCTGACCTCTAGTAGGGGGTTGCATTCTCTGGGCTGGTGCTACTGGTCCTTGCCCATGCTGGAGTGTTGCTTCTCTGTGTTGTGGGCAGTCTTTGGCCCTATGCTGATTATCTCCACATATCAAGCATAGTCTATACTTCCTTCGACAGTTTTTGGCATAATGTCCCTTCCTGCCACAATGGTGACAAGTCAAAAATTTCTTGGTTTGATATGACCCCATCTGGTGTTGTGTCTGATTTCCTGGGTGACGGATTGGTCCTCCTGCTCCAGTCTGGCCTCTGGCTAGTATGGTGGGATTTGAACATCTTGCTTCTCGGCCAATGGCTTCTTGTATCCTTGCCTCTGAAAGAACTTCTTCGTATGAAATCCTCGACTGTGCCGTAGTATACCCTTGGAGTTCGGGGGTAAGGCCGTGATGGAACTTTAGGGCCTTCTTCAGCTCGGTTGGTATTAGGATGGCACCGAATTGACTTAGTCGACTGAATTCTGCATCATAGGCATCGACGGTCATATTCCCTTGTTCCAAATGCAGGAACTGGAAGTACAGTTCATCTCTGACCGTGGCTGGGAAATATTTTGCATTAAAATATTCCAGAAATTGTTCCCAAGTATGGTTCTTGCCGGTGCTGCGCTCGATAGATTCCCACCAGTGATGGGCGTTACCGAGGAGTAGGGTCCTTACTGCTGTTATCCATAGATCGGGGTGAAGTTGGGAACCTTCTAGCAGTATTTCCGTGTTGGAGATCCAGTCTGAGATCTCCTCCGGAGTTTCATTGCCCTTAAAAGTTCTCGGGCTCATCCGGCTAAAGCCTTGAACAGTGCTAGCTGGTTGGACAGGGGCTGGTACTGGGGCAGCTGTCTTCTCCAGAACCGTCATTAGGCATTGTCTCAGGACTTCATTCTGTTGCCACTGAGCCTGCAATATGGCTTGGAACATCTGAGACTGTTCCTCAAGTTGTGGCATCAGGGCTGCGAGAACTGGAGGTGGAGGCAAAGGTATCTCCGCCTGCAGTGTTGGTGCCTGAGAAGGTTGCCCTTCTTGTCGGGCTGATGTCGTCTCCTGGGTAGGATCCTGGTGAAGGTACGAGGTTGTTGGATTGACCAGCATCCTTCTCAGAGATTGGTCTCTCGGGATTGGTGTCCCTTGGACATCTGGCGAGAGGTCTGTTGCTTGGTCAGTTCCATCAATCGCATTTTCCCCGGGTATGTCCATATTTCTGAAAAGAATAGAAAAATTTAGAAAAATACGAAGGACTTAATAGATGATAATCAAGCATGATGCAATATTTATGGATGAAGTCAGTGTGGATGAGACCTAGTATTCCTATCCTATTGCAGGTTTGCTGAACATGATATCATGTTACTAGCAATTAACTCGACCTGCATGGGCCACCACTAAAACCGTGTCACGCCCCAGTCCCAAAAATATACGGAACTAGGCCACGTGGCATTGGCCAACTGACACGTCACTAAGGGATTACCCAATTTAATGGACCCAAAGTGATGTGCTACGCTGTCCTAAAATACTACAAGTCTAAATACAGGTAAATCTATCTCATCCACAAGAATAACAGGGAAAGTGCTGAATATAAATAGATGCTAAATCTGAAATATCATATACAACCCAGATAAAGTCAGGTGGGAACAATCCCACTACAAAAGTAAGCAGGAGTGAAATAAGATAAACTAGCGTAACATCCTCAAAATATGTAGCTTCAACTCCAGGTGCACTCAGGTAGACTCTGACTGCATCTCCTCTAACTCCGTCTCCGAGGCATGTCCAGACTCCTGTCCAGGTCCAGGTACTGTGGGGTGGAATGTCTCAGCTAAACCTGGCAGGGAACCAGGTCCTCAGAGGGACGTAACAAGATACAGAAAAATGACATGCCATGTAATATAAATACTGAATAAATAAATTACTGAATAAAATAAATACAGGGTGCTAACCATCTAAGTGAAATACAATTTGAGACAACCTAGTACGTATGGGAAATGTGTGGCTAGACATATGCTGACGTAATTCACCAATCTGTAGTGACTGGCTAGTATATGCCACATATGCCCCCGTTCAAGGGCACTATACAATTTTCCATCTACAATGAGAATGGTCACATGAATATATATATATATATCATCCGTATCACTCCGTCGAGTGCGGCACATGGTAAAGAGGTGGGTATCCCATACGTATTTTAGTCGTTCTCCCCTCCCAATGTAACTAAATGTCAAGTCGTATGTTTTCTGCATTATTCTAATCCGTGATGCGGTCATACGTACTGGTAGCTAGTCAACTACGCAGCTCGCATCCCAATATGCATTGCAACCATGTTGCGTGTTCTCGTGATAGGGTCTAGGAGAATATCAGAATACTCTCACAGCTGTTGGTGAGTCTGTAATACTAAGTTAATTATATTAAATGTCAACATAACAGTTGACTGAACCCAAGGCAGTCTCAGGTAATCATGAAATACAGAAACAAGAGCATATAACATTATTGAGAATTTAAACAGTAACTTGGCAAGGTATACTTGCCTACTCCCTGATTGTGTTGATAACCTGATGTGGGTTCTTGTGACAGGGGGTCACTGACTGCGCTGGAGATGTTTTCTGTTAAAAATAGACAGGGTTCGTAAATACAACATTTAATACGAGGGTACATAACACATATATACACCTATGTAACAGATAATACATAATATATATATATATAGTCCTATATATAATATATATGGTATACATATTTATATATAGAGTATATATATAGATATGTAGTAGATATAATAGTATGCATATATATATAGCATATATATATATAATATGCAGGAAAGAAAATGCAGGAATTTATAAATATATATATAGGCTGTATTATCCAGCAAGTATTAGCAGGGTATATCCACTGCTTTATATATATAGTAATATAATATTTAGCAGGGTTTATCCACTGTTTATATAATAATATAGTAGTCAGGGTATATCCACTGAGATAATAATATAATAATAAAATGAAATGACAGAACAAAATTTAAATACATATATATAAATATTGTACTATTCAGCAATATAAATAATATCAGGGTCTATATGTGACCACTGTTATATATAGTAGTATATAATAGCAGGGTATATCCGCTGATATATATAGTATAGTATAAATAAAAGACAGTACAGAAATTTAATATATATATATAAATACATTTATTTACCTATATATAACAGAAAGAAAATGCAGGAATTTTAAATACGTATATATACTGTATCATTATTATAATAAATATAAAATATAAATATATATAATATATAGGTACTGTATAACCAGTACTATGATATAATATACATATAGAATATATATAAATATATATGTACATATATTTATATATACCTCATATATATATATATAATATATATATATAATAACAGAAATAACAAAGCATATATATATATACATATATATATACCATAAAGATAATAAGTATAATATGTATGTAAATACATATATGTTTTATATATAAATACATTTTATATACTGTATATATATTTTTAATGTAAATATAATAATAGATATATATACAAAATATACATAAATATATAATACCTTAATTATAACATATATATGTATAAATATACATAGAGATATAGATTTATATATATATATATATATAAATATATATATATTAATACCCAATTAAATATATAATAATATAATATGCATTTAGTATAATTATACTGTATTTATACAATATATAATTAATATAACAGTATATATTAATATATATATATATATATATATATATATATATATAACATATATATATAAGTATATGTATATATATATATATATATATATATATATATATATATATATATATATATATATATATATATATATATATAAATAAATAAATACATATATACGTATAATTACTAGGGGGGTATACCTACTGTCAGGGGGCCCACTGGGCTTGCCGCCGGTGGAAGCACGGCGGCGGAGTCGCCGGCGGCTGGCCGGAGAGTCGCCTGCAGCAGCAGCTGCAGTCGGCAACAGCAGCAACAGCAACAACGTGCGGCAGCTGCAGCGCCGGTAGCGGCGGCGGAGGAGGGGGTGCAGGCCGTCGGGGGTGGCGGAGGAGGAGGTGGCGAAGGGTTCTGAGGTGGTGGCGGAGGTCGGGGATGGCCGGAGTGGCGGTGGGAAGCGTCGGGAAGGTGGTTCGGGGAAGATGGCAGAGTGAGGCGGTGGGGATTGCGGGGGAGCTGCCGACGGCGGAGGCCGTCGTGGGGCCGCGGGATGGTGGTGGGTCGGTAGGGGAGATCAAGGCGGAGCGAATGGGGGTGGTGGCGGTGGTCGACGACGGCTAGGGCGGCGGTGGTGGGCGGTCGGAGGTGGAGTAGCTGCTGTGGCAGTGTGGGGAGTTCGGGTCTGCGGTGGCTGGCCACGGCGGAGCAGGGCGGCTCAGGCGGCTGGACTTGACCGGAGGGGAGAGGGGGTCAGGGCGGAGGGTTCGCCGGAGGTGGGCGGTCGGCGGTGCACGGTGGTCGGCTGTGAGGAGTGAGGGATGAGAGAGGGTGTGTGGTGTTAGGGTTTATATAGAATTAGGGTAATGGCATTTTAGTAAATATAGGGAACTTTGGGGGTATTTTGGTAAATTTGGATTTTTGGGATATTTTCAGCAGATTTTTCTGTGGGTCCCATGCCACCTATTGTCTAGCAAATAGGGTAATGCCATCTAACATGCATTTTTGCATAAAAACCTTAACTTTTCACAATTTGCATAAAAGTCCAGAAATTAGGAAATTGCGCAATTATGCAATTTGTCTGAAAAATCACCTGGTTCTAAAAATTACCAAAATTCACAGAATTGAGAGAAAATGCTGGAGAGAATGTTTTGAACTGTGTGGGGTGAGTCTGGGCAGATGCAGGGTCTGATTTCTTAGGTGATACGGGTCACCGTATTTATTATTTAATAAATACTGCGCACGGTGTTCACTAATTTTTTAAGGGCAGTTAGGGTCATAATTTTTCTACGGTGTCAATACAATAATTGTAATACAATTAGTGTAGAATATTATCGTATTTTTGGTTGGGCAAAACAGGTGCCTATTGGTCCTCAAATCTCTAGGGTACAGAGGTGGGTAAAGAGCAGAAAATTAAATAGGGATTAAATACGTATGTTTGTAACGATATTTGTGCGGCTAAAACGAAGCACAAAACGAGGTTTCTGGGAGTTGCTAAAAATACAGAAAATATAGTCTAGCAAGTCTAGGGCAGGGATGTGAAATTAGTTTAGGGTTAACAGCTAGTGTGAGGCCCTAATTAATTGTGTAATGAACAGGTGCACAATCAATAGAATATATAGTAAATAAATTTTTAAAAAGTTGCACTAATTCTAATTAACTAAAAATAATATTAAAATACTGAAATCTGGTCGAGGGAGTTTACAACAAGCATTAAAATGAGACAACGAGTATAAACTACACTAAGCAGGCAAGCATGCATTTATATTTGAACTTAAGCATTCACGTTGGCACGGGTTTATGGGTAAAACGAGGAGTAAAATCGTAAAGGGACATACCGAGCGACATGATCTAGGGACGTACAGTGTAAAAAAGTAAATAGTGCACTATGAAGAGCATACATATATATCGTTCTACTCGAGGCATAGCGGGGTCTAGTTGCACAAGGCAAAGGTAGCATGCAAGGGTCCATTTATAAGCAAAGTTTTATTTCTATGTTCTAACACAAGTAATACAAGTTGGGATTATTCTCTTAGCTAGATGCGTTGTATTCTTTATTAGCATGCATGGGGTGATTCACCTAGCGATTAGCATGTATCGTCCATATTTTAAGTGTGATGTAGTGCCCCGTTTTCCTTTTTCGGGGAGCGCGGCTAAGAAATACTTGGTATCGTTTGGTCAGGACAGATTGAATCAAGATTATTTTCTCGTTATTGATTGGTTTCTTTGGAATCAGGTCACACATTCAACGGATTGTGTCTCAAGGAAGGACTCGACGACAGATTCGAGAGGGGCCTTTCTGTTGCGCTGGTTTCATTTCCCGTTTTCGATGCCGCTTGGTTTCTTTCTTGTTGGTTTTGTGACTTGCGTTTTCTTGAACGGTTTTGATGGATTTTATTGTCTTCATTCTTATGACTTCGTATTTCGTATCGAACCCTTGGAGACCGAAGAAGGAGATATTGATCATCTGTTGGTGCGTGCAGGTGGTCGTGTAGGCGACGCGCAAGCGAAGTCTTGAAGATCATCCCTTTTCTCTCCCAGCTCACTAACTTGTAAGTGGCCTTACTTCGATTAGCTCCCTTCTTCTAAGTCTGCATTCTTAACAATCTGACTCATTTGTATGTTTCGATCAACGATACCATCGGAATAATAATAATTGAGCCATGATAACGAGATATAACTTGGGACACTGATGCTTTTTATACAAATTTTTGTACGATCATATTGTAAACGTGCTTGTCCGTTATGCATCTATATATATATTCATGTTTCAGTTATAGCTAGAACTTATCATTTATAACTGTATAAATGTGTAGTACAAATACTTAAAATGTGATCACTTGAGTAGGTAGACTATGCCATTTGCACTGTGCTAAAGTAGATATATACATTCTGATGGCTTGAAATGCTTCATTTATTAACTTAGTATTGAATACGTTGTTTGGTCGGACAACTTGTGCACAAGGTTTGATTCCTGCGAACGGTTCCCGGGGCACCGGGACCGATTCGTTCCGGACGGAACTCGGATAGCTACGCTAGCAAGACTAACACGGGTAATACGGGGCCTTGTAGTATGGCTTGCTACTCGTGCTGCAAGGATCACCGTCTTACTGTAGCTATTATCCACGGTGGCAATGTGTGCCATGACCCAACATATTACTGCATTATCTGTTCAAGCTAATGATGTCTTCTTGACATGGAAGAACATGGTAAGTCTTGTGCAGGTGGGCGTAACACCGCAGGTAAAAAGCCACTGAACGGTGGCACAATTATTAAGTCATATTTATATATGTATTGTATGCTGTAACTCGAACTAAGGCAAGATAGAAAGTCCACATCAATAATATGTTTCCCTCACCTGAATATTATGTCGATTTGGTTAGTTGGGTTAGCTCGCCCTCACCGGTACTTTTTAAAGTACTGACCCTCATTGCAGTAGGTTCCCCGAGCCCAAGCGACGCGGCGAGGAGCTAAAGTTTTCTTCCCCCAACCAGTCCAGTACTCGATGCACTCCGTTCGTGCCTTTTGGAACTTTTATAAAATATCCGGAGCTCGTGCACCCCTTTTATGCAGCTCCGAGGGAAGGCGATAGCTTCGTCAGCAGGTATCTATTATATTTTGAAGTTTTAGTAAAGGATGTAATGCATAGAACGGCTATCTCATTTTGCGTCCAAGTTGTAAGTCCGTGCGGCATCCTTATTACTTTTGGGTTAAGAGTCTGTAACCAGATGTTCATTATCAATAAAGTAGACTTTTCTATATCTCAATGTATGATATCTTATTTGCGTACTCTGTTGCATGTATTCTAAAGCATATCATTATGCCTAGACTTTGTGCACGTGCGCCTTACGCGTGCACGACATCACGTCCGGGGGACGATTATATATTTAGCGAAAATAGGGGCGTGACATATTAGTATCAGAGCCTAGCTTCAGCTTATTTGGTCTCGTGTCAAAAAAGTTTTCATAAGATGACCCTGTCCCTTCCAGATGAACTCTTAAAATCGTTTGGGCAAAATGAGTTCCGTTCCATATAGTGAGTTCGTAATACTCTATGAGACTGATGTAAATTCTTGGTTTTAGCAGGAATGGCTCAAACACAAGGAACAGGGCAAGTTGACGCAAGTACTTCAGGCACTTCGGCAAGCTCTGAGAGCCAACGACCTGCGTCCCCCGTCGATCCGATTGAACGAATGATGCAAATGCTAGAGGTGCAACAAAGGAGGGATGAGGCTCGACAGGACAAGTTCGAGAAAAATCTAGAAGCCCGATTTGAGGGCCAACAGAAGCAGGTGGATGTCCTACAACAAATTATTCAGACCTTAGCCTCCAACCATTCTGCAACGACAGTAGCGACACCGGTGGAGCAACCAATAAATGAGGTCAAAATATCCTAAACCCCAAAGAAGAAGGATGTGACTACCTTCGACTTTGTCGACTTCAAAAAGGTTTGCAACACATCCTTCCGAGGGACCGAGGACCCCGTTGTGGCTCTAGATTGGTTGGCCGAGCTTGAGGATCATTTTAAACTCCTAGATGCACCTGATGACAAGCAAGTCGCCTGTGCCCAGCTCCAGCTTCGTATGAACGCGCACGATTGGTGGGATATGTACCGTAGATCTCTCTCCGCAGACGGTAATGGCGAGACGATCTCGTGGGCCACCTTCCATAGCGCATTCGAAGAGGAGTTTATTTCCCCACCTATTCGTCGTCAGAAGGAGAACGATTTTGTGCGTCTGCAACAAGGGAGCATGTCGATGAAGCAGTATACCGCAGAATTCAACCGGTTGGCCAAGTTTGCTAGTTCTTATCTGCCACATGCAGCGAGCCGAGCCAGACGATTTGAGGGTGGCCTGCGACCTTCCATTCACTTGCACGTAGTCGCTCCACAGTACGAGACGATGAGGAAAGTCCTTAACCATGCCCTCGTCCTGGAACCAAAATATCCTTCTACTACTACCGGTGTTGTGCAACATTATCATCACAAGCGCCCTAGTAATACAGGAGGAAACCATACTAATAAGCATCCAAATAATGGCTTTAACCAGGGCAATCATACGGGAGAAAATTATGGGCAGCGTTGGGCAAAATGCAACCGTACATGGCACCAGGCTAGCGAATGTCGAAATCAGGGATGCTTCAATTGTGGTCGGCTGGGCCATTATGCTCATGACTGTCTTGATCGCCCAAACCGGGTCCCTACGTGCCGTACAGAGCAGCAAAATTCTGTTCAAGGACCCCAAACAAATCGGCCTGCATAACAACAAGAGCGTCGTCCGAACACCGGGGGCCGGGTTTATGCATTGACGAGGGACGAGGCGCTCGCCTCGAACACCGTAGTGAGATGTATATTGTTATTCAATAATGTTCATGTACGAGTGCTATTTGATTCTGGTGCCACACATAGTTTTGTACCGGCAAACTTCGCTAGGGAGCACGAATTTATTCAGACACCGTTAGTCTTAAGTAAATTATGTTTTTAAAATTTTGTCAACGAAATTTAATTACATTCTTTTTATAATTTAACTATATTTGTTTACCCTAAAAATCTAACCTTAACTTTAATATTTTTACCTATGATATCCAAAAACCTTAACTCTGAACCTAATCTACGATATCTAAACTTAACTCCAAACCTAAGTTGTAGTCAACAAAAAGATTAATCCTAACATACAATATCTAAATCTATTTATATAAATAAATATAGGAGATGTATGAGACGTTGGAGGGTGGGACTGAGAGGAGTACGCCGACTGAGAGAAACGATCGGTGTGTACAAGCTACCGGGAGAGAAAAATGCGACAACGTGTACGGGACTGGATCGTTAGTATCCCAACCGTCGATTCTTTCCAGGGCTCCTCCGACGGCTCCTCCAGCTCCATCAGCGCTTGTTCCTCCTGGTACTATGAGTTTGGAGCAGATCATGATGACTATGTTAGAGGTACAGAGGCAGGTTAGACAACTGACAGAGTCTCGTGATCCTGCAGCTCCTGCTCCTCCTGCAGCTGTAGCTGCTCCTCCTCCTGCTACTCTAGCTCCTCCGGCTCCTGCTGTTGCTCCGTTGTCGTTCCTGAGGATCTACAATAGATCATCGCTGCGATTATGACGCAGTACATGGCTACCCGACAGCCGCCGCCGCCTTCGCCTCCACCGTTGACTTGATATGTAATTTTGTTTTCTTGATAAATTGACAGTTTGTTGGATGTATTTGTGTATAACTATATATGTTTGGATTATGGTAGTGTATGATAACTTATGGCTATGCACTTATATTTAAGTTCTATTGTATTTGATGTGTTTCATTTTATTTGATGTGTTTGGATGTATTTGTGTATAAGTGATTTGATTTTGTATAATGTTACATGAGCATAAAGTAAATGATTCTATTCTGTAAAAAAAAAATTATGTTTAGCGAAAGAATAGCGACGAAAAACTGAAAAATTCTATGTCAGCGACGGATCTACGACACTTTAGCGACAGATTAGTGACGAAAAATCACTTGTTAAATATGTATGGTACCAAAAATGTGGAAATTATGTATCAAACATAGTCGCTATATCCGTCGCTATGTCTGTCATCTTTAGTGACAGATTAGCAACAAAAATTTCGTTGGTGAGCTTCTGAAAAATTTGGTAAAAATGGGCTCACATTTTTCGTCGTCAATCCGTCACCAAATAAAGCGACATAAATATTCTGTCACTAATCCGTCGCTTTAATTCCGTCGCTAAGTTCGTCGCAAATCTGTCGCCATGTCGACGGATTAGCGACAAAAATATGACATCGATACTTTAATTAGTGACGCCACATTTTCGTCGCTAATCCGTCGCTATATTAAAATAGCAACGAAAATAGGCATTTTAGCGACGGAAAATTCCTTCGCTAAAATTCTGTATTTTTGTAGTGTTATTTTGGTTGTCCCTTGATCCTTGTTGTGGGCTGGTCCGATGGATTACCTGCGATCCCGACCTCTTGCAGGTTATGTTGGACTTGGAGAATTGTCCTAAGCATAACGTAATATATGTGTTTGGAAGTATCTAAGTTATCCCCTGAGTATATATATTGGTTTTCTCTTGATGATCACAAGCATCATTTGTCTTTTTCTTCTTCTAAATAATTTTGTATGGAAGCAAAAATTTATTTGAATTAGATTCTCAGGAACCTTGCGATGCGATGATCATTGTAACTTTAACGTTAGGATAGGTAGGAACTTCGATAAATTTTTGGGGCCAAATTCTTGAGGTTAAACTCCGAAGGGTCTCCAGGAGAAACCTAGTGGTAAGAGTTGCAAATCCGAGAAAAGAGGTGGAGGCACCATGACAACCACATCATCTTTCATTCAAGTTTCTGTTGTGTTTATATGAAATTTATTCAGAAATAGACACATATTTTTATGATATATCTCGAATGAAAGGTGATCTTCTGCATGGCCGGTTTTGAGGGAGTACAATGAGTGTGACCTCACTAGACTTTCTGAATTCATAAGCCTCTCTCTCTCTCTCTCTATATATATATATATTACATTTATTTAATTATAATTCCATATAGATAAAAAAAGCTAGTGAAATTAAATTTTTAATCCAGTCTTTGTTAGTATAACTATTTTGAAGGTCCAACTATTCTAGGAAACCTAAAAATATAATTATATATTAAATGATAGTTATTATTTTAAATGAAAGATATTATAGTCGAATGATTTTTTTTAGTTGATATTAATTTTGGATAATTTAATTTCTAAATGTCTATCTATTCTAGAAAATCTAAAAATATAATTATAGAATAAATGATAATTCTTACCATGATACTGCAGTTGAATAATTTTCTTTAGTTGATAAATTTTGGATAATTTAATTTCTGGATATTTTTAAAAATTATTCAAATACTGAATGCAGGACATTTGCTACAGCAACTGTGCTCATGGTTTCTAAGTACTGAATGCGGGACATAAACAGAAACACATGATCTATAGCTGATGTGGCTCTTACCTGATTATAAAATGGGCAGGTCAGACTCAAATCTTTTTGGCACGATTTACTTTAGTGATGGATATTGGATACCAGTTGGTCCAAACCTAACTCAAAATTCAATCTATTGTAGGTCTTTTATCCAATCATATACAAAATGATTATCTCGGGTTTGGAGTATATTAGGAAACACGGATAGTACTTCCTAAAGATTCTCAAAAATTGAGCTTTACTTCCATTCGACCTCCTCATTACGTGTCCATTTTTGTTCACCACCAAAACAATATATGATGGATGTACATCCTTTCACTTAAGAGTTGTCACATGTCATTTTCATTCAAACTATAACCACTTTGGGAGTTGTTCGGTGAACATCTACACTAGTTTTGACTAATAATTTGATACGTGATAACCCTTAAGTGAAAATGTTTGGTAGATGAACAAAAATAGACTCTCCTTGTTACCGAGCATCTTCGTCAAACAAACACTACATGGTCAATGTGAACCTCCAGTTTCTAATTTTCTTAGTTTTTAGTCATTGATTTTTTTTTTTTTTGTTCCATTTATTACCTAAACTTGTTTTGATCAATACTAAGCATAGGAAATTTAAAATAGTTAGATAAATTACCTCTAAGCACCATATTAATTGGTTAATGGGTTAAGCATAGACTATGTACCACGTATAGCTTTAGTCTATTTATCTATTTAATTATTTGTTATTATCTATTTACATCTTATATTGACCATTAAATATATACATATATATATTTTGTAAAGAAATAATATTTGGGAACTGAAGCCTAAATATTTAGTTTAAAGTTGGACCTTATAATTCTGATAGCAAATATTTTCCCCCGGATTTTAGGCTAGAATAGAAATAATAAGATTTATCGGATTTTAAGTCAAGTAAAAGCTTTTTGGGCCAAAACCGAATCCTAAAATTATTATTTTCTTTGCTAGACTTCTCATCCCCTATTTTCTAGAGTTATTTGTATTTACCTTCTCAATCCTAATTGCTAATCCTATTACTCCCTCCCCCCTCCCCCCCCCCCCCGCCTCTTTTTTTTAAATTACTACCGTCCCCCGTTCATTCTTAATATGTTATTTACAATTTTATTTACCCAAAAAAAAGTCTAACTTTTAAAAATCAGGGGTAGTAGTGATTTTAAAAAAAATAGAGAATAATATAAGGGTGCCATTACTGACACTCCAAAAATCTCATCCTGCACTTTTCTTCTAATTTTATTCATTCAAATTTCAAATATGTTCCTGCATTAAATCTGAAGTTAATTTGTGACACTCCTAAAATCTCATCCTGCACTCATTTTCTAATTTTATTTGTTCAAAATCTAAATTAATGTCATATTTAATGCATGAGCAGATTTAAAACTTGAATAGATAAAATTAGGAGAAGAGTGCATGATGAGTTTTAGGAATGCCAATAACGACACTCTAATAGAATTAGCAATTATGATTGGGAGGTAAATACAAATAACTCATTTTCTCTATCCAGCCCATTAAAGATTAATTGTTTATTTTATTATTTCCCTCAAATCCAACCTAGGGCTGTAAAACGATTCAAACAGTTCGTCTTTGGCTCGTGTTCGGCTCGGTGTGAAGTTCATTCGTGGCCTAGTCGATACCGAGCTCGATCGACATTTTTCTGTTCGAAGGAATGTTCGAACCGAGTTCGACCATAGGTTGTTCGATTCGGTCTTATTCGCAAATTGGCTCAAGCTCGACTCGATTTCTCGTGTTAGGGCATCTCCTATGATATGTTATGTCTTTTTTAATGGATGAAAATAAATGTTGTCTAAGGAATTTCACTATCTTTTTTGTTCTTTATATAATGGTAAATTTATGATATAAATAGCATAAGTAATTCAATAAAAAAAAAAGTCCTTCATACTTGAGAGCAACAATATGTGATGGTTTATATATGACTTTAGTTCGGACTCGGTTTGTGTTCGTTCGGACTCGCGAACTAAATCGAGCCGAGCTCGATTCGTTCGAGTCTCTAATCGAACTTTAGTTCAAACACTCTATGTTCGAGCTCGTTTGATTTTGAGCTCTAATCCAACCTTCTTTTCTTGGACCAACTTTCAAAACCTTTTATCAATACCCGGACGAGAACCCGGACCCGCATGCGCAAATCCATTTACAGCAGAAGACTGTGCATCTCCTTTCTCTCTCTCCCGCAAGTCTGCTGTGCGTGTTCTGCAGCTGCAGAGCACGCCTCTGGCGTCGACGTACGTACGTACTCCCCTTTCCAGCCTGGCCCCAACGGCTCTCGCTCGCTCCCGTATATATTATCTCCTCTCCATCAGAGGCATGGCCATCATCACCTCCGCCGAACCGAGCGAGCAAAGCGACCAGACTCATCAACGGACTCCGGAGCCGAGCTCCGCCGAGTCCGGACTCCTCGCCGAGCACGCCGACGAGCTCGACGCCGGCGCCATCGAGCGTCGATGTGTCTGGGACAACCGAGCCATCGCATGCATAGCCCCATCTGCTGCTTCCTTCCGAGTTTTCCCCAAAACCCCCTTCCTGAGCTCGATCTGGAGAGGAAGAGGAAAGGTTTTCTCACTGATTCCTTTCCTATCCAATGGTATGTTTACCACTTAGCCCCTTCCCTTTTAGTCCATTTACATTTCTGCCCTAGCTAGCTACCGGGATAAGTGTTTCATATGAGTTTTCCCCCCCCCAAACAAATGATATTTCATTAATTAAAGCACATATGGAATATTGCCCGTGTCATGACTGACAAGCGACTGAATACAGTTGGGTTGTTCTTCATATGAACAAATGGAGGTGAAGTCATTCTGCAGAAGAGAGTGTGCTGCCAACGCATGGGCCACCATGTTGGCGTTCCTTGGAGGGGTAGATAAAGGAGAGTCCAGAGTTGAGGTTGAGCACACTCCTTCCTTCTTCAATAACATGACGCACCTTCCATAGAGGTGAAATTCAATTACACCCACCTTAATTTCTTTTTAGCTCCCATTCTAAACCGACATTACTAATTATGGTTTCATTAGTTGTTATAATGGGTTAGAAGAAGTAGGTGAAGAATTGGATTCACAGCAGCATCTTTAAGTTGTCCCCTTACTCACTTTGTATGCATAAAAGTTGTTGTATGTTATACACAAGTATTGTTCCTATATAAAATAGTATGTTATAAATAATTTTATATAAGTTTAGTTATATATATATATATATATATATATATATATATATATAAGCTTAATATGTTAACTGTATATGTAAGTATTTTTATTTTTCATGTATACGTATATTTCAATCAAACATATTTGTTATATGTATAGTATCTTATAAGTACAATTATGTCATGTATATACAAGTATACTAATTTAACCTATTTGTAATAGATATATATGTGTTTATATATATATGAATTATTTTTCTCTATATTTCGTATCTATTACTATGAATATAATTTATGTACCTATTTTGATACAAAAATTTGTTTATGAGAATATAATTTTTTTTTATACACTTTAACTATCTGTACTTTTTTTAATGTGTTATTTAAATTCTTAACTTTATAAGTAAGTATCACTTATATATGAAGTTTATCTATATATAAATAATTCTACTAAAATTTCAATATGAGGGCTAACATACATTAGTAGTCTACATATTACAAATATTTATCCTTAGCATACGTTTTAAATATTTGGTAGTATTCTTAACACTCATATATTATTTAATTTCTTAACCTTATATAGTAAGTATAGTTTGCATATGAAACTTATGTTATTTATATTATTTCCAGAGTTATATGTGTATATATATTTTAATAAGTTAACCATATCTAGTTTCTAAAAAATATATTTGTTGTAAATTACTTTCATGAATAAAACTCTAATTAGGTTAGTGTTTATATTTATATAAGGAGATTATTTTAATAGATAAAACCCTAATAAGGATCTGTTTAATGAAATATAAAAGGGATGATGAGTTCTTTTTCTTAATTAACCTAATAAGGATTTGGTTAGTTACATGTGTTGATATGTGATTCTTGGTTCTTTGTTGGGTTTGGTAGATTTCTTATGAACCATAACAGCACTAGCACGTGCCTAAGCCTGGATACAACTTGTGGCACCCGCCAGTCTCAGCACAGTATTGGACAAAACTTCAGGCAAGTATACATTTTCTATTTGATTTACAGTATTTACATGCATGTATTCTTTATCAGTCGTTTACTCTGGATATACTGCTACATGTTATAACAGATTAATTGTATGTTATTTAAGTATTTGAGAACGTTAAAGAAAAGTTCTGAGATTTTTTAGTATAATTTATTTAAATATATATAGAACTGAGTAAACGAACTAAATCAAATCGAACCGACCGAGATTGAAGGATTGAACTGATACAATTTCAAAAATTTGAACGATCTGATCATGTTCTTACTAAATCGAACCAAACTAGACCATGATCACCATTACCGTTTGTATAATTTTAGAATAATCGAATCAGGGTTATTGGGCTATTGGTTACCATTGACACACAACCCTACATTACACCCCTACACCACCCTTCGATCTCATTCTCTTACGATTCGGAATGAATTAAATGAATCTACTAGAGAGAAAGGGGAGCCTCACGCGATGATCACAGCTGGCCTATGCGTCCTGAAATTGCACTAACACTTGGTTAGCATCCTTCGATTTCTTTCTCTTATGATTCGGAATGAACGCACAATGAGAAAAGCGAACAATGAAAACCAAATCATCGAAAGCAACACAAAAACGATTCAATAAAACTAAGCAGCAAAAATATCCAACGAAAACTCTTGGACTTATTCCAATATAAGCCAATCAATGAGTTGAAAATGTTCATTGCATTCTGTCCGTGATTGATTGGACCGTAAGGTTTTCCAATACTCAGTTTTCAACCGAGTCAACAAGCCACAGATATTACGTAGTGGACCGCTGAAAGCGGGACACTACATTATCTATGGACAAGTTTCTACCCCCGATATAAATGTAACAATTCTACAACCAAGTATGAGGTAACAATTCCTCTCCTGAAGCAGTACTCACATTAAGGTGCATGTACTTGTTTAGGGCAGTTTATGTTATTGGGTAAATGTAGCAGAAGTAAAACTGTCTGACAACCGAGTCAAAAAATATGTGAGCAGGAACTTAAACAAAAGGCTACCTGAGATAACTATGTTACGGGCAAATGCCTCCTGCTATGTAAGTGGATAGTCACGGTTCTACGCCGTATCGCCCATCTCGTTAGCCACCATAATGAGAAGAACTAGACAGGGCTGCAGTGGAGTTGGTGAAGCTATAAGTTTTTGTCCTTCCCATGCTGCTGGTCTTGTGGAGGCCTCGGGGGATATTGCATCAGCTTCCAACCAGAGAAACTCCAGCATGGTGGCCCGTGTGGCCATGCTTGAAGCATCCTCTTTCCGCGACGCAATAGTTATTGCCTCCTGGCTGTAGTGACCATATTTGTAACACTCTTTTCCTTAATTCGCATGAAGTTGCCTACAACAACAGACCCTGTTTAGCCACCATCTTCCTTTCATTTGTCGAACAACTTACCCAATTATACTCACTTGTAGGGAATAAAGAGGTTCATGGAAATCTATTTACCATTGATTGATGACTCGTTGATTGATAAGGTTACCTTGATTGATGACTCGTTGATTGATAAGGCCTCGACAGTAGTGATTTACGAATGTCTGAAACACAATCACAAACCCCAAAAACAAAACACAACTACTTTTATGTGGAAATCCAAATCATAAGAAATTCACATGATGTCTGAGGATACTTCACTACTGAATATCAAGGTTCAAAGTATTGGCCGATATGTATCAGTATCGGTCGGATCGGATTTGAGCTAGGTCGATCCGATACTGCCAAAATGATTGATATCAGCCGATAAAGATTCAAAATTTATTGCATCGGGCTATCGGTTACCATTAAAATAACATTTTGAGAGCATGCATACATACTCACTCTATAGTAGTTTCTAGTTTCAATATAAGTTTTAACAGCTTAACTATATAGGCCAATGTTAATGACACTACATTTGTTGTTAATAAATGTCATCATTCTTTTGTATTCTTCTGCATAGTAAAAACTGTAGAAATTTTAGAAATTTTCATATAGATAATTAATGTTTGAAAAAATTACAAGAAAAGATAATAATTTGAGAAATTTACGGGAGAACAAATGTCCTTAGTAGTGCCAAGCATAACTCAAGACATTTTAGTAGTGCCAAGCATAACTCAAGTCCTTACTATGGATATTTTTTTTTTTTTCCTGAAGAGGGTAAGAAAAAAAAATTATTTCCTATCCAAGACACTTTGGGTCCGTTTGGATAGTCTTTTTGAAATTTTGTTCTGAAAACAGTTTTTTAAAAGTAAGTTATAAAGTAGTTTTGGGAGTATAGAAATTCTGACTTTGCATTTGGTTACTTTCATCCGAAAAACGGTTTTCAGAAACAGAAGTTAAAAATTCTGTTTGGTAAAAAAATTCCAGAAAGTAATTTTAATAAAATTTTATAAAATAATTAAGAATATCATGTGTCCATAATTTTGTGTCCAACTGTATCCGACACTGGTACATGATTTTTTTAAGTTTTTTTTGGTATTTTTTTTATAAATTTTTTGGGGGCAAGCCGTGTCCGGTCTCTTTGACTGTGTCCAACCGTGTCCGGTCTCTATGACCATGTCCAGACTATGTCGTCGACGAGTTCGTCCTCCCGCAGAGGCTAAGGAGAGCGGCGGTCGTCGACGAGGTCGTCCTCCTGCAGAGGCTAAGGGCAGCCTCGACGTCGAGCCACTCGTCGATGTCAGTCAGAGAAGCCAAGGGGAGCGGCTTTCGTAATGAGGTCGCCTCCGCCTGCTCGACTGCGACCTCCACCGGAACCTAATCCTAAATCAAGGACGCATGCTTGCGGAGTTCTCGAGCCGCAGGCGCTCCGGTGCTCGTCGGCTCACGTCGGTGAGGTTCTTGGCCTCGAGCCGGTGCTCGTCGGTTCTCGAGCCGCAGGCGGACGGGGTTCTGGTCACCTGGGGGCGCTCCGGTGCTCGTCGGCCCGCGTCCGGTGCTCTCGACCTCGCTTCTCGTCTTGCTGCTCGTCTCCATGGACGCCGTCTCCCTGGCCTTCGTCTCCAAGACCTAGTCAGGCCTTCGACTATGTCGTCGAGCTCGAGGCGGTCGGCCGCTGTCGAGACGACCTCGTTGAGGTCTCAAAGAGCTGGTCCTGCCATGGGAGGGGAGGAAGGGGAGGGGAGAGTTCAGTGAATGTGGAAGAGAGAGAAAGTTGAGAGAGGGGCGAGGGGGATTGGGTGGGTGGGGGCGGCCATAATTTTTTGGAATCAGCTCTTCGAAAGCTGGTTTTTTTTAGGGATTTTATAAGGGCACTACACATTTTACTCGGGGCTAGTCCATTGAAAATTTACAAAAAATTACAAGTTTGCCATCCTAAAAGTTACTTGGGGCTAGCCCAAATTTTTATCATTGATAATTACAAGTTTGCCACTCCCAAACTCGGGACTGTTATAATCAGGACTGTCAAAATTTTGACAGTCCTACAAATTGTTAGGACTGTCATAATTTTGACAGTCCCACAAGCTATGTGGACTGACAGTCCTAATTTTAACCCACTGAAAATTTTATATAAAACTAGGACTGTCAGGATTTTGACAGTCCCACAAACAATGAGGACTGTCAAAATTTTGACAGTCATTTTAATTGTCAGGATTTTTTTTAGTTTTTTTTCTATTTAGTTAGTTTTGGATTTTGATTTTTTTTATTTAGTTTAACATCCAAAATAAAATATGTTATCATTGAACCCAAAAAAAAAAAAATCTACCGTACGAATATTACGTCTGCCGTCGATCAGACTTCGAACGGCCATAACTATTTGTTTTCAAATCGTTTTTCGTCACACAATAGGTCGATTTGTATGTTTTTGACGAGAGTAACACAATTCGTGTAGAGAGAATTTTCATCCGAACTAAGACGTACATATTACAGGCAAAAATATAAAATATAAAACTTTAAAGTATCATAACTTTTGACTGGGAGATCGAAACAAGGTCCAGTTTGTGTCAAAATGACCGTATGGAAAAGTACTTCGGGATAAACTGTTTCACCGTTTGACGGACTTCCCAAATTTTTAGAATTGCAAAAAAACGATGTTTCGACTTCCAAATTTTACTTTTGGTAATTTTTTTTTTACAAAATATTTAATGTACAAATAATAAATTTACTATTTTAAATAACAGAATACTTTAACCAATTTTAAGGATAGAAATTTGGGATATTTTAAAATTTTGATACATATCGACAACTGAGTTAATTTATTTTAATTTTTTGTTAATTTTGAAATTTCGATATAGTAAATTTACTGTTAATTTGTTTTAATTTTATTTTGTTAAAATATATTTTCTTAAATAAAACATAAAATTAACAAAATAAATTGGCCCCCCCACCAATTAACAAAATAAATTAACAGAAAATAAATTTTAGGACTGTCAAAATTTTGACAGTCCTACCAATTGGAAGGACTGTCAAAATTTTGACAGTCGTACCAATTGGAATGACTGTCAAAATTTTGACAGCCCTAAAAATTCAACATATATTTTTAGGACTGTCAAAATTTTGACAGTCCTTCCAATTGGTAGGACTGTCAAAAGTTTGACAGTCCTAAAAATATATGTTGAATTTTTAGGACTGTCAAAATTTTGACAGTTTTGACAGTCCTTCCAATTGGTAGGACTGTCAAAATTTTGACAGTCCTAAAAATCAACATATATGTCAAATTTTGACAGTTCTTCTATTTTTTCTTTTTTTTTTGGTTTCCTGTGTGCTGTTATTTTTCTTTGTCATTGTGTTATTATTCATGTCTTCCGGCGGCAGAGTGGAGGACCTGGTGGTAGTGACGGAGGAAGGATGGGAGGGAGGAGCGGTCGAGCACCGAAAGGGGGTACGAGACGGAGGAACGGGAGAGGAAGGAGGCGGCGGGAGGCGGGGGAGGAGGCAGAGACGGCGACGGCGACGGGAGGCGGAGGTGGAGGCGGAGGAGGAGGGCTCCGACAAGAAAGGGAGGAGGGAGGAGTACTCCGATGTAGATTAGGGGGATTTGGACTAGTATGAGTAAACAAATGGGCTAGTGTGAGTAAACTTTGTTCATTAATGGGCTAGCCCCAATCCCGGGCTAGCCCTGAGTAAACTTTGTAGTGCCCTTATAAATTCCCTTTTTTTACTCTCGAAAAGTAGGTTTATAACATCGGTTTTGGAAAAAGATTTTGGGAAAGCAAACTTTGAAAGAAGGGTGCCAAATGCATTTTGTTCCCACAACTGAGTTCAGAAAATGAAGTTTAAAAATGCAGCCAAACGCAGCCTTATGTTTTCAAGTTTTTTTCCCCATAAGATTATAAAAAAATAAAATAAAATAAAAACTAATAAATAAAATAATCCCAAACGCTCCTGATATGGGCTTTTTCAAGTTAAACACATACACACTGGCAGCTATGACACATCATGCTACACGAAGCAAATGGTTTCCTCTGTGGGTCACTTCACTTCTAGTGTGTGGACCAGGCAAACATGACCATTTAAGGTGATGCATCATAGCTTTGCCCTCAAGAGAAGCCTCTGCGCTCTCTACTTTGCTACTGCTAGTGGTACTCCCCCTATTATCAGTATCAGAAAGTAAAAATAAATAAATAAAATAATCCATAATATCTCTGACTTTTTCAAGTTGGGTTAGGGTTTGGATTTCTAGGGTTTTGCTTCGGATCTGGACGCCGTTGCTCGAATTTAGATCGAAATGACTTTTGCATAGGTGTTTTTGCCACTCCTTTAAGTTGGAGAGTAATGAGAAAGTAGTGTAGATTCTTGAACTAAGTGTAGATTCTTGAACTATCATATGTTTAGTGATTATTCTTGATTAGTAGTTAGATATTTGAATTCATGGAACCATTAATTGCTTGATTATTGATTAGTGGTTAAATATTTGAATCAATGAGTTGATTAATTCTTGATTAGTAGATAGATATTTGAAATGATGGAAAGATTAATTGAGGTGAGGACTATGCTATGACTCTTGGATTAGAGCCCATTGACTTGCTTGTGATTAGAAACGAAACCTTTTCAACTAGGAAGCACGGAAAACCCGAAAATGTGACAAGTGTATAGTGTCGGACACCCATCGGACATGCCACAGACACTGCAAAATACACTAGGACCCACCAAGATAGGTGATGTGTCCGTGTCCAGGCTACATAGAACTTGAGGGAAACATCATTTCCAGTTCACAGAGTTTCTTGTTGGATTCCAATTACAGATGGGGAACACGGTATGATGTGCACCTAGGAAGCACGGACGTCGCTCTGGAAATACACAACACACTCCAAAATATACTTGGACACACCAAGATCAATGTCATGTCTGCATCATGTCATAATTGTTCCCAGACTACACAGATGTGGGTGCACTCTAATACCAGATTGAGGAAAGAGGATGCATATTACTATACCTAGAAACAATAGAAGCAACAACAAGTATATTCTCTATCACTATTTTGCGGGTCGGCTATTTGAATCCTTTTCTTCCATTACGTTCCTTGTGAGGGCCATGACCTATGGAACATTAACAAAAAACGATATCCTTTTTAACAACCTCAATCCAAATTGGTTTATGCCTACTTTTAGTTCTAGCAGCTTCTTTGATCTATTGGTCTACGTTGGACATGTCCAAACGATCGACGATCTGTGAAGGTTAATGTCACAGAAGACATGACCTTTAGCATAGCTGAATGGAAGAAATAAGATTCGAATAGCCGATCTAAAAAATTAGGAATAAAGGTTCCATTGTTGATATTGTTGTAAACATGAATTTGGTTTGTCACACATTTTCAGTTGTGTGAATGCAGAAGCTCCTTATATTTCTTTTAGGTCCTAAGGGAGAAGTGGGGAAGAAAACTACTAAGGACAATTTTGTTAAATGTGTGATTTAGTAAGAGTAGAACTGTGGAACAATGCTAGAACAATTAAAATATTTAATCATCAATCCTTGCCAGAGCTCTGAGTTTTGGTGCACTTGCAGGGAGCAACCGAGGTTCGAATCTTCCAAAAGTATCAACTCTCCAAAGGTTCAAGTTGTTATTTTTGATGTTGAATACCGAGAGACAATCATAGAGTTTGTACTGAAAGCACAGTCATCTACAAGCCCTTCACTTAGAACCCCGACTGGCGACAACTTCTTGTTGCTTCCTTTTAAGGAGAGAGAAGTTGTTTCCTTTTAAGGAGAGGATGTCATTGCAACCTTACCATTCAAAAGTATATCGATTACAAAAAACTGGAATGTATAACCTCTATTTCTTTTATTGTGATCCACAGTTTGATGGACTGGTTGTTGAAGGGAAGACCATCTGGAAGAATCCCACTAGCTACCTACCTGGTAGGATGACCCCTTTCATAGATTTCTATGGATTAATGTCTCTAGCATTTATGCTACTTGGTGTCTTCTGGGTATGCAAGGTTCTGGAAGGAGATCCTTCCACTCCAGAACTGTATCACACTCGTCATTGGGTATGTTTAAAATGAAATTAACTTATTTCGATTATGTTGAGTTTAATAAAACTGGAGTGCGACCTAAGGGGGGGGGGGGGGTACTACACCTTTTGGACTGTAACTTTTGGCACAATCAGAAGAACTGTAGCTCGTGTTGTTATTTTTCAATGGGCTATGGTATCGTGAGGTCTACGCTGAGTGGTCTTACGTCAAAGGTGATCATGCTCGGGGAACATTTTTTTCAACGTCTGAGGTTCTCAATTAATTGAGAATGTTGTTACTGTAAGCAATCTATCAGGAAAGGCAAGATTGTTCTTGGTTCTTCCGGTAGCAATTTTGGATGCATTCTTCATTCTCTAGATATTCGCTTCTCTAGGACATTGGACAAACTCCAGGTACACATTTGAACGTTTATTCTAAAATGACTTTTTATTGTCAGACCTACTTACAGCTCCAATTCCTTTGATGTCTCTGTTTGTCATCTACCTAGAGATTGTGATTTAAATATTTTTTATGAAGTTGTTCTTGCCTGTTGACAGAAAAGAAGAATGAAGGCAAAGCTAGACATTTACATGAAATTCAGTAACGCATTATCTGTAGTTGTTGTATCTGTTGATTGAATTGCTTATGAGGTAGTGTTCGTATGTTTAGCATTATAATAGAAATTAGATATTATACTGTCAAACCGTGTATACTGTAATTATCAGGATAAAGAAGCTATATGTTCTCATTATTATGTTCATCATACTATCTTTTGTGTAAATTAGATACATGTTATGTGTTCTCATTATTATGTTTATAATATGATACACATGCCTCATTTTTTCTTGGATTACTCAATACATTTGTATCTGTTGGTTGGATTACCCAATATAGAAAAACAGAATATGAAACATCACAAAAAACTGTATTGGATAATCCAAGGAAACACATGTATCTAATTTACACAAAAGTTAGTATAATAAACATAATAATGAGAATATATAGCTTCTTTTCTTGATAAATAGAGTGTACACAGTTTTGTTTAATATAGTATAATATTTATTTTCTATTATGGTGCTAAAGATACGAACACTATCTCATAGGCAATCCAACCAACAGATACAACAACAACTACAACTAACGCGTTACTAAATTTCCTGTAAATGTCTAGCTCGGACTTCATTCTTATTGCCTGTCAACAAGAAAGAAGAACTTCATAATTTTAAAAAAAATCACAATCTCTAGGTAGATGAAAAACAGAGACATAAAAGAAATTGGAGCTGAAAGTAGATCTAACAATAATAAGAAATCATTTTAGAATAAATGTTTAAATGTGTACCTAGAGTTTCCAATGTATAGAGAGAAACGAATATCTAGAAAATGAAGAATGCATCCAAAATTGCTTTTGGAAGAACCCAAGAACAATTTTGACTTTCCTGATAGATCGCTTACAGTGACAACATTCTCAATCAATTGAAGAACCTCATACGCTAAAAAGAATGTTCCCCGAGAATGATCATCTTTAACGTGAGACCACCAGCGTAGACCTCACGACACCATGACCCATTGAAACAATAAGAATAACAACACAAGCTACAGTTCTTCTGATTGTGCCAAAAGTTACAACCCAAAAGGTAGTACCCCTAGGTCGCACTCCAGTTTTATTCAATTCAACATAATCGAAATACCATAGTGTCATTTTAAACATGCCCAATGCAATGACAAGTGTGATATAGTATTGGAGTGGAAGAACCTCTCTCTCTCCAGAACCTTGCATACTGAGAGCCAGAAGAAACCAATTATCACAAATGCTAGAGATATGAATGCATAGACATATATGAGATGGGTCATCCTACCAGGTAGGTAGCTAGTGGGGTTCTTCCAGATGGTCTTCCCTTCACCAACCAGTCCATTAAGTTGTTGTGGATCACAATAAAAGAAGTACAATTTATACATCCCACAAGAAGATGTGGCCAATCGGGGTTCTGAGTGGAGAGCCTGTAGATGACTGTGCCTTCAGTACAAACTCCCAAATTTGTCAGATCAGGAGTGCAACATATAACTTTCTGACCTCCATAGGCTAACTCTCTTGTCTCTCGGTCTTCAATATCAAAAACAACTTGAAACTTTGGAGAGTTGGTACTTTTGGAAGATGTAGCAAGATTCCTTCGATCTTCTGAATATGATCTTCTCAAAGCTAATACCATCAAGAGAGAACTATCATAATGTCAAGTTGTTGTAAGTAGCTCGATAGAAATTAAATCATATTAAAAGATAAACAAATGACAGGCACTTCCAAATTTATGTTTCAAATCTGTAATATCAAAGAAATTACCAGCAACAACAACTGTACAATTATTTTGTTGCATGTATGAAAGTTAACTAAAATTCAGTTCCATGATAAAGTGATTCGCACCAGACGGTATTTGCAGATAGGACCATCACAATGTAAAATTACAGTCACCCTTACAAAATTGTCAGTTGCAATAAATATTTCTATTACTGTTGCATCCAAATTAGTAGTTCATAGAATTAACAGCAGTGACAAACTTGTAAAACCGGTAAAATCTGATACCTATACTTACAACTCCCTAAATCTTACTTGTTTGGAATTAGGTCCATCGGGTCTCCTTTTTTGCTCGGCATATCCCGAACAATAATATTTGCTAGGTGCGAGAACTTTGTCTTGGTCAAATTAATAATGCTAGTTACAAGGTATATTTCCCTCTAATATAATAGAATTAAGGTAAGCCCAGGTAACCTCTACCAAGAGCTTAATATAGCACCATATCACAATTTTTTGGTTATCAACATGATAAATCAAATTTAAGGCAGTCTGTTCTTTCTCCTGTTTTCTTTGAAGTGAAGCAAAGAAGAACTTAACATAATACCGAAGCAGATTGACTAAAAGTCCATATCATACGATGGACATGAACTTCAAGCAATTTTTGTACTAGTTAGATGCTTGTCTCTCTATTGAAGTTTCTGCCACTATGCCAAAACTGAGTTTTGTTGGGGGTTAAAAGTTTAATTCAGGTGGTATGGGTGAAATAACTAAGGAAAAACTATGCCTTTGGAGCAATATATTAGCTTCGAAGAAAAATGTGGGCAGCTCAAAATCTTCAAACTGAAAGGCCGGAGCACAGGTGCAACCGACCAGAGAGTAATGTAGTTCGGCGTCTCTACTAGGTGCCTTGACAACAACACTGCCATCTGAGGAAAACGATGCAACATCCAAAGTTGGGAAGAAGCCGAACCAGTCGTTAGGGGGTATAGTGTACTGGGGCCGCTGTCCCATTTCTAAGTCTGAGCCGAGCACCTTGAACTCGATGTGACCATCATCATGAAGCTCAAACACCTGGTTTATGTTTCAGATCAGGAAAAAGAGTAAATGGTTAATAAGAGAAGAAGGATTATGATTTACTACCAAGTCAATATAGCGTGTTAGAAGAAAGGTTACTAACTGTGAGGGGTTCTCCCATGTAAAAATGTCAGGTTTCGGCACAAGGGATGCGATGGAGGTGTGAAACGCTGTCCGATGGAAGCAAGAAGTAGATAGACGTGCTGATAGGACAATCCACCTCCTTGTTTGCAAAAGATTCAGTAAGAGTATTGTGATCTAGAATAAACTTAAAAAAGATATAATGTGGACATGAAACTCTTGCTTCCCTAAGAATAATACAAAACAAATGTAGTTAAATAAGTTAAATAAGACCCAAAATGAAATACTAAAAGTGGAACCATATATGCATTAACTCACAAGAGAAACAAATCTTGTAGACACAATGGAACCATAAAATAATACCTCAAATGGACCTTATCCAAGTACTTGAGAACATTAAAGAAATTTTTTGATATTTTTTAGTATAATTTATTTAGATATATTATAGAACCGAGTAAAAGAACTGAATCGAATTGAATCGAGATTGAAGGATTGAACTCGTATGATTTCAAAAATTTGAACGATCTGATCATGTTCTTACTTCAAAAAATCGAAGACCGTATGATTCAAAATTAGCCTTAAAATCGAACCAAACTAAGCCGTGATCCCCCTTACCAACTGTAGATCCTAGATGTAAAAATATAAAAGGGTAGATCGCCTTCTTCATCGAAACAATAAGATTGTTGCTGATACGGTACAATACATAAAAAAACTAAATTGACGAACAATCTTTGTTTTTGTCATATGCTTGGTATTGGCATATGCACATGGGGTGTGGTGGCCCATGTGGAATATTTTTCTAGAGGGTTTAAGTTTGAACCTCAAAGGAACAATTTTTGTTTTTGTCACTATTTTTTTGAAAATTTTTCATAGGAGCAAAGTCCCATAGGGATTAGCGACTCGGACTCGGATTCGGGCTCGGACAAACGACGTAAAGTGGCGCTTTGATGACGCACTTTGCACTTCTCACGTACGCATCGGGCGTATGGCGCTTGTGCGCATATGTTGCGTTCATTTTATGCTTGAGTTGCATGCGCAGTTGCTAGAGCGAGTTGCATGAGCGGGTGCATGCGCGGGCGTATGGCTGGGCTGCTGCGCATATGCACGTATGCGTGCATGCGAATATACATGTACGTGCATGCACAGGCTGCAGATTGCGTGCGTATGCGCAAATTGCGGGATTTGGTGTATGAAGTCTGATTTTTGGGAGTTGGTATTTTAGTCCCACATCGGCTAGAATTAGAGATGGGTTGTCCACCCTTTCCTACAAATAGACTCCTCATGCCTCCTTTTAGAGGCACAGAAAAAGGGAAAATGGGTCCAGAGAGTCCGTTCGAGTCACACACAGAGGTGACTACGAGCGTTCCAGAAGTTCCTTTATGAAATTGTTGGCTTCTAGGAACAGATCGTCGATGGAGGGCAAATCTTACTTTGAGCAATAGTGGTCTTGATCAACCCAGCAAGAATAATTTTTATTCTATCATCTTCTTCATCATCCTCTCTATTTTGTAATACGTTCTATCTCAATTGCAATTGCGTTTGCAAGAAAGAACGAGTTTGGTTATTGTTAGTTTGTAACCTGGGTTTCAACAAGTTTAGTTTAAATCGAGTTCTTTCATAAAGTAAGTTCCCTACGTGAATTTCTGAACCTCGATAACATCATGATCAAACAGAGAACAGACCAATGGTGGTCTTAATCAACCCAGCAAGAATAATTTTTATTATCTTCTTCTTCATCATCCTCTCTATTTTGTAATACGTTCTATCTCAATTGCAACTGCGTTTGCAAGAAATAACGAGTTTCGTTCTTGTCAGTTTGTAACCTGGGTTTCAACAAGTTTAGTTTAAATCGAGTTCTTTCATAGAGTAAGTTCCTTATGTGAATTTCTGAACCTCCTCGATAACAACATCAGGATCAAACAGAGAACAGACTCTTAAGTCTTGCGTGAATGTTTGTTCATGGTCACTGTGATCCATCTTTGATCTACTCGGGACTAACATAAGGAATGCTTTTATTTATGTAGACCCATAAAAAAATAAGCACATATATCCATATATTCCAAAATTTTGTAATTGAAAGTTATGTGAGAATTATAATTATCTACATCTGTATACAAAAGCATAATTTGCAGCTGATCCGATATGGTCGATACCGATACGATTTAGCATGTCCTAATTCGACACCATCCAATACCGACAATGAGGGTCTCTTTTCTAGTCAATTCGACAAAGAAAATTGAATGAAAAAGACCAATCAGCAAGGGTGTAAAAGTATAGTAATGTGTAAAATCATGCAAATGAAGATCGCAGGTAAACCAATTGGCAAGGTGACTACTATTTCATTCAATTTCAAAACTGGTAAGAAACAACACACGAACTACTTAAAATTATGACTAAATGTATAATATATTTTTTCTTAAATTTTAATAAATTATTTTTAATAATTTATTTTTTAATACCAAAAATTTGATATTTTGATCCAAAACTGTCGATACCATCGATCCCAATACTCATACGAAGGGTCTGATACCGATACTGCGGACCTTGTACAAAAATTGGGAATTGAACTAAAGTTAAATTACATTTCTCAACTCTTAATAACCAAAATGACATAGTTTGGCCAATTTCTGGAACTAAGGTTTCTGGTCCAATTCCCTGGACCTTAGAAGGATAAAAAAGCAACCAAGGATTCAATTAATTGTTACTCCACTTTATCTTTGGACTCTCTCTCTCTCTCTCTCTCTCTCTCTCTCTCTCAGTCCCAGGTGGCGTTTGGATGAATGTTTAGTATTTTTAGGAATCCACTTCCCATTGTTTTTCCACGGAAAAGACATTCAACATTTTTATACTCATATTTATGTTAGAAATATGCATCCATAAAATTATGATTTTCTCATTGACATGTTTGGTTCAGACAAGAATGAAAATCTTAGTTTGCCTAATTTTCCTCACATAGCATTTTATTAATTTCACAACACACACACACCCCCCAAATTCCTCAATCCCAGACTTACAACAAAGGTAAAGAACCCAAAATCCATTCCCAAGCCTCCATAACTTAACCAAACATCACCTTCTTGTACTATGTTATCACTATATGATTGAAGTGGATATGCCTATCTTCTTGCCTTTACATCATATTTCAATCTTGCATAATAAGGTGCACAAGTGAACCATGTTCCTAAAATTGCTTTTCATTTGCGTCTCATCCTACATTTCCTAGTGTTGCAATTTGTTATTTGCATGCCACGATCACTCCTTCGAGCTCCTCTCTTTCATCGTATGTCTGCATGTGTTTACAAGTTCATATCATATGTATTAATTATATCTGTGCACCTAACTATCACATGCTTCTCATTGTAAAGCTGCTTAGGAGTTTAACGCATTGTTAATTAACTTGCATGAGGTTTAGTTTGCTTATCAGATTATTCATTGTACTCAGCCTTCCTTTTAGCAACTCTGTCACGCCGTTTTTGAGCATGCACAAGCTGTGCAATCAATCGTACATGACCACAAAAATCGAAAGATCCCAAAATTGTTAACCTTCGTATATATTACTAATATAAAATTTATATTTTTAGATTTATGTTTCCCTATTTTTTTTAGAAACTACAGTAATAGTACCCTTAGAATGTCAAAAAGTGTCCTTTTCTTCAAATGGTTGGTGAAAATAAGGCTTATGTTAAAGAAACTCACATATACAATCTATAAGGTAAAGTTATGTATATGAGATGATCATCTCAGTAATAAACAATAGTTTTTGGTGTTCTGATGACACTCAGTCTCCTCACATCCTGACTAGCCAAATTAGAGAAGCAGCTAAGCAGATCATATGACTGTAGTTCGTAGGCATATATCTTAGTTACCAAGCAACTGTTTGAACCACTAGGTTTCATTTTAAAAGAAAATCATTTAATTTGCAAAAAAAAAAAAACTGTCCCAAGATTTAAATTGTGTTAGTCCCGAGGCTTAACCAAAGATGGAAGAACACGTGGTCGAGATCAGAGGTTCACACAAAAGTTTCCATTATGACTATTCTCGATTTCCACGAAGAACTATAAAATGATTCTGATTACAACTTGCTCTCAAGATTACAAAAGAATCAGAATTAACCAAACTTTTCGTTCTTCCTTGCAATCGCAGTTGCAGATCGACAGAACAGAGTTACAATAAAATGAAAACTACCTTCGTTTTTTCTTGCAAAACGTAGTTGCAATCAGATAGAACGAACAAAGAAGAAAAATGAGAAGACAAAATAAAAATTATTCTTGCTGGGGCGGTGAAGACCACCGTTGCTCAAAGCAAGATTCGTCCTCTATCGATGATCTGCTCCCAGGAGCCAACAAGTTCATAAGAGAACTTCTGGAACGCTCGTAGTCACCTCTTTGTGTGACTCGAACGGACTCCTTTGGACTCCTCTTTCTCAACTTTTGATGTGTCTCAAAAGGAGGCTAGAGGGCTCTTTATATAGGGAAGGATGGAAGCCCATCCTCCTCTTCTTTCCGATGTGGGACTAAAAAGCAAATATACAAAATTGATATCCCACAATCGCAGCCCAATGCATAGCCCGGTCAGCGCCCGTTCAGCATCCGCTTAGCGTCCATCCAGCTCCCGTTCAGCACCCGCTCAGCCTCTGCTCATGCAACACGTGCATGCAACTCGAGCATAAAACTCGCGCATAAAACGATCGCACGAGCGCAACAACAACGCACAAGCGTCTTGCGAAGATGCTGACGTGCTAAGTGCGCCAACAAAGTGCCGCTTTGCGCCCTTGAGCCTGAGTCCGAGTCGCTAATCCCCTTTGGGGCTTAGCTCCTATGGAATAATATCCAAGAGCATGACAAAAAGCATAAATGCTTTCATGAGGAGTTAATCCTTTTTTCTCCTAGGAAAATACCCCCACATGGTACCCATGTGCCCCACCACACCCTATGTGCACACCTCAACTCATACAAAGTATTATATTGAGATACCCATTTGGTGGTGTAGCCAATGTGGGACTATCTTTACTAGTCCAAAGGCAAAAACACCAACAATCTTCCACATATCTCAATATATATGGGTTGAGCGTTCCCCACAGTGACTGTCCATCATGCATTAGGATAGATGTCGCTTCGACTTGAATCTTCCCGCATGGGTCGAACAACAATATGATACAAGAATGGACTAAGCTTTGAATTCTCCACCATAGCTGCAATTCTTTCCACTCACACATTGACATCAGCTGTGCTTCCGGTTGCACATTAAAGGCCCTGTACACGCCTGGTTTCGGTGTATGTATTTTGGACGTCTACAAGTTTTTCCTCAAGAGACGGCCTATATCTCTTTCCATACACTCTAGGTGAGTTCTTTTAAAAAGTCCTTGGCATGAAGCCTCGAACTTCCTTGCGGTGCTACTCTACTGTGGCATGGTCCAGAGCCGAGGCTTACACCTCATCGTGGTATCATGCCACTGTAGCATGAGGTCCCAGCCTCTTTGTAGTGCCAAACTACCCAGCATGAAGCTTTGCGCTTCTTTGCGGTGTTACGCCGCTGTGACATGCCTCGCGTATCCGAGGATATACATCTTTTACCTCTGTTGTGTCACACCACTGTAATATGAGGACACCGGCCTCTTTGTAGTGCTGCCTATACTCTTTATTCTACAGTATTAGGCTACCTGCCTATGTGTGGTGCTACGCCGCTGTGACATGACTCGCGAAGCCGGGACATTATCCTTACCGAGGAACCTCTTGGTGGTGTCACCCACTGTAGCATGGAGACCTTACGCTCCTTTGTAGTGCTGCGCTGTCGTACTTCCTGATAAGCACACCAGACATTCAAAATGCCTGAGAACTCATTAAGGCGTCTAAGCCATCCTCCCACAGGACTTGTTCTACACAAAAGAAAAATTAGTAGACAACAGTGGTTCTAGGTCCGTAATCCCTCAACGTCTCAAAGGACTACCCACTGTTCCTGATATTCTCCCAGTCAATGATCCTCCCTTAAACCAGTAGCTAGATGCCTAGTAGATTTCTCTTTGAACTAATAGCATAAAACTAAATGGTAGGATTACAAAGACAATATCATAATGTTTTCAAGCCCATCTTGATTGCTGTATCTTCGACCAGCTGGCGCTTAAGACCTTTGGTGAATGGATCGGCCAGATTTTTCTGGCTCCGAACATCAATGATGGCAATGACTTCGGTCTTGATAAGATCATTCACTGCCTTGTGCCTCAGTCGCACAGTCCTCTTCTTACCATTGAAGAGATCATTTGATGCCACCACTGCAGTCACTTGGTTGTCGTAGTAAATCGGTACCGCCGAAATCTGCGCACCCACCACTGGAAGATCATACATGAGCTCCCGAAGCTACTCTGCTTCATCTGCTGCAGCCGTCAGTGCATAGAACTCAGATTCCATCGAGGAAGGAGAGAACATTGTCTGTTTCTTCGACTTCCACGATATAGCTGCTCCACCTATGGAGAAGACGTATCCTCCTGTGGATCTTTCGCTCTCTACTTCTGAACACCAGCTTGCATCACTGAAGCCTTCCACCACTGTCGGATAACCGCTGTAGTTTAGTGCATACTTCTGAGTCCTCTTGAGATATCTCATTACTCTCTTTACAGCTTTCCAGTACTCCACTCCTGGATTGCTCGTGAACCGACTCAGCATCACCACGGCGAAAGCTATGTCAAGCTTTGTGGCAGTTGCATACATCAGACTCCCGATGACACTTGAGTACTCCAACTGCCTGACTTTTCCTTGTGTTTGGCTTAAGCTTCTTGTCATACCTGTACGGAGTATCGATTCCTGAAAGATCCTGATATCCATAACGTGTGAGCATCTTCTCAATATAATGAGACTGTGACAGCGCCACTCCAGTGTCTGTCCGGATGATTTTTATCCCCAAGATAACATCAGCTTCCCCTAAGTCCTTCATAATGAACTTAGATGAGAGAAACTTCTTTGTCTCAGTGACATGTGCTAGATTCGTACCCAGGATTAGCATGTCGTCCACGTATGACTCCTCTCCCGTTAGCGACCTTAGTGTAAATGCACTTGTCCGTTTTATTGACACTGTAGCCGTTTGATCTTATGACTTTGTTAAACTTCTCTTGCCATATCTTGGGAGCTTGCTTCATATCGTATAATGATTTCACCAACTTGCAACTTTATCTTCAAGCCCTTTAATGACAAATTCTTCTGGCTGTTGCATGTAAATCTCTTCGGTCAATTCTCCATTCAGGAATGCTGTCTTAATATCCATATGATGATTGACTAGCTTGTGAATTGCACTTAGAGCAATCAACATCCTGATGGTCGTCATCCGCGCTACTGGAGCATGTGTCAAATTAGTTGATCCCCTGCTTATCCCTTGGCTACCAGTCTTGCCTTGAACTTGTCAACGGTTCCATCGGCCTTCATCTTCTTCTTGAAGATCCACTTGCATCTGATAGGTTTTGCTCCTTCAGGTAGATCGACCAACACCTAAGTGTTGTTGGAGGTTATTGAATCATACTCATCATTGATAGCCTCCTTCCAGAAGATATCATCTCTGGTCTTCATCGTCTCATCATAGGTAAGCAGATCTGCTTCCACATGATAGGTGACGAAATTATCTCCGAAGTCCTTGTGTCTCCTTACTCGCTTATACATCGGCTCTGCGAGTTCTGGTTCCAACGTTGTCTCTGGAATGACAACTTCTTCTTGGACCACATCTTTATTAGAAGTGTTGCCCTCCTGTGCACTCACACTATTCTCCGGAATGCCTGCTATAACAATGTTCTTGTGCCTCGCAAACTTATTTTCAAAGAATTCTGCGTCGCGAGATTCGATGATATGATTTGACTCAAAATCAAGAAACCTCCGAGCATCACTCTTTTCAGCATATCCCAGGAAGATGGTCTTGGTAGTCCTTGTATCCAGCTTCTGAATCTTCAAGTCCGGAAGCTTCACATACGCCAGACACCCCCACACACAAATGATATTCAAGTTGGGTCTGACTTTGAACCAGAGTTCATGAGGAGTGACATCGGACGTTGCGTATGACACTCTGTTCAGAATGAATGTAGTCGTAAGCGCAGCTTCTCCCCCGAAGCAGTTTGGAAGACCTGTAGTTAACAACATTGAGTTCATCATCTCTGTCAACGTCCTATTCTTTCTTTCAGCTACTCTATTTGATTGAGGAGAATACGGAGCAGTTGTCTCATTGACAATTCCATGTTCTTTACAGAACGATACAAATTCAATAGACTTATACTCTCCGCTTTGATCACTTATGAGTCTCTTGAGTTGTTGCCGGATTTGACGTTCAACCTCAGCCCTGAGCGCCTTGAACTTTTCGAACGCTTCGTCTTTTGACTTGAGCAGATAGACGAACGCATACTTCAAGTAGTCGTCGATGAATGTAACGAAATACTTCATCCTGACCTTTGTGGAGAACTGTTTGAAGTCACAGATATCTGAGTGCACCAACTCCAGAAGATCTGTGCTTCAGTTAACCCGTTTGAACCATTTTCTTGTGATCTTTGTCTGCGGACAGACCTCACACTTCTCTACCTCCTTACCCCTACATTTGGAGATAAGCCCTAGACTAGACATTTTGTTTATCCTTTTACAGTGAACATGTCCTAGTCTATTATGCCATAACTCAAGAGAGTAACCAGAAGATGAGACTGCATTAATATTGTTTGCAGGAGTTACAAACTGAAGTTTGAATATCCCTTCGGTACAAAATACTTTTCCGAAGTATGTTCCTTTGTACGACATCACAATCTGTTCAGCATTGATGTCCATCCTCAAGCCTGTGTTGCAGAGCAGACTTTCTGAGACCAGATTTTTGGCTATTACCGGTACGTGCTTCACATCCTGAAGCGTCAATGATTTCCCCGAAGTCAGATTTGGTATCAAAGTTCCGGCCCAAAGTACTTCAACTTGTGCCTGGTTTGCCACTATAACCTTCTCAGATGTAGGCTTGTAGATGGGAAACAACTCTTTCGAGCAAACATGGCAGGATGAGCCTAACAAGGTTGCTATGATTGCGCAGGTTATGATGGCTGGTGTTGATACTGACTGGTGTCAACACCAGCCGTCATAACCTGCGCAATCATAGCAACCTTGTTAGGCTCACCTTGCTCTGTCTGTTTGTGCTTGGATCTGTAGTCTCTCCGATAGTGGTCCTTCTTGCCACAGTTAAAGCAAGTCACATCTGACTTGGGCTTTGGCTTCGACTTGAACGAAGCCGACTTCACCTTGAGATAGTTGAAGTCCTTTTTCTTGTAGTGAGAAGCCTTCTGCTTCCCCTTGGAGTCGCCCGCATGCACTAAGTTGGCTTTTGCCAACTGCTTGAACAACGTGTCCACTTTGTTTTGAGCCCTCAACTCATTTTCAACATGGATGTTGTGTAGTAGTTGATCAAGGCTAACTTGCATCTTCTTCTGGTGCATGTCCGAGATAAAATTGCTCCATCTTGGTGGAAGCTTGGCCACAATACCCCCCACGACAAAGGCGTCGATTAAGGGCATGCCATCATTCTCAAGTTTTTGATGTAACTTGAGAAACTCCTTGACTTGAGGCAGCATATTCTTGTCGGCCTCAAATCGCATGTTCCAGACATTTTCAGTCACATGAATCTTGTTGCGGTTCTCATCCGCCTTGTAATGCTTGTCTAGAGACTCCTAGACGACCTTAGCATGGTCCGTCTTGCTGTATGACTTTGCCAGAGTATCCTCCATGGAGTTCAGAATCAGCAGCTTGCAAAGATTGTTGTCTCTTCTCCACTTGTTCTGCTTAGCAATTACAGTAGCAACTGTCCGAACAGTAGCATCATCACTGTCTGGAACAACCGGCTCTGGTTCTGTCAGAATGTAGTCCACCTCTGCGAGTTGAAGATTAAGGCAGACCTTCCTCTTCCAAGCGTTGTAATGATCCCGTCAAACTTCTCAAGTTTGTTAAAACTAGTGTCGAGAAGTTTCGCACGATTGTTCTCCATCTTTCTAGGATCTTGCTTTGAGATTGTTAGTCCCGAGGCTTAACCAAAGATGGAAGAACGCGTGGTTGAGATCAGAGGTTCACACAAAAGTTTTCACTTTGATTATTCTCGATTTTCACGAAGAACTATAAAAGGATTCTGATTACAACTTGCTCTTAAGAGTACAAAAGAATCAGAATTAACTAAACTTCTCGTTCTTCCTTGCAATCGAAGTTGCAGATGGACATAACAGGGTTACAATAAAATAAAAACTACCTTCGTTCTTCCTTGCAAAACGTAGTTGCAATCAGATAGAACGAACCAAGAAGAAAAATGAGAAGAAGACAAATAAAAAATTATTCTTGCTGGGGCGGTGAAGACCACCGTTGCTCAAAGTAAGATTCGTCCTCTATCGACGATTTGCTTCCAGGAGCCAGCAAGTTCACAAGAGAACTTCTGGAACGCTCGTAGTCATCTCTTTGTGTGACTCGAACGTACTCCTTTGGACTTCTCTTTCTCTAGAGGGCTCTTTATATAGGGAATGATGGAAGCCCATCCTCCTCTTCTTTCCGATGTGGGACTAAAAAGTCAATATACAAAATTGATATCCCACAATCGCAGCCCAATGCATAGCCCGCTCAACACCCGCTCAGCGCCCGCTCATGCAACACATGCATGCAACAACGCACAAGCACCTTGCGACGATGCTGACGTGCTAAGTGCAAAGTGTGCCACTTTGCGCCCTTGAGCCCGAGTCCGAGTCGGAACTTAGCGGGTGCTGAACAGGCGCTGGACGGACGCTGAGTGGGTGCCTATGGAATAATATCCAAGAGCTTGACAAAAAGCATAAATGCTTTCATGAGGAGTTTAATCATTTTTTCTCCTAGGAAAACACCCCCACATGGCACCTATGTGCCCCACACCCCATGTGCACACCTCAACTCATACAAAGTATTATATTGAGATACTCACTTGGTGATGTAGGGTGTGCAGAACTATCTTTACCAGTCCAAAGATAAAAACACCAACAAATTGTTTAGAAAAATACTCGGTAGTTTAATTTTTTTTCTAATTTTAATTTGGTACAATTTGTACCCATATTGAACGAAGTCGTCAATGGACCGCAAATTTATATTCAACAAGATCTATTTGAATTATTTAAGCAAGAAAAAAAACTAACATATATAGATGTGGAACAAAATGGGAACATAGTAAAACATGTGAGAGAAAGATAAAATATGGGATATTTTAAACCTATATATAGAATGATGGTAAGACCATTGTAATTTTTAATTGTCATGTACGAGAATATTTTGGATATTTCAAGAATTTTTCAGTCAAAATTTGACCCTATCGTTCAAATTGTAATGGCTAGTGAACGGAGCTGGTGATTTGATCAAAGTACCCAAAATACGAATATTTAATTGATTAAAAAATATATTAAGTCTTTATTTTTCAAAAAGTATGAATCTTGGGGTGTTTTTTTTAACACTACCTGTTTTGCTCATGGAGCATTTAGAAAGTTATTCTGAATATTTTTTTTTTACAACTTTCTGGTCAATTTAGGTAAGAGTATATGGTTATTCTAATGCCAAGTGGTTTGATGATAGTTTCAAGATTGCAACATGCAGCAGCAGTGGCCTTGGCCTACCAAGATCCTTCTACAGCTCTGAATCTTTTTGATTCTATCATCTGCCTATGAAGAAAACAGAACTCTACGTATCTCATCTACATGCCACTGAAAAATTGAAACTTAAGAGGTATCCTACTGCTTACTGTTTTACTTCTCTTTATTATGTTTTATAGGCTAAATTTCAACTTGATACCCTCAACAAGATTTTTCAACTTGATATCCAAAACTTTAATATTCTCAACTATAAATGTACAACTTAATACCCTAATAGTGTTAATGAAAAAATCTTCCCTCATTCGTGGTCACTTCAAATATCCCCGGAGTTACTTGCAAAAAAAAAAAAAAAATACCCCCGAAGGAGGGGGAGGGGGAGGGGGAGGGGTAATTTGGTAAAAAAATGTTATTTTTTTTTGAACTGAAAAAATTAATCTCTGATTGACAGAGGGTATCGACTTGAAAATATTCAATAGTTAAGGGTATTGATTGGTATAATTTCAAAGTTTAGGGTATTAAATTATTTTTTTGAATAGTTGAGGGTATCAAGTTGAAATTAAGCATATGTTTTATAACCTCTGTTATTTAAAATCGCAGAAGAAAATAAGAGGTTCTTATTCCTAAGGACCGTCGTAAATCAAACAAGTATGTTAAGGGACATTACACACCCATCTCTTATTTTCTCTTCGTCTTCCTGCTACACAAAATCCTCTTCCTCTTCCAGTCTATAGCTCTTACAATCCGAATCGAAGATGACAAGGTAAATCTTCCTCTTCTTTTCTTCATTTCTAACTATGTTTTTAGGTCTTTGAATTATAATTTGAAGTATCAGCCGATACCGATCCGATAAGACCAATACCGATAATATTTGGCATGTTCCAATTCGATACCGATTGATGCTCGATACTGGCCGATACCAACATCGGAGGTCTCTTTTTCGGTCAATTCGACAAAGAAAATTGAACGAAAAAACTCAATCAACAAGGGTGTAAAAGCATACTAAGACTGTAGAAGCATGTAAAAGCAGAAAACTTATATATCGCATGTAAACCAATCGACAAGGGTGACTACTATTTCATTCAATTTCAAAACTACTAATAAACAACACTGAAAATACTTAAAATTAGGCCTAAATGTATATAATATATTTTCTAAAATGTTAATAATTTATTAATAATTCGACCCGAAATTGCTTATCCTGATACTCATAGAAATGATCTGATACCGATTCCAATACCGATACTATGAACCTTGCTTTGAACACAACAATTTTTACGTTTTTTTTTAGATTTCAATTAATGTATATTTGAATTTGTATCTTTCGAATACCATTATTGGTAATTTAGAACCCAATTACAGGAGTTCTGGAACTCCATTAATTCGTGACGGATTGAGGACAACAATGGATTGTCAGAATTCTGACATTCCTAATAGTCAACTCCTAACAATAGTCAACATTCTGGCAGTCCTAAGACTAAAAACTCTTGTCTTAGATACTGGTTGTTATTTACGAGTTCTGAATATCTTATACAAAAGTGGACTGAAATTCATCACCAAAATTTTGGCTGATGGCATTTCCAGTATCAATTTGGTTCTTGTTGACCTTTTTAAGTTCTTTTTCCACAGCAAGAAGACCAAAAGCCTTTATCCTTTATTCAGAGCTCCAGTGGAGTTCAATGGAATGCAGTAGAAAAGGATGCTGCAATTGAGGCATTTGGAGTGTTTGATGGGTGGTGATTCGTCGGGTTCTCGAGGTATCGATCATGTCAACATTTGAGTTTTTTTGTTGAATCAAGATTGTATCCCGTGCCGATTTTATCATAATGTTGAGAACGAACAATTTCCACATTGTTGGATCATCTTGCATTATATTGCACAAACGATATTGGGCTTAGGCCTAGCTTTCTGGGACAACATTCCCCCCTTCCTGCATCAACCAATTAAGTTTGTTTGGGGGTGTGCAATCATGTAATCAATGGTCTAAGACACTTATTCATGTAATATTTTGATTGTCTGGATTCATTGTTCTAGTTGCCAGGATGATATATATATATATATATATATATATATATATATATATATATATATATATATATATATAAGCATTGCCAGCATTTCCAGTTAGAACATCATGTTAACTATATATTTGGGTTGTTTTATCATTCTGAAGTTGATCAGGAATTTTACTTTTGCTTTGATACTCAATTACAAGTAAGTTTTTGCATGTATTTGGTGATCAGTACTGCCACTCTTAATTACTGATGCACTTGCAGTCATTAATTTCTAAAGTCTGCTTGCTACAAGTTCTTGGTCGTGGTAGTTGTTGTTTTCTTTGTTATTATTGTCATCAATTTCTAAAGTCTGCTTGCATCCAATTGAAACGAATCCAAAATCACAGCTTAGGCTATGTAGGAACATGTTGGAGGAGCGTTTGAAGGACTATCTATGTGAGTTATTGAACTGCAATCACTTCATCTTTGTTAGATCTCTCAGAATTGGAGAAATTAGGGCTAATCACTCAGAATTGGAGAAATTTTTAGGGTTTTATTGAAATGAAGACTAGTTACAAGCTACTGCTACCATTAAGCTAAGTAACTATTGACTATAATCATTCATATCTCAGTTTTTCCTCTTTCACTCTATTTATACTAATCACTCATACATGAATTCTGATTACAGGTGATTGAGTTTGTTAGGCTGAGCCGGCACTGAGGTGGATCAATGACACTCCTGCTGAGCTGGACCAATAGTTGATAACCTCTCCTGAATTAAACCAATAGTAAGACAGCTGACATGTCCCATTGTTATTGGATGACTGATACCCTGTCATATGATACTAAGTGTCAGTTACTGATACTTGTATGATATGAGAGGTACTCTGATACAGGGAAAATGATGTATATAGTGAGGCACGTAACAATTCTCCCCCCCTTATAATGACTTTGCCTCAAGGTCAAAGTAAGAAAATTTTTGCACAAATTCTTCAAGAGGCACCCACTGAGCTGTACCCCTATCCCCACCTTTCCACTGGACCAGAAGATCAACAGCTGCTCTGTTGTCTCTTTTAGCCAACCTCCTCTCTAGAATGAAATCATGTTCTAATATGAGTTCCTCAGATACAGTAGGAGTACCTTCCTGAACTGAAACCCTCATACTCACCTTAGCTTTAAGTTGTGATACATGAAAGACGGGATGTATATGAGAATCACTTGGTAGTAGCAATTTATAAGCAACTTGTCCCACTTAGCTAATATCTGATATGGTCCAAAGTACTTTGGAGAAAGTTTCTGAGGTCTCCACATGCCCACTGATATTTGCCTATATGGTTGAAGCTTAAGATAAACCCAGTCACCCTCCATTAACTCCCTATCAGTCCTGTGTAAGTCAAAGAATTTCTTCATTCTATCCTGTGCCAGATGGAGATTGTCTTTCAGTATTTGTAAAGCTGTATCCCTGGATACCATAGCTTCAGCCACTTCTCTGTCCTCTGCAATTTCTGGAACAAAAGTTAAGAGATTGGGAGGAGGTCTTCCATAGACACCTTCAAATGGAGTCACTCTTGTAGGCGAATGATAGTTTGTGTTAAATCAATACTCAGTCCAAAGTAAATGTTTTACCCATTCCTTTGGTTGATGGCTGCAAAGCATCTCAAATAGCCTTCAATACACCTATTAGTGACTTCAGTTTGTCCATCCGTTTGTGGATGATATGAAGTGCTATACTTCAATTGTGTGCCCTGCAATTTAAACATCTCCTTCCAAAACTGACTTGTAAAAACATCATCCCTGTCTAAAACAATTGATTTTGGCATATCATGAAGTTTGAAAACCCCTTCTAAGAAAATTTGAGCCACTGTTGAGGCAGTGAAAGGGTGGCTATGTGCAAATAGGTGGACATACTTAGTGAGTCTATCCACCACCACAAAGATAATGGATTTATGATGACTAGTTGGGAGTCCTTCAATGAAGTCCATAGAGATGTCTTCCCAGACTTGGTTAGGTATAGGCAGAGGTTGAAGTAACCCAGCAGGTGACACATTCTCAGCTTTATTCCTTTGACAAACCTCACAAGACCTAATGTATTCTCTGACACTCTTCTTCATTCCTCTCCAATAACAGACTTTTTTGAGCCTATGCAAGGTCTTGAGGTACCCAGAATGACCAGCTTGCAGTGCATCATGATGTTCTTTGAGCATAGTAGACACAAATTTATAGTGGGGATCAATTAATAATCTTCTTTTGTAGTAAAGCATTCCATCCTTCAGGCTATATTTGTTGGTGTCTAATTGTTCTTGATTCCACTTAGACAACAGTTACTGGTAATAAGATGATGAATGCATCTGAGATTTAAATGTCTGTATCCAACCTGCATTGACAACAGTAAGAGAAGATATGTTTGCAGAATGTACTCTTGACAAGCCATCAGCTGCCATGTTCTCCTTGCCCTTTTTATATTCCACTGTATAGTTATACCCATGCAATTTCATGACCCATTTATACTGAGCCTCTGTGTACACTCTCTGTTCCAGTAAATATTTCAAGGGTTTGTGATCAGTCCTGATGATGAAAGGTCTTCCCCACAGATACTGACCCCACTTTTTAATTGCTAAAAGAATAGCCAACATCTCCTTCTCATATGTAGATAGGTGAAGTGTTCTTCCCTTCAAATGTTGACTCAAGTAGGCTATAGGTCTTCCTCCTTGCATGATTACTGCTCCTAATCCTCCCCCAGAAGCATCACATTCCAATATGAAGGTTTCAGTAAAATTAGGCAAAGCCAATACTGGAGGCTGTGTCAAGGCAGTCTCGAGTGTTACAAAGGCTTGCTGAGCTTCCTCTCTCCACTGAAATGCATTCTTCTTAAGTAATTGAGTTAGAGGCCCAATAATCACCCCATACCCCTTAATGAATATTCTATAATACCCTGTCAAGCCCAGATATCCTCTCAATTCTTTAAGTGTTCTGGGTATTAGCCATTCCACCACTGCCTTCACTTTGTCTTGATCCACTTCTACCCTCTGTCCAGAGATAATGTGTCCCGGATAGGCTACTGTTTCTGAGCAAAATAACACTTGGTTCTCTTAATCTTCAACTGATGCTCATTCAGTATATCAAAAACAATTCTCAGATGTTTGAAATGGCTGTCTACATTAGGACTGTATCAAAATGTCATCAAAAAATACTAACACAAATTTTCTTAAGTATTCCTTGAAGATTGCATTCATCATGGCTTGAAAGGTGGATGGTACATTAGTAAGCCCAAAGGGCATAACTAGGAACTCATAATGCCCTTCATGAGTCCTAAAAGTTGTTTTATGTATGTCATTTTCTGTCATTCTCACCTGATGATACCTTGCCCTAAGATCCAACTTAGAGAAGATTTGAGCTCCATGGAGTTCATCAAATAATTCCTTTATGATTGGTATATGGAATTTGTCCTTCATTGTGTTATTATTAAGTGCTCTATAATCAATGCAAATTCTCCATGACCCATCATGTTTCTTGACTAAAATGACTGGTGAAGAATAAGAGCTGGTACTGGGTCTGATTACTCCTGACTCCAATATCTCTTGCACCTATCTTTCTATCTCATTTTTATGAGCATAGGGATGTCTGTAAGGTCTGTTGCAGACTGGGGTTGATCCTGGAATTAAGGGTACCCTGTGGTCGTAGCTTCTTTGAGGAGGGAGACCCTTAGGTTCAGCAAATAGATGAGTATATTCCTTTAATAAAGTAATAAGAGTAGGATCTTCTCCCTCCAGGTTACCACTTTTAGTCATGGTAGAACATAGTTGTATGACAAATACTTGAGAAGTTTGTCTGAGCTCCCTATTTCTAGGTTCACTGAAGGCTTTGGAGTTAGCTTTGAGACCTGCAAATTGCACTACTTTGCCTTCATCTTCATATTGCATGGTTAGCTTGTTGAAGTTCCATGTGATATTACCCAAAGTACTGAGCCAATTAGCTCCAAGTACTATATGACAACCAGTAATGGATAAGGGTAACAGTTCGGTTTTGATTTTTGTACCCTGACATTCAATGAGGACATCCAAATATACTCCTTTACTCTGAAGTTTGTTCCCATTAGCTACTAATACTTCACAAGGATTGCTTTGAGTGAGCAACAAATTCAACCTCTCACCAAGTCGAAGATAAATGGAACTATGGATTGAACCTGAATCAACCAGAATGATGACTGGTTTATTCTTAATAGTGCCTCTCATCCTCATTGTAGTCTGATGTGAACTGCCAGATAATGCTTGCAGAGATATTTCAAAGCAATTTTACCCATTGGATACTACTTCCTCTGTACTTGGTTCCTCAATCCTGCTTCTGGCCCATAGTCCTCTTCTTCATTCACCACGAACATATATAATTTCTTTTCTTTGCATTTGTGGCCTTTATACCACTTCTTATCACAGTAGTAGCATAAACCCAACCCCCTTCTTCTTATGATTTCTGTAGGGGAAATGGTGGGGTTTTGACCACCTCCTGAAAGAGTACCTGCCTGTTATATATTGCTATAATTCTTTTTGGGAACTTCAAATGTCACAGGAGTTGTGAGTGCTGGTGTAACTTGATTATGAGACCTAGGTAAGAAGGTGTTGGTTTTATAACCCCTTCTAGATGCTGCCCACTTAGCTTCATATAACTTAGGTTCATTGCTGCATACAAGCTGAGGGGATTTGCCACCTGTACCTCATATCTTATTTCTTTTTTTAATCCTCCCAAGTACTGACTGATCAGGATCCTTTCACCTAGCCCAACCACCTTGTTGGACAGTTTCTGGAAACTTGCAGTGTAATCTTGCACTGGCCCTTCTTGCCTGAGGAGCTTCAGATCAATTATAGGGTCTACAAATTGAGAGGGACCATACTGTATTTTAATTGCATGGCAAAATTCATCCTAACCCAATTTTTCACCCCTGGATTTCATAAGCCAGTCAAGCCAAAAGGCTGCTCTTCCCTGCAGTTGCACTGAGCACATCCTGACTTTATCCCACTCAGCCACACCATAGAAGTTAAAAAAATGATTTGCTCTCAATAGCCATTCTTCTACATCTCTCTCCATCATAAAGAGGCAATTTAAGTTTCATGTGTGCTTGATTCCAACCTGGGTTATTGTTATCCCTGTATTGGGGTTGGTTCATTCTGGTTCATATGAGCAACCATTGGGGAATACTGTGGCTGGGTTGCAGGAGATTCTCCCAAGAAACTATGGTTCAAAAATCCCATGGACTGAGCACCAGTCATTGGTACATGATGATTGCTATTATGTGTGTGAGTTGTCAAAGGAGTGTTCTCTGATGAATATGGAGGTTGTACTGGTAGAAGTGATGGAGGAGATGAAACCCTAGCTACTGTGGGTACTGATTCACTATCCCTCCTCGATCTCATTAGCTCCTCCAAAATTCGATCAACTCGAAAGCTATTCTCAAGCATTCTATCAAATTTTGAGCTGAGATCATGAATTGTACCTTCAATTGCCATCAGTCGATCCTCCTCTGAGACACTCTTGCGACTCTCCGAAGAATCTCGTCGACTGCTCCGACTGCTCGAGCCATCTTCAACGACTGGATCGAGCCGCTCTGATACCAATTTGTTAGATGCCTGATTCAATTGTCCTGCAATTGGTGGGGATCTAACAGTTTGAGGCATGATGTTGATGAGAAATTAGGGCTAATCACTCAGAATTGGAAAATTTTCTAGGATTTTATTGAAATGGAGACTAGTTACAAGTTACTGCTACCTTTAAGCTAAGTAACTATTGACTATCTCAGTTTTTCCTCTTTCACTCTATTTATACTAATCACTCATACATGAATTCTGATTACAGGTGATTGAGTTTGTTAGGCTGAGCTGGCACTGAGGTGGATCAATGACACTCCTGCTGAGCTGGACCAATAGTTGATAACCTCTCCTGAATTAGACCAATAGTAAGACAGCTAACATGTCCCACTGTTATTGGATGACTGATACCCTGTCATCTGATACTCAGTGTCAGTTACTGATACTTATATGATATGAGAGGTACTCTGATACAGGGAAAATGATGTATATAGTGAGGCATGTAACAATCTTGTGGTGTTTTTACAGTTCAACTGTGTAGGCGAGTGGGTTCGGGATCGAGCGTGTGGTCTGGTTGGCAAGGGACAACCCATGCGGCTAGGGGCGGCCCTGGTCCGGACAGACTGGACGACGACAGCCTAGGGTCCAAAGATTAAAGGAATACAAATATGGATGGATCTAAAATAGAAGTATCTATCATGGATCACCTTTAACCAAAAAAAAAAAGTGGTGTAATGGTTATTGTGTTAGACTTGCATACTAGAGGTCCTTTCTTTAATTCTTGGTAGCAACATTATTTTGTGTGTTACATTTACCTTTTTATTTTTTGGGGTTCCATTTTGAAAGTTAGCCTTGGGTCCGAGTGCCGGCCCTGTTGTCTTGTTCTGCATTGCTTCTTTTTGACACTACCATCATATTTTCTCTCCAATTTTTTTTTTAATTGTCATCTGGTACAGATACTCTAGGATATCGTTAGATTTGCATTATGATGATGGTTACCATGCTCAGGTTGGATTATTTAGTAGAAAAAGTCTAAACGGACCAAAAAATTCGACCGAAAATCGAATCGAATGTCATGTGTCGGCATTTGATTGGCCGAGAAAAAAAAAAAAAAAACCTGTCCCCTGCTACTTCGAAAAAAGTGGTATGTGTAGACCTATTGTCTTTATTATAGCTTTACTTGCAAGCAGTGTTTTAAAAATCAGTCGGATCTGCTGATTGAACTGATCAACTTGTGAGCCAATAGAGCTTTTTCGATCTGTTTAATAATGATTCACTGTTTTTATTTTCTAAATTCGATCAATCAGGTCGACCAGACAGGTCAGACCATCGAACCATTTGGTACAGTTGAATTTTAAATCGATTTGAGACAAGAAGCTACGCGAAAATTCTCATTGGATCTCGGTTGTTCTTAACAGCGATGGCTATTCATTTTAGTCTTCGGGTAGCACCACCAGATCTTCAACAGGGTGGAAATTCTCGTATTCCGTATGTACATGTTCCTGCGGCTCGGATGAGTATAGTAGTTTATATCGCAACGGCTATAAACAGTTCCTTGTTCCCATTAACAAAACATCCCCTTTTTCTTCGCTCCTCCGGAACCGGTACAGAAATTGGTGCTTTTTCTACTTTGTTTACCTTAGTTACTGGGGGGTTTCGGGGAAGGCCTATGTGGGGTACCTTTCGGGTGTGGGATGCTCGTTTAACTTCTGTATTCATCTTGTTCCTTATTTACCTGGGTGCACTGCGTTTTCAAAAGCTTCCTGTCGAACCGGCTCCTATTTCAATCCGTGCTGGACCGATCGATATACCAATAATCAAGTCTCCAGTCAACTGGTGGAATACATCGCATCAACCTGGGAGCATTAGCCGATCACTTTTTGTTTTTTGTTTTGGACTTTACATACAATAAAAGTTAATATATTTGTTTTTTTACTAATTCTGCTATGATAAACTTGTAGAAATTTTAAATAGTATATATATATATATATATATATATATATATATATATATATATATATATATATATATATTTATTGTGTGTGTGTGTGCGCGCACGCATTAGATAGTAGTGTAGTGGTAACACTACATACACATGGGGGGTGGGGTGGGGACTGAGGGTACTTCTCTTGCATGGGTGCTGGAGGTAGGAAAGTAGTGTAGGAAAAAATATATATATATATATATATATATATATATATATATATATATATATATGTGTTAGTGGTGTGTTGGTAACACCAATATTGCCAAAAGCGTCAATTAACCTACCCCACGTCAAAAAGATCCAAAAGGACGGTCCCCGGCGTAACCACTCTTCAGGGACGATCTTGGTCCAGAACGGACGACTGTCCAGGACTTCAAAATTTTTGGTGGGATTTTTAGCATTTTTCTTTTCAATAAAAACTTGCACCAGAGATCTTTACTTCAAAAAATTGGGTGGAATTTTTAGCAATTTTTTTTCCAATTGGTATTCCTATGTGGCAACAACTTTTTTCTAAACTCACAATAGCGTTGGAGATGCTCTTAAGACACTATATATATATATATATATATATATATATATATATATATATATATCATTTGCTATTCTTTACATAAAATAGTTGTGGTGTAGTGATTATTATATTAAAGTTGTACACTGGAGATCTTTACTTCAATTTTTGCTATTCTTTACATAAAATAGTTGTGGTGTAGTGATTATTATATTAAAGTTGTACACTGGAGATCTTTACTTCAATTTTTGGTATATATATATATATATATATATATATATATATATATATATATATTACATTACATTTCAATCTCCTATAAGCTCAGGGTCAGCCATGCCACTCTTCGACTGACCTAATTTTTTAGAGTAATGAAGTGTTCTAAGAAGGTTGTCTAGGTGGACTAATTAGTTGAAATAAGTTTGCACTAAACTATGATTTGGAGTGAGATGTAGGCCAAAGCCGACCTTGAGGTCGTACAATCCGAGACTAACTTCCAAAATATGATCCTCCATATATAAAGTAAAAAAAAAAAAAATTATAGTCACCAATAATTGAACTAAGAATTTTAGTCTACAAGTTTTAACATAAGAACAATACATTACAATTTTTTGTGTTAAAAATGATCCATGATACATACTAATATTTTAGATAGATCATGTCCTCTACCCCTAGGGGTGAGCAACGCAACGGTTCGGTTTAAATCGAACCGAATATCTAAAAACCGATTGAACCGAAAATCATTTTTTGTAAAACCGAAAACCGAACCGAATTTGTAAAGACCGAAAAAAGGTTCTCGGTCGATTCGGTTTTTTAGGTCCAAGTGGTGAGTGTATACCAAATTCATAAAAACCGAAAAAAACCAAACCTAACTGAAAAAAATCAAAATTGTGTACCAAAAATAACAATAAACTAATTTTATACCAAGTGGTGAGTGTATATCAAATTCATAAAAACCGATTTTTTTTTTTTTTTATAATGTAGTGATTCGGTTTTCGGTTCGGTTCGGATTTCGGAATCCAAAACCGAAAACCGAAATTAATCAAATGATAAAACCGAAATCCGAACCGGTTGATTAAAAACTGAACCGAAATTCAATTTCGGTCCGGTCCGGTTCGGTTCGGTTTTCGGTTAAAAACCGAGAATTGCTCACCCCTACCAACCCCCACTCCAATTTTTTTTTTTTTTTTGGTTGAACTGTTTTTCCATAGGTCCATGCACAAGTAGGACGAAATTAACATCTACTAGAGAAATTTTAAGTAGAGACTAATTTGCATTATAATCGATTAGACTACTGTATGAACTCTTTACGGATCATGCCAGATAGTTCTTAATGATCTTTTCTCTGTTTTTTTTTTTTTTTTTTTTTTTTTTGAGAGAGAATGAAATGTCATTCATTAAACTGAATTACGGTTGGCCATATCATTGTTAATATGGTCCAAAATACATTGAAGTGGATCATAATACAGATTACAAGTATCAGACTGAACAAAAAAGCAGGGCTAATACATGAGCTACTGTGTTAAATTGTCTTGGAGAGTTGTAGAGATTCCTAGCAGCATGTCCTTCCTCAATAACACGTCGAATTTGCCATAATGTATCATAATGTTGGATGTTGAGTATCAATTAGTACTTTACAGTCCCCTTCGATTATGGCACTCCGGCAAGTCTGTTTTTTGTAAAGATGATCTTTTGTCTGTTGATATGGTCAAAATGATCGATCTTCCTTTTTTTGGTGTGTTTGTATTATTAGGACACAACCGAATGGTGCAATGTTTTAAAATTCTGATCGGATCGACCGATTCAATCAGTTGACATGTGAATATGTAGCTTTTTTGGATTGGATCAGTGTGATCTACTGTTTTTTTCTTTTCAAAATCTGGTTGTAAATGAATATTATTGTACAAAAAATAAAAATAAACTTGGACCACTTAGATTTATCTAGTGGTTGAACCACGAACCAATTTGACCCGATCCAGTACATTATTCGGATCGATATCCGATCCGATTTTTAAGACACTGATAGAGAGTGTAACTTTGATTCTTCGGAGCAGTGTTTTAAAAATCGGATCGGACCAGCCGGTTCAACCGGTTGATCCGTGAACCGGTCACATTTTGGTCCGGTTCAATATTGACCCACTAGTTTTTCAAAATTCTATTATAAATCAGTGTACATAAAGAATTAAACTTTGGTCATTTAGATTAATCCAATGATTAAACCACTGATTGAATCAACTGATTAAACCGATTTAATCCGTCTAAGTGTTTTGGTTGGATTGATCTCGATCCGATTTTTAAAACACTACTTCGGAGAATGAGCAGTAAAACTTTTTATGCTCCTAGAATGAGCAGCTCTTGCAAGTTGTGTACTACTCTCTTTTTTTCCCTAAAAATTACTCTCTTCCTGCTTTCAGAAGCTGTCACAAAATTTATTGGTTCATAAAATAAGCAGAAGCATGTAATGATATTATCATGCTATTTGGTTCACGGATTTGGAGTGTGAATCTAGTCAAAATTTAAATTTTGAATTATTTCACTGACTGAATGATTTGCAGACAAGATTTACTGTAATTTATTTTTTTTATTTTTTTGAACTTTTGATATAACGTTCGAGACTTTGTGCACACTGATTGTATGCCTTTGGACCCACTGCTCCCCAACTTCCACCATTTTATAAATGGAAAGAATAATACGCCCCCGTGGCTCGATCCACTGATCTTCTGCCACCCATCCAGAATCTTATACTGTAATTTGATATAAACAATAAATCTTGTCTGCCACGAAATTGAAGTTTTGATATCAAAGTTTTTTTTTCTCCAGAAGTAGAGAAAAAAACTAAAAAATTATTATTCTCACCTTGCACGTTTGGTTGGAAGAACACTTCCTCTCTATTTTAATAATATTTTACTATTTATGTCACTTTAAAAAGGTTATATTTTTTTTTGCTCATTTCAACAATCAATTAAATACTAAATTTTTATGATTTCTTACTTCTAATTTTTATTTCAAGTACCAGAATGAAGAATTTTTATTTTACTTTGTTTTTCTTTATCACAATACGTACATAAAATATAAATTTTTAGATTTATTTATTATTATTAAATTTTTTATTTGGAACCAAACAGCCCTTTCATTGTCAAGTGGGATTTTCATTTTCTCTATGGGGAATCCACGTAAGGGGGAAACACGTGTACTATTAAAATAGTAGGTTGAAGAAGACATAGTTGAACTTGAAAATGGTGTTTCACGGCCAGTATTGTATTTGCACCCACGTGCAGTTTATTGGCGCACGCCATGCATGATCATGATTTCCCTGAAAGATTCTGGCCTTGATAGTGCAACGGAAATTTTCATGTTGAACATTAAAATTTATAGGTTTTATTTACATGAGACCTAAAAACACATATTAATACATTAATAAATATATAATTTATATGAATATTTCTATCAACACATTTATCAATACACCTTTTATTTAAAATGTGTATTGATAATTGTAAAATATACATTGATTTATGTGTTGGTAAAAATATTCATATAAAATACATATTTACTGATGTATTAGCAAAAGTACATACATGTTAACATTTATCAGTGCACCCTTAGGACACACGTTAACAACATTCAAAATGGATTATTGAAACAAAAATGATATTTCTAATCCAGATTTTTTTTTAAGGTAATAATGTCTTCTATGAGTAGAAAACATGTCATCTCAATTTCCTATTTAAACTAGATTAAAAATATATATATTTTTATAAGGAATTTGAGGATAAGACGGTCTCTTTTTTTTGGGCTAATTAATACCTTTCATTAAGGAATAATAGCTGAATGTGTTGGTGTTTTTCACTTAGCTTTGGGAGTTTTAGTCCCACATTAAAAAACTACCAATGCATATATCTCAATATATAGCTATGTTTAGTATTGATATATGCACATGGGGTGGAGATCCATATGGGTTGAATTTTTCTAGAGGGTTTAAGTGTGAACTTCATTATGACAATCTTTGTTTTGTCACCACCTTTCATATATGCACATGCATACTCGGGATCGTGCTCAAGGGCGCAAAGTGGCACTTTGTTGGCACACTTAGTATCGTCGCATGGCGCTCGTGCGCTCCTTTTATGTGCGAGTTCCATGCACGGTTGCTTGCTCGGTCGCATGCTTCGTGGGACTATGCGGCCTGGTGCGCATGTGGCCTGGAGCGCATGTGGCCAGGGCCATGCGGACAGGTGCCCATGCTGTCAGGAGCCATGCAGTCAGGTGCTCATGCGGCCAGGGGCCATGCGACTCGGTGCCCATGCTGCCAGGAGTGCATGCGGCTCGGTGCCCATGCGGCCTGAGGAGAGTCTGACGTGGAGGGGACATGGCTTGCTTTCGACGTTTGACGGCACTGTCTGCCTCGTGCAGTACAGCGTGTCAGACGGCACGAGCAGCTGCTTTCGGTGTTTGGCGGCACTGTCTGCCTCGTGCGGTACAACGTAACTTGCGGCGTCGGCGGCTCTGACACACGGATTTGGGAAATCTGGTTGGTCAGCGCTTATGCGGCCTGAAATTTTCTCAGGCCGTATATGTGCTATTTTCTTCTATTTATATAGAGGACCTCCTTTTTCATTTGAGGAGAGAGAATACAGATAGAAAATCGAGAACACCAGATCATATGCGTCCAGAGTGTCTCCCTCTCACATGGTGTTTCCGAGTGTTTTCGAATGTGACTTTGAGCATTCCAATAGTTCTTTTGTGAACTTGCTCGTTCCTGGGGGCAGATTGTCTGTACGGCGAATCTTGCTTTGAACAACGGTAATTTTGACCACCCCAGCAAGGAGTTTTTCTTCAGTTTTTTATTTCTTCATTTTTTCTCATTGTAGCGTCTGCGAATGTAAAGAGAAGAACGTTTTACTTGTTGCTTGTTGTAATCTTTATTTTTTTTAGAGCCAGTTTGTAACCTGTTCTTGGTTCGTGTTTCGTTGGAATCGAGAAATATCATATGTGGAACTCTTGTGTGAATCTCTGATCTCGACGACAACTTGGGTTACAGTATAAAGCGGACCTTCGGGTCCCGCTAGCAGCTCTGATATGGCCCGCATTCTACCATCTTTGATCCGTCTCGAGACTAACAATCTCAAAGCAAAATCCGAAGAAAGATGTAGAACATCCGATCAAATCTTCTCGGCAACAAGTTTTCACAAACTTTAAGAAGATTGACGGGATACACTTCTAACATTTGGATGGAGTCATTTGTCAAATGTTGAATGTGAGTTGTCAGAACCTACCATTTCCCGGGATAGATGAGTTAGCATTTGAAGGACGCCCATTCCAGTTGGAAGGAAGATTACAAAGTTGACCAAGGATTTCAGAGTACGCGCATAACGAGACTTAGCGCATGACAGTTCTTGGCGGTTGGCAAGACTTGGCCGCATAGCATTCTCTTGCCGCATGAAGACTTGGCTGTAGAGCAGTCTCTTGCTGCATAGAAGCCTTTTGGCTCATAGAAGGTCCTGCCGCATCGAATAGCATGACACATGAAGGCTTATGCGTATGTAGGACGCGTGGAGGCTTATGCGCATGCATGACACATGAAGGCTTATGTGCATGTATGACGCATGGAGGCTTATGCGCATGTCATACTTGACACATGGTTGAAATTGGATCTTGAAAGCAGAACCAATTCGAACCATTATAGCAAGGTATACCTAAAACTTGGTTCATTTGATTACTTAACTTGGTTGCTATGATTGCGCAGGTTGAGTTATCAAGCGTGGCTACTGACTGGTAGATAAACACTGGTGCATTCGGCCACGCATGCTCTGTGAAGGAGCTGTTCACCAAGGAAGAGCACTATCTAAGAAGGAGGTCTCTTTGGCGAATAAGTGTCAAGCAGAAGATCTAGGGATCAGGATTATGATTCTGGACTTTCGTCTTAAGGAAGAGATTGCTCTTATTGAGTTGTGTCGCATCTGACTAAGACATGTCCTTTTCAAAGATGTCTAAGTTCAGGGATATCTCCAAGATGTGGGGGTAAGGAGGTGGAGAGACGTGATGGCTATGTTCAGACATAGGTAGTCAGGAAGCCGTTTAGACGGATGACTACGAGTACAGATCCTATGGAGTTGGTGCGCTCAGATATCTATGACTTATATTCTCCACAAAGGGCCGGGATAAAGTTTATCACTTATTTCTTTGATGATTTCTCGGGAAACACGTTCACGTATCTTCTCATAATCGAAGGATGAAGTGTTCGAGAATCTCAGGGACTTCAAGTTTGGAGCTGAGCGTCATATCGGTCTACAACTCAATAGACTCATAAGTTTTCTTTACGAAGAGTATTGTTCTTTGGATTCACATCGTTCAGCTTAGAACATGAAATTGATTATGGAACATGCATCGTTCTTTGGATTCACATCGTTCATCTTAGAACATGGAATTGACTACGGAACGACATCTTCGTACTCTCCCTGTCCTTTGAAGGTGCAGATAGGAAGGACCAGCAGTTGACAGTAATGATAATTTCTATATTGTTGTACAAAGGGTCTTCCAGATTATCTGTGGGAGAATGTTGCACTTACGGTCAGGTCCTTAGTACCGTTCGTCACTTCTGATGTAACTTTGGTTCAAAGTTAGATCCACATGAAGATCGTTCGATTATGGGAGTTTTTCGGAGGACCGTATCAGCCAGAGTTGTTGGCACTTCTATAAAAGAAGACGTAGTCCAGGAAGGAGTTATCTTTTGAAAGATAACATTTGAACCAAAACTCGAAGAGCAGTCAGTTAGAAGAGTCAGGAGGTCGAAGGACCAAAAATGATCTTATCACCTATCATATGGAAGTTGTACCACTTACCAATGATGAGGCGATGAAGACCAGCGACTCGGTCTGCTGGGAGGAGGCAGTTCATGAAGAGATTGACCCCATAACAACACTGGGATGTTGATCAATCTGCCGGAAGGAGCTAAACCTATCAGATGCTTATATATCTTCAGTAGAAGAAATAGAAGCATCCAGGACAATTGAGTTCAAGAATAGGCTTGTAGCCTAGGGGTTTTCTCAGATAACAGAGGATTGAGTTCTTAGGCACCTCGTTGAGGGTGTCATATATCAGGATGATGATTGCCGTAGCTACTATTCATAAGCTGATTGTTTATCAGATGAAGGAAGACAGTCATGAGAGATTCACGGACAATAGACAAATTTATTGTCATTTAGGTTTGAAGACAGTCTACGGGTTGGTGATATCTCAATGTAGCCTGAAGCAAATCCCAGGATGTGGCATCAGAAGTTTGACAAGTCATTTAGTCAAAGTTTTCGCAGGATCAACGTGACACACATGTATGTGTACACAAGGTTCGCTGATAAAAAAGTATCATCTTTTGTATCTATGTGAACCACTTGATAAATCCCAGTTGTAGATATAGAAGTGTCACTAGAACAAAGATGTCATTTTGTCCACTTTTAGGACATGGGATTATGGAGGTCATCCTAAGGATATAAGTCAATCCGGATGCCAGGTGGGCTTGCTCAGGCACAAGCTCTCTGCAGACGATAATTGGTCATACGCTTTGGGTATCATGATCGATACTCCCCAGGTGTAACATTAAGATGAAGAAGCCTAATCCAAGGGAAAGCATCAGATAGTTGGTGTACTCGAGCATCATCAGGTGCATGATTCAAGCTGCGAGTACCACCAGGCCTGATATAGCTCTCGCTGTAGGGATGATGAGTCAGTTCACGAGCAGTATGTGTGTAGTTGAACACTGGAATCTGTGAAAAGAGTCATCAGAATTCTCAAGTGGACTCCGTAGTATATCTTACACTACAACAGTTATCCAAATATGATTGAAGGCTTCAGTGATGTCATTTGATGCTCAGAAAGAAGAGTGAAAGATACACAGGAGGACATGACTTCTCCAGGAGTAGTACTGCTATATCATGGAAGTCGAAGAAGCAGTCTTTACTCTCAGAGTTCTATGCACTATCAGCTGCAGCATATTAAGCAGGATGGTTCTGGAAGTTCTCAAATGATCTTCCTATGGTTAGTATACAGATTCGGGTGATACCGACATACTATGAAAACCAGAAAGCTGCAGCGGTGGCATCTATTCATCTCCTCAAAGGTCTGAAGAGAACTATTTGGATAAAACGCAGAATACTGAATGAGCGCAGCTAGCGTGGATCATTACAATGGTTAATGTTCGGAGCCAGGTGATTTTTGGCGTATCTATTCATAACAGGCCAGTACAGAATACTGAATGAGCGCAGCTAGCGTGGATCATTACAGTGGTTAATGTTCGGAGCCAGGTGATTCTGGCGGATCCATTCAAAACAGGCCAGTACAGAACACTGAATAAGCGCAGCTAGCGTGGATCATTACAGTGGTTAAGGATAAGAGTCAGGTAAATCTGGCAGATCCGTTCATTTTTGGCCTCAAGCGCCAGCTAATTGTAAGAACTATAAAGGAGCGTAGTACTCCATGCTACCGTGGGGTGACACCACCATGAGGTACCTCAACAGGGTAAAGCCTCAGCTTCGGGCCATGTCACAACGACAGTAGCACCACATATAGTCAAAGTCAAGCACTATAAAGGAGCATAGTACTCCATGTTACTGTGGGGTGACACCACTATAAGGTACCTCGACAGGGTAAAGCCTCGGCTGCAGGACATGTCACAGTGGCAGTAACACCGCACATAGTCAAGGACACAGCAGATATGGGCTTTGAGGACCTCTGGTATTACGTCTCTGCAATCCTACCATTTAGTTTTATGCTATTGGTTCAAAGAGAAATCTACCAGGCATTTAGCTATTGGTTCAAGGGGGGACCATTGACCAGGAGAATATCAGGTACAATGGGTAGTCCTCAGGGACATTGTGGGATACGTACCCGGAACCACTGTGGTCTACTATTTGTTCTTGATCAGAATATTTCCTGTGAGAGGATGGATTTAACGCCTTAATGAGTTCTCGGGCAGAGTGAATGTCCGGCGTGCGTTACAGGAAGCACGAGTAGTTTCAGCACTACAAGGGACTTGTATCCCATGCTACAGTGGCGTGATATCACACGAGGGAGTGAACCTCGGCTTCGGGCCATGTCATAGCTGTATTAGCACCGCACATAGGCAGGTAGCCTAATGTTGAAAGGAAATAGAGAGTGGTAGTACAACACTACTAAGAGGCATGTGACCTCATGCTACAGTGGGTGACACCACATGAGGGAGTGAACCTCTGCTTCGAGCCATGTCACAGCGGCGTAGCAACGTACGGAAGCGCAAGACTTCATGCTGGGAGGTAGTACAATACTACTAAGAGGCCTGTGACCTCATGCTACAGTGGGTGACACCACATGAGGGAGTGAACCTCGGCTTTAAGCCATGTCACAATGACGTAGCACCGCACAAGAGTGCAAGGCTCCATGTTGTGTGTAGTAACGACACTACTAAGAGGCCTGTGTCCTCATGCTACAGTGGTATGACACCACAAGAGGGGGATCCTCAGCCTTGGGCGGCCATGTCATACGACGTAGCACCTTCCATTTCTTTTATGCACCATATGCTATACTTTGGAAGCACTGATTTCAATCTTCCTACTTTCTTTGCTGCATACGAATCACTGCATAGAAGAGCAATATTTTATGCCAGATAATAAACTCCCTATAGTGAAAGAACTCACCTAAGTGTATTGATAGAGATATAGGCCGTCTCTTGAGGAAAAGCTTGTAGACACCCAAGATACATACACTGAGACTAGGTCAGCACATGGCCTTTAACGTGCGACCGTATTACACAACTGAGGTCATTGTGTGGGTGGGGAGAATAACAACTATGGTGTAGGATTCAAGGCCTAGTCCATTCTTGTATCGTAATGTTGTTTGACCCATGCAGGAAGATTCAAGTCGTCGGCGATATCTATCCTAATGCATGATGGCAGTCACTGTGAGGAACGCTCAACCAGATATTGTGATATATGTGGGAGATTGTTGGTATTTTTTACTTGGCTTTGGGAGTTTTAGTCCCATATTGGAAAACCACCAATGTGTATATCTCAATATATAGCTATGCTTAGTATTGGTATATGCACATGGGGTGGAGGCCCATGTGGGTTGACTTTTTCTAGAGGATTTAAGTGTGAACTCAATTATGATAATCTTTGTTTTGTCACCACCTTTGTAAATTTTTTCTTAGGAGATAAGCCCCGCAGTTAGCGACTCGGACTCGGACTCGTGCTCAAGGGCGCAAAGTGGCACTTTGTTGGCACACTTAGCACGTCAGCATCGTCGCATGGCGCTCGTGTGCTCCTTTTATGTACCAGTTCCATGCACGATTGCTTTCTCGGGCGCATGCTTCGTGGGGCCATGATGCCAGGATCGCATGTGTCCTGGAGCGCATGCAGGCAGGGGCAATGCGGTCAGGTGCCCATGCGGCCAGGACTATGCGGTCAGGTGCCCATGATGCCAGGAGCCATGCGGTCAGGTGCTCATGCGGTCAGGGGCCATGCGGCACGGTGCCCATACGGTCAGGAGCGCATGCGGCTCGGTGCCTATGAGGCCTGAGGAGAGTCTGACGTGGAGGGGACATGGCCTGCTTTCGGCGTTTGGTGGCGCTGTCTGCCTCGTGCAGTACAGCGTGTCAGGTGACGCGAGCAGCTGCTTTTGGCGTTTAGCGGCGTTGTCTGCCTCGTGCAGTGCAGCGTACTTGCAGCGCCGACGGCTCTGACACCCGAATTTTGGTGATCTGGTCGGTCAGCTCTTATGCGGCCTGGAGTTTCCTCAGGCCACATATGTGCTATTTTCTTCTATTTATATAGATGACCTCCTCTTTCATTTGAGGAGAGAGAACACAGATGAAAAACCGAGAACACCAGATCATATGCGGCCCGGAGTGTCTCCTTCTCACATGGTGTTTCCGAGTGTTTTCAAAGGTGACTTTGAGCGTTCCAGTAGTTCTTTTGTGAACTTGCTGGTTCCTGGGGACAGATCGTTTGTACGACGAATCTTGCTTTGAGCAACGGTGGTTTTGACCACCCCAGGAAGGAGATTCTCTTTTGTTTTTTCTTTTCTTCGTTCTTTCTCATTGTAGCGTATGCGAACAAAAAGAGAAGAACGTTTTACTTGTTGTAATCTTCATTTTCTTCGGAGCCAGTTTGTAACATGTTCTTGGTTCGTGCTTCGTTGTAATCGAGAAATATCAGATGATGAACTCTTGTGTGAATCTCTGATCTCGACGACAACTTGGATTCCAGTAGAGAGCAGACCTTCGGGTCCCGCTAGCAGCTCTGCTATGACCCGCATTCTACCATCTTTGATTTATCTCGGGACCAACAAAATGTAAGTTAGCCATATCAAAGTTGATATGAGCCTGAATTAAGGAGGGTTGAACATGAAATAGATACAGATAGATTGCTAGTTCAACTGATCTAAATCCAAAGCATGAGAAGCTAAAGTATGAGCAACTATGTTAGCTTTCCGCGGAGTAAAATTGAAGGAGACACAATTTTCATTTGTGATTGCTACTCGATCGTCCTTCTTCTCTTCTATTGCATGACGTGCTTTCCTAAGGATATTATAGTCCTTGTGGTTGATGGCATCCAGCAGAACCTTACAGTCTCCCTCAATAATGACGTTCGAAGAGCAATATCTTCTGCTAAGCTCTAAGGCCTAATGAAGGGCCAATCCTTCTGCCTCCAGTGGTGACCCTTCAGTTTGTCGACACGAGAAGGCAACTATAAAGCCTCCAACGGAGTCCCTTATGATAGCAGCTCCGCCCATATTGTTCTCAAAGAAAGCACCGTCGAAGTTAATTTTGCAGAAGTTATGTGGAGGAGCACGCAAAAAATCATTCAGTGTTTGTTGGTTGAGAGATAAATGCCTGAATTGAACGTAGTTATCTTCAAATTGCACATTTTGCTTGCAATCTCTGAGCAGATGCAATGGTACTCCTTGGACAGAACTTCTTGGCTTGAAATATTTGTTCATTCCTGGCCTTCCATAGCGACCACAACAAGTAGAAGCATGTAATTACAGTCTCTTGATCACCATCATTGAGGATACTATGGATGAAACATGAGATCGTGGAGTCTTGTTTCAAATGACGGTTAATTGAATGGAACCTTTGCCACAAAATACCTGAGGAGAAGATGGTGGTTAGTTTTAGTTTGTACCTGGCATAGTGGTCACTCTGGATCGATATGTTGAAGCCGTTTATGAATGTTATCTCTTGTAGGTAAAGAGTTGGTGATAGCTCTCCAAACGAACATCAGTACTCGAGGGCAGATATGAGAGAACTTCCATAATTGTCTCCAGTTCTGAAAATCAGAGGTCATAGAAGGCTGTATTTGGGTCATTTGATTGTCATGGATGAATCTATAGGCAGATTTGGTGTTGAATAATCCATTAGCTGTATGAATCCACACTAGTTTATCATCTTGACTTGAAGGGATAATGGCAGTTGGAGAATAGCAAATGCTTCATGCATGCAGAGGAAATAGGGAATGAATCGGTGCAATGTTCCAGCAGAAACTTTCAGATACTATGAGATCACTCTCTCTCTGAACAGCAGCAGTGGCACCATAGAGACCTGGAACTTTAAATGAAGGCAGAGAGGGTACCCATGGGTCAGACCAATATCTCTAATCGACCAGTAGACATTGGGGGTAAGACGATCTCTACAACGTAAAATGCTAGCCCAAATGCAAGAAGAAAATGACTTGATACCTGCATTTCAGAAATTTGTATGATTTAGATACTTCTTTAAAGTTTCACCCATTCAGAATTCGTGTTAGTGAGGAATCCCCACACAAGCTTTGTGATCAAGGCCATGTTTGCTATCTCAGGATTACGGATTTCCAGCCCCCTTAAGCTTTAGGAGTAGTGAATGACGACCAATTAGTGAAGTTCAATTTCCTCGTCCTCAGAATCTCCCCACCAAAACTGTCTTTGATGTTGGGACAATTTATTTGTGACATGTTTAGGAAAGAGAGAGGAAGATAGATAATATGTAGGGATAGAGGAAAGGGTTGCTTTAATAATAACGGTTCTACCCGAGTGGGACAGTCACTTGCCTTTCCATCCCTTTAATTTGGAGGAACTAGAATTGAGAAGATTCACATGGGTAGAAACACATTTCTTAGATTGGAAGAGATAGTATCCAAGATATTTATATATCATGAATGCTCATCTGTTTAACACAGGATATATAGAAGGATTTGTTTCATATAGATGTCCAGGCTACGGGAAACATAAATGGATGACTTGTCGAAGTAAACTTGTTGACCAGACAAGAGTTCAAAAGTATATAGAAGCTGCTTGATTTGTATAGTGTTCTTGATAGAGCATTGACCAAATGAGATAATGTCATCCGCAAACAACAAATGGGTATAGGGATCTTGGTTGTTGGTTAACTTGATACCATAGTAGAGAGAAGAACTCTCAAGGATAATGCTATTTGTACCTCCAAAATATTCCTCCAAACCATCTCTCCTTATGTGACAGATGACATGATTGAAAATATATGGTGAGAGGGGACAACCTTGTCTGATACCCCGATAAGGATTGAATATGGGAGTGGGGGGAACCATTGACTAGTAAGGAAAAAGACGTAGTAATGCACTGCATAATGAGACGATGAGTTTTCCCATACATACCAAAACCATGGAGGATACGACTAATAACATCCCTGCTCATCCTATCATACGCCTTAGACATATCAAGTTTGAGAGCAAAGACAATTTTAGAGACTCGGTTTAGAAATAGAATGGAAAAGCTGTTGAGCTATGATGACATTATCGCAAATCTGACGACCTGGGATGAAGGCGTTCTGATTAGGACATGAGTTTGCGAAGATTATGTCGCAGTCTATTAGCTTTTGGGTAATAGTTTTGTAAATGTCATTACACAGGGAGATTGATCTGAATTCAAAGGGGGTAGATAGGATTAGAAGTTTTAGGAATGAGGCATAGTACCTGTTTCGAAAAAGTTTTGGATTAGTTTGGTAACCTCTTTCCAAACAATGTCCCAATTACTTTGGTAGAATAGGGCCGGAAAGCAATCTGGACCAGGTGATTTATAGGACCCCATGCCATTGATAATATCTTTGATCTCTTCAGAAGTCGGAATGCTACAATAATTCATTCTCAGCCCTATCAATCTTGTGAAGCTTGTTCAGAACATCAGAAGGAATATATAGGAGTAGTTCTGCTATATTGATATATTGATCTGAAATGGTCGATCAGAGTATCAGAGATATCTTCATGGCTTGTAAAATATTCTCCATTCGAAGTCTTTAGACTAGAGATCGTATTCTTCTTCCTCATGTTTAGAGCCATTAAGTGAAAAAAAGATTGAGTTCCGGTCACATTTTTTAAGCCAAGCTACACATGTCCGTTGCTTCCAAATGAGTTCCAGTTGCAACAGAAGCTTATTGATGATTATGTTAGACGCTTTCTCCTGTTGAAGTCTAATCTCTGTAATAGGTTGAGTTTGCAGATCCAAGAGTCTTTTCTCTTCCCTTTTTATTGAAGATAATATTAGATGCTTTCCCCTGTTGAAGTCTGATCTCTGTAATAGGTTGAGTTTACAGTTCCAATAGTCTTTTCTCTTCCCTTTTGATGTCATCAGTGATATTACCAATCCGTTTCTTACCCCAGGATTTAAGGACAGGAAGAAGGTTATGCAATTTTGTATATAGATCAGTAGAGCAAGGAGGTGTTGGGAACACGCAGCGCTCTGATACCACGTGTTGGTCGCGCAGCGGAAGAAGCGCCTTGCCAACCCACCTGAGATGACCAACCAATCTACGAAAACTAAGCACATATGAAGACAACTATATGGCGGTGACTACGTTACCTCGACAAATCCCAATCTTTATAACTCAGATGAAATTAAAAGATTGCAAAAACTAATGTTGAAACCCTTTGCCCTAATAGGTTCAACCCCCTCACCACACTCAAAAAGAAAGATAGAAGATTACAATTGAAATCACTCACCAACCCGTAGCAATCTCCCTAACCGAAGTTGACTCCTCGATTAGATCTCCTTCTTCCTTCTGTCTTGGATTGCGAAGTCCTAAGAGCAAAGCACGGACTTTCTCCTAAATTTCAGCACCCTGAATCTCCAACTTGTGCTTCTCGTTTGTGCCTCCACCCTCCTCCCTATTTATAGGATGAGAAACCTATTTTAGGGTTAGAAAATCCTAAAAATAGCCAACCATAAGATCCAACCATCCACTAGCATCCAACGGTCTAAAATATAACCTAAAAACTCCAAAACCCGAGCAGCCGCCGCCGACACCGAACTCGGACCGACTTCGATTTTGAGGTTCTGGAACACCACACCAAGTTCGGCCCGAACTTGGCCAGGGATCGAGTTCGGACCGAACTCTGCCCCCTTCAGCAGACTTGATTCCCAACAATCTCTCCCTCTAGTCTGATGGGAGGTGTTGGCTCCATAGCTCCTCAACTGGACTCCATGCCTGTCGCCCCGCGACAGAAATTCTGCTCCCCCATGCCACCGATCTCCGATCCCCTGAGTTGATTTCCATCTTCCGCCATCTACAGCTCCTCGACCGTCACGTCGACGCTAGCTGTCATGCGTAGCACCTCCTACACTACTGGGATCCTGCCGATATCGATGACACGGCCAAGACTGTCATGCCCTAGTCCCAAAATACCAAGAAACTAGTCACGTGACAATGGCCAGCAGTACAACTCCAATGGACAAACCCAATTTAATGGACCCGTTAGAGTGCACTTAAGCTGTAATAAATATAAATGCAAGTCTACACCATCTATCTCAGTATAATTCTAATCTCATCCACACAAAAAAATATAACTAAATATGATAGACTAATCAAGATAATAGATAAAAAGAAATGTAGTCCATCAACAAGTCCAAATAAAAAGTGTCTCGGGAAACAGCCCGATAAAATAAGTTAATACATAAATCCAAGAGTCAAGATATAAAATAACTGGAAGCAGAAATAACTGAGTATGTAACAGAATACTCAGGAGAAATCCTCTAGCACAACATCGTCCTCTGGTGCCAGTACTGCTCCAGAGTCAGCTCCTGTTCCGTATATCTCGAGGTATTCCTCTTCTGATGTACCTGGAGACATAATCCGGATCTCAAAGGGCCAGTAAATGTGCAAAGACAGAGTCTAAGGCACCACCAGTAATGTAGTATATATATATATATATATATATATATATATATATATATATATATATATATATATATATATATATAATCAACCTGTAGTATGGTGAGACTCTCTCCACCTAATGTAACCTCACGTCTCATGTCCATAACATGCAAGATCATGACCTCTAGCTAGTACAACGAGTCATAATGATATATCTATATATGCAAGTCTCATATCGCGAATCCTGTAAGCCTATACAGAATCACCATGAATAACTCAGAAAATATTCTGTCATATGAATAGTGTCAAGTGTCCTATGGTATGACGTACTTGGTAAAAAAATACGTAAAAATATATATGATCGTGGTATTAACTCTCTAAGTGACGTTACACGACTCCACGTACGACGTCGACACCCGAATCTTGTTCGGACGTTAATCAACGTCTCACGGTCCTAGGTTGAACAGGTAGATCACAGAAGTATATGGAAATAATACAAGAAATTAATAGCACAAGATCTACTGCAAGTTGGCAAGGTACACTTGTCTATGTTCTGAGCTCCGCTAGTTGCTCCGATATAAATGGAATCTCCAGGTACGCCTCCGGATGCTGAAACAAATATTACCATCGCTCTCAGAAAATATGAAATAGCTAGAACCATAAGTCCAATTTGAACACAGGGGCAAAATTGACAGTTTCTGGTCAAAGTGAGGTTCACATGTGTCACGTCCCAGTCCCAAAATACGTAGGACCAGGAATACGTAATACGCCCAGCCGAATGTATATGAATTCCAGTATATAGAAAACCATATACATACGTACGCTGTAAATGAATATGCAATCCATCAGTGGTAATATACTGTCATAACAAGTCACACACCATCTATATCTCATCCACAGCACAAAATACTCAGTGGGAGCAAAACTGACATATAACTGGATATCAAAGTGTATAGAGTCTATAGTCTGGTGGAAACAAATCCACTACAAAACGACTATACTAAAGTAGACACAATAATCCCTAAAACAGTGATCATAATCACAGAAACTCTGTTGATAGGAGCTCCTCAGTCTCGTAAGTAGCATCCGATCCAGGTCTATACTCTTGTGGAAACTCCTGATCGTCCATATCTGGAAAGGGACCAGGTCCTCAGAGGGACATAACAAGATACATAGAAGCATGCCAATAAGTACTGAAATATAAACATCCATCGGGTTGCCTAACCATCTAAGTGAATGTAGTTTGAGGACAACTTTGAGTGTAAGAGAAAGTGTAGGCTAGACATATGCTGACGTAATTCACCAATCGTGACAACTGGCTAGTATATGCCACATATGCCCCCCATCCCAGGGGCGCACGGTAAACAAGATTATAACTACATAAGAAAGTGGGTGTCCCGTACACTTATGAGTTGTCCTCCCTGTCCCAATGATCTATGCATATTGCCTCCACCACATGCTAATACCCTAAATAACTGCCAGGTCTACTAGCATACAAAGTTTCTATCAGCAGTCATTCTTAATGCACGACCATGCGTACAGGAGGCCATCCCTGTAACGCCGTCCGTGATCTATATGAGACACACACCCGTGTAAACCACTGTGTCATGGTTAATGAACCTAATGATGCTTTTTAATACTGGGTGGTCTCATAATTAGGTCATAAATCTACAAAATATACATCTATATAGGCAGAATAAAACATGCATGTACCAATATGAAAGTTAAAATAACAATATTATGGCAAGGTATACTGCCAAGTAAAGTGCACGTCCAAAGTTGTTGTTGTGATCAGAGGAAGGAGTTATTGCTTTGTAATTATTTATATATAGGAATATGGGGCGGTGAAATTTACTTAATGGTTAAGAAAACTCTTGCTGTTGTTCTCTTCTTATTGGTTTAGGTGTGCGGTTGTAGATATTTTCTAAAGAGTTGTGGAATGAGAAACTTACACGTGTAAAAGAACAAAGCAAAGCAAAGTTGAGTTTTGCTTCTGATATAGATATTTCTTTCTTAATAATTTGTGGTTGAATTCTACGCAGAGGGAAGAAAAGAAGAGTTTACGCTGGGTAAATAAGCGATGGTTTAGTTACTACTGCTGCGGCAGTGGTTTATGCTGGGTAGTTTGCTATTGCTTTGATATTTACGCACAGAAAATATACGCGGTATGGTGAGGAATTTTGCAATTTTACTGTTTTACGCGAGGTGAACTGTTGATGTTAATTCCTTACTTTACGTGCGGAATTGGTTTTGTGCGTAGAGAAAGGGATTTGGGTAGGTTGGGTTTTTATGCATGAAAGAGTTCTGTAGGATTTTCGCTAAGTGAGGTTTACGCTGGGATGATTAACGGGTTACAGTTTTAGTATAATAGGAATTATACTTTAATAAATAGTTTAAATAATTAATTAAATAATAACTAATACGGTTTTTAGGAATTGGGGTTTACAACCTGTGGCCCACTTCGCACCAAAAAATATGCCAGAGACAAAGTTCTTCAAATTTGTCAAACTTAGTATTTACGAGTCCAGAAATATGATACAAACCCAACAAAACTTCCAGAACTGGATTCCGATGTGCCTGTCACAAAATTGCCCGTCAAGTGGAACCATGGAGCCCACGAAACGATGTTTCGTCAACGTTCTCAGAATCGAACCAAACTTGGGTCACAGGACTAGCGTAATGCTACGAATCCGATGGTACAAGTTTTGTTATGAAACGACAAGCACACACGATATTATGACGAGTGTCAGAACAGACCGATACAGAACTTTTCGACGGATACGCGTTGATTCCGTTGTGCACGCACATCCAAATCAACTTTCGTAAAATCTCACACGTCCGTATTGACAAAATATGCCTTTCAATGTAATTTGTACACGACGAAGTCACCTCGTTTAGCGGAACGCACCCCGTTACAGAAAAAATCGTGTTTAGAAAACCAAGTTTTTGGTCAACTTCAACCGCGAATAAATTACAACATACAACAAATTAAAATTAAAATAACCAATTAAAGGGATTAAATCTTGGTTATATTGTCTAAATTACTGTTAAAGTAGAATTTAAAAATATTAACTATGTTGGAAGAAAAACGGCCATGAACATGGGTGTTTGTAACAGTTTTTTGAACTACAAATTGGGTCTTTTTTCTGTTTTGCGTCACGAATTGCGACCGACACAGTATACGATACACCAAACTAATTTCACAGGGTTCAAGAGGGTCATATGGTCTTCACACAGGATTCGACAGATCAACATTTGGATTACTATGCATAGAGATACGAGGGTGGGAATTTTAGTACCTTACTGCTGCTGCTTGCTCGGAATTGGGCGGCCCATCTTGCGGCGATCGTCGGCGGCGGTCCGGCGGTCGTCGGAGGCTGAGGTTGGTCGTGGTGGAAGAGGAGATCATGGTGGTGAGGTTCGTCTAGGATGGAGTTTTTATAGGATGTCGAGGTGGGCGTTACGGGGAGCTGAAGGGAGAGGGTCGGCGTCGGTTTTGGGGAGGGAAAGGGAGGAGTTTGCTGTTACAGTAGGGGATGCTGGTCGAGTTAGCGGGTTTGGGTGCAGTTTGGGTTTGGGTCCAAATTCGATTGGTTTAGTTTGGTCTGGGTTGGTTTGGTTTGGGTTGGGTTGGTTCGGTTTGGTTTGGTTCGATTTAGGTTGGTTTATTATATATACGTTATAAAAAAATAGTTTTTGAGCCCAATAAATTTCAAAAAAATTACACAATACTCTATTATTAATTATACACCCAAAAATATAATTTTTGCATAATTTTAATAATAAATTTAATACACAAAAATATAAATTCATGCAAGAGCATTTATTATAATTAACTAAAAATAATAAAAATATTCCATAATAATAATTAATACAAATTTTAAATTAATTCTAAAAATCAGTGTGTTTATAATCTACCCATCTTAAAAGAATTGCGTCATCGCAATTAAGAAAACGAAACATAACTTGTCATAAGAGATAACGCGGTTGCAAGACATGTTTGTTGAAGCATGACACAAATGATAAGGAACCATGAACAAGGAGAAATCGAGAGGAATGGTGGGGGTTTTGTTCAAGCAGAACACGTAGAGAAGGAATAAAAACTTTTTCCTAGGAAATAAGAGATAAGTAACTCAAGAGTAAAGGAGTCTGATTGGAGCAAGGATCAACTACAGCTTATGAAAACTTGGGTACCACTGACATATTACTAATCTAGACTAACAAGTTCATGCTAACATAATACTAGGTTTAGGCTAGGGAATGGAACTAACAGGCACATGCTAAAGTATTACTAAGAATACTCGCTATTATAACTAGCTATGATAAAACTAAATCTTACTCATATTCGCTACTCCTCGAGTCTGTGCCTCCTCTACTGTCATTGCAAAGGCCTATCCACATCCTTGTGGTGGTGCCCTCTGTTGTTGCTGGGCCTGCTGGATGAGTGCTGCCTGTGGTGCCAATTGTGGCCTCGACTGATATCCTTCCGGTGCTAGTAAAGCTTGTCGGTTAACCATCAGTGCTCCTTCTCGACGCTCAGGGCAATCCTTGGCTAAATGCTGGCTGGATCCGTAAGCTAAACATAATCCCCATTTGCGTCTGCATTCCTTCTCAATATGGCCTACATTGCCACAGTAGTAACAAGTATGAAGGACTAGGGATTGTGATACTGCTCTCTGTGGTGGTTTCATCTGGGGTCGCTTTGCAGGCTCCCCGTGTAATGCTCTAGTTGGTGCTGATATGAACGGCCGTTTCAGGCTGGACTCTCTCCTGGTGGCGCGCTCTATGCGTCGGGCTGCAACAAGGACGTCCAGTAAGAAGTAGGTATGGCAGAGCCAATCTGTCTCTGTAGCTTAAAGTTTAGTCCGTCAAAGAATTTCTAAGCCTTCTCTTCTTCTGTCGAAAATAGTGTAGGTGCGAAGCGGCTCAAACGGATAAACTCTACATTGTACTCTTCTACCGTCATTTTGTGTTGAGTGAGGCGATTGAACTTGTTCCGAAGTTTCGATCAAGCAATAGATGGAATGTACATCTCCTGAAAGAGTTTAGAGAACTCCTCCCAAGTGACTCAGTCTAGTGTCACGCCCCAGTCCCAAAATACGTAGGACTAGAAATACGTAACACGCCAGCCGTATGTATACGAACTCCAATATATGGAAACCATATACACACATATGCTGTATATGAATATCCAATCCACCAGTGGTAATATACTGTCACAACAAGTTACACGCAATCTATATCTCATCCACAGCATAAATGAATAGGTAAATGGAAATAAATAACTGAATATCAAGATGAGTATCAAAGTATGATAGTCGGATGGAAACAAATTCACTGTAAATCGACTATACCAAAACTACTAAAGAGAGAAGAGAATCAACTCTAATATAAGAATAAATGTCTCTAAAAGAATAGCAATTAAATCACTAATAGCTGCAATGAATCACAGATACTCCGAAGGTAAGACCTCCTCAGTCTGATAAGTGGCATCAGGTCCAAGTCCATACTCCTGTGGATACTCCTGCTCGTCTATATCTGAAAAGGTACCAGGTCCTCAGAGGGACGTAACAAGATACATGATAACATGCCAATAAAGTACTGAAAAGTAAACATCCAATGGTCGCCTAACCGTCTAAGTGAATGCAGTTTGAGAACAACTTTCCACCAAGTGGGCTATCTGGCTAAAAATAGGATTGGCATGGTTCTCTTGGAGATCCAGGGGCCTACAAAGCATGTCATCTTTTGAATGCCAGAGACCGCCTGATAATATATAATATATAGTGGTCATCACCACCCGTCGCTCCGGCGGAGCGTCCGAACGCACAAGGAAAAAAGTGCAAAGGAGTCCAAATGCCTTACTTGTTATTCTCCCTACCCCATGCTCTAAGCATGTCACATCCATGACATGATACCTCTAATAACTGCCAGGTCTACTAGCATGCAAAGTTTCTATCGACAGTTATCCCTATCCGTCGCACGACCTATACGTACCAGTGGCCAGCGAGTACGCAAGTCCGTGTCCTACATGTGACTCGCACTCGTGTAAGAATAGTGTCATGTCCAATGAAACATAAAATATCTCATAAAAATGGGGTGGTCTCATAAAGTAGGTCCAATGCATATACATAAATAAAAATATAACACGACGACACCGTCGTTGCACCCAAGTTTCCTTGGACGCGCAGTTTATATAACAATTAAAAATATATGAACTAAGATAAACAGAAATAAACATGCATGCATCATATGGAATATAAACAAAGTACAATGGCAAGGTATACTTGCCTGGCAATAAATCTGTATGGTGTAAGCGTCCAAATGTCAAGGACACGGAATCAGAAACTAATGGCTCCGAACAAACATCTCCGGATGCTGAAATAGACATCACCAACGTTTTCGGAATCAGCAAGATAGCTAGAAATTACTATCCTTTCGTCCAATATGGACACAGGGGCAAAACGGTAATTTTGAATCAAAGTGGGGTCCACGTGTGGCCCACTTTGCACCGAAAAGTGTGCCAAGGGTAACAGTCTCTTAATGGCACAAATTATAGGTCAAACAAACTCTAAAAATTAGTACGAACTCAACGATATGTCCAAATGTGAATTCTGATGAGCCGAACACAATTTTGCCCAAAAAGTCAATCGTGGGGCCCGCCAATTGACGACTTGGTCAACTGTCTCAGAATTGCGTGAAAATTAGGTCACATGACCAGCGCGATACCACGAGTCCAGTGGCACAATTTTGTCGTAATCTGACAAGCATGCACTAAATGCGCAGGGCTTGTGCAAAAGTTATGACACTGGAGATTTTCTGCGGATACGGGCTGATTTCGACGCGCACACGCGTCCAAATCAGTTTTCGTAAAAATCCACACGTCCTAGTATATTGTGCGCACCTTTTGGTACACTTGGTACATGACGGGGCGGTCCCGTTTGGCGGAGCGTGCTCCGTATCATAATTTTTCGAATTTAAAAAAAGCAGGTTTTCAGGATTTTCATCTAATTTAATTCTACACACAGCAATTCATAAATGATTGTATTTGACAAAAAATAAACTAGGTCAAGTGGTCTTCACATACCAAAAAGAAAAACTGAATTCGGATCTCTGTGGTGGGAGATACGAATCCGTGAACATAAGTAGTTACCGTAGTTTTCTGCGATCCCAAAAGTTGTCATTTTTTACCAACTTGGTTGCTATTTTCGCCTAGGTTTACGCGTTGTTCGAGGTCAACTAACATACAGATATGGAAGGGGGTTAAGTCGTGAACATATCGGTGAAGACGAGGTCGAGTTTGGTCGAACGAGGAGACGGGAAACAGCACGTGAACACAGGTACGCTGCTGTTCAAAACTGTCGCGGTGGGGTCGCAGTTGATCGCGGTCACGGCGGCCGGTGGTGGTGCGGCTAGGTCGCAGGGTGGCGCGGCTCTGGGGTCTCGACGGTGCGGGGTTGGAGGAAGGATCTAGGTTAGGGTTTTGTCGTTTGAGTAATATATATATATATATATATATATATATATTTATATATATATATATATATATATATATATATATATATATATATAGGGAGATGGAGAAATGGGGGATCATACGTGCGGGGTTGCTGCGGTTTGCAGCTGCTGCTGCTTCTTAAGCAGCCGGGTAGGGTAAAGGTAAGGCGGGTTTGGGTTCAAGTGGTTAACGGGTTGGTTTAGACCCAATAAGAATCTTTTTTCTTTTTTTCTTTTTTTTCTAATTCCTTTTTTATTTCTTTTTCTTTCTTTTTCTTTTCTAATTCTTTATATATATATATATATATATATATATATATATATATATATATATATATAGAAAATTCTAGAAATTATATTAGTGCATACCATTAAGCTATCAACTGTCCACAGGATCTCCTACATGGAATAAATTAGAAAAAAAATTATAATGGCTCCATAAATCCCCTAAATGCACATACACCTAAAATAAAAATTAAATAAATTCTATTTTCTCTAATTAGCTCATAATTACTATAATTCAATTAAATAATTAATTAAAAAGGTTAATACGGTTTTTACGATTAGGGGTTTTACATTCTACCCAACTTATAAAAATTTTGTCCTCGAAATTAAAACTAAGCCACGATAGAAAGCCACGGATGGTATAAGATATAAATTAACAAAGTAAATTCATACCTTGGTCTGTGAATAGGTTCGAAAAACGCTTGTGCATGTCGTCCTCGCGCTCCCAAGTAGATTCTCCTGGAGCGCCATGCTTCCATGCCACACGAACCAAGGGAATAGACTGGTTCCTTAACATTTTCTCTCGACGATCAAGGATTCCCACGGGTTGCTCTTGGTATGACAAGCTCGACCCAATGGTGATCTCCGAATGGTCGAGAACATGATTGTTGTCTGCCACATATCGCCTGAGCTGCGACACATGGAATACATCATGTACTCCCTCAAGTGAAGATGGTAGCGCAAATCGATATGCCACTTCTCCCACTCTCTAGCACGTCAAATGGTCCAATATACCTTGGACTCAACTTGTCGCGCCTGTAGAAGCATGAAATATGCTGGAAAATTGTCCATATATTTTACAGTCAAAACCCCCAACATACATGAAGTCCCTCCCTGCGTAAATCAGAGCTTCAAGGTTGTTTGGCATAAAATAGGGCTTCAGAGCTGTCTGCGTAAAACAGAGCTTCAAGGTTGTTTGGCGTAAAATAGGGCTTCAGAGCTGTCTGCGTAAAACAGAGCTTCAAGGTTGTTTGGCATAAAATAGGACTTCAGAGCTGTCTGCGTAAAATAGAACTTCAAGGTTGTTTGGCGTAAAATAGGGCTTCAGAGCTGTCCGCGCAAAGCAGAGCTTCAAGGCTGTTCTGCGTAAAAGGTTGCTATACCTTCCTGCGTAAAGTTTAAAATACGTTGTTTTTAATGCAGCGTAAAGTTGTACGAGAAACTCTTCGTATTCCTCGGATGAATTTGTCAGTCGAATCAGTGAAACCTGACATTTGACAAAAGTACTGCACGATGATCGAGAGAACGACTGTGATGATGATTTTGCACAGAGACCCAGGTTGTCATTTTGTGACATTTTTGATACAAGTTATTTTTACGCATTCAAAGGAAGAAAAATGGAGTCTTTTGAATATGTTGTCTATTCTACATTGACAGAAATGAGTTTTTACGTTCAAGACAAGACAAAATCAGACGTCACGTCAAAAGCTGTTTCTTGTACAGAGCTCGAGGCATATCTCTGTATTTTATGCACGAGATTGAGGCATATCTCTGCATTTAATGCACGAGATTTTGTTCTATATTTTTTAAAATTTGTCATGACTAGGAAAGCTAAGACTGTGACTAATACGCTTACATCACCATCCTTGCATTTTACGCCAACCAGGCTATTTTCAACTATAGGAGTACGTCGTATGCTTTCTCCTCGAAATATGCCAACTCGACTATATTTGCAAAGGTACGTTGATAAGGCTACTTAGCCCAGAATACGCTCAAGACCTCAGTCGTGAAGGATAATTGGCTATTTAAGCTGGTTATCTATTATTCATGAATCATCAAGTTTTACGTAGGGGCAGTTACCTACGTGGATTGCATGCCATGATCTTCGAGAAGCAGTTATATGCATTACCTTATAAAGGGATACGTGTCATACGCAGATTCAGAAGATTATTTGAACGTGGGTAGCAGTTGTAATAACCGCAGCGTAAAAGAGGCAATCTTCTTCACAGTTTGGCCTTTTACGCCAACAAGACAGTCATTTGGCTTTTACGCCAACCAGGTAGTTATTTGATTGATCTCTATAAATAGAGACCCCTGGTCACAGGGTGAAAGGGGGGGAATTGGTTTTGGCTGACAACTTTGGCAACAAGAATTCGATCCTACTTGCAACTTTCCTTTGGCCGGCTTTTGCCTTCAGTTCAGAGAAAGTTTGAAGCTTCTTCTACAGCACTTCTTCATCATCGTGTAGTCCAAGGAACAAAGTGATCGACTGCAGATCAGACTTCCATAGCAATACTTCCCCAGAATTATTTTATTGTACTTAATATCCTCGTATAGGATTATTTGTACTTTTCTCTTTTCTCGTTTGTAAGCAAAAGTTTCGTATAAACTTTGTTTATCCAAACAAAATGGCGACTCTGTTGGGAAAAAAAGAATCATTTTATTGTACTTAATATCCTCGTATAGGATTATTTGTACTTTTCTTTTTTCTCGTTTGTAAGCAAAGGTTTCGTATAAACTTTGTTTATCCAAACAAAATGGCGACTCTGCTGGGGAAAAAGAATTATTTTATTGTACTTAATATCCTCGTATAGGATTATTTGTACTTTTCTCTTTTCTCGTTTGTAAGCAAAAGTTTCGTATAAACTTTGTTTATCCAAACAGCGCCCTCTGAATCGAATGGTGCCTCTGGTAGGTGATATCCTCAAGAAGACATGATCGCACTCTTTAAACTCCAAGGGACGACGATGAAGGTCTGCCCACTGCTTCTGCCTGTCTTGTGCTGCTCGCAAGTGTCCTTGTATCTTCCTAAATGTCTCTACGGTGTTGACCACCAACTCTGGTCCCAGTATCTGACGTTATCCCACATTACTCCAACACACAGGAGACCTACACTTTCTTCCATACAATGCTTCAAATGGAGCTATCTGAATACTCGCTTGATAGCTATTGTTGTAAGAAAACTCCAGAAGATGTAGGTGATCCTCCTATGATCCTCCGAGAACATATAGGCCCTCAACATATCCTCCAATATCTGAATAGTACGCTCTGACTGCCCATCTGTCTGCGGGTGATAAGATGTACTGAACTTCAGACGAGTTCCAAGACTCTCTTGCATGCTCCTCCAAAAGTGCGATGTGAAACGCGAGTCCCTGTCTGATATAATACTGACCGGTATGCCATGCAATCTCACGATCTGCCTCATATATAAGTCAGCCAAAGCTTCTGTAGACTGGCCAACTCTAAAAGGTAAGAAATATGCTGACTTGGTGAGTCGGTCCACTATTACCCATACTGCATCTCTTCCACTTTGACTCTTGGGAAATCCCGAGACGAAGTCCATAGTGATGTGCTCCCACTTCCACTCTGGAATCGGAAGTGGTTACAATAATCCTGCTGTTCTCTGGTGCTCCGCCTTTACTTGTTGACATACTAGACATTTAGCTACAAAGCGAGCTATCTCTCTTTTCATTCCATGCCACCAAAAGTGTTGTCGTAAGTCACGATACATCTTGGTGCCTCCAGGATGAATAGAATATATCGAACTATGAGCTTCTGTCATCAACTCCTGTCGAATCTCTCCATTTGGAATATAAAGACGATCACCACATCGCAATATCCTATCTTCATGAATGCGCAATCCTGTCTGCTCTCCGGCCTCTGTCCTTTCCTTCAGTCTCCTGAATCTGGCGTCTGTAGGCAAAGCTGCCTTGATCCTCTCTACTAATGATGATTGTACTTGCAAGTTGGCTAGTGTCCCATCTACTCTGGGTAAAATCACTTCAATGCCAAGCTCTTGCAAGTCCTCCAATAATTCTCTCTGTGCTGTCAAGAAATAAGTTGCTGGCTTCCGACTTAACGCGTCTGCTACCACGTTAGTCTTGCCTGGGTGATAATGTAGCTCTCTCTCAAAATCTTTCATCAACTCGAGCCATCGACGTTGTCTTATATTTAACTCCTTCTGCGTGAAGACGTACTTGAGGCTTTTGTGGTCTGTATAGATCTCCACTCGTTTCCCATATAAGTAATGTCTCCATAGCTTCAGAGCAAATACAACGGCTGCAAGTTCCAAGTCATGAGTTGGATAATTCTTCTTATGCACTCGTAACTGTCTAGATGCATACGCAATCACCTTGCCATGCTGCATCAATACGCATCCCAAGCCTTTTCCTGATGTGTCACTGTAGATCACATAACCTCCTGATCCTGATGGAATAGTCAATACTGGGGCTGTAGTCAGTCGCTTCTTCAACTCTTCAAAAGCGGCTTGACACTCGTCGGTCCATATAAATTCTTGGTCCTTGCAAGTCAACCGAGTCATAGGTGCTGCTATCCTTGAGAAGTTCTCCACGAACCGTCAGTAATATCCCGCAAGTCCAAAGAAACTTCTCACCTCCGCTGCTGATTTAGGAATAGGCCATGTCTCGACTACCGAGATCTTCTCTGGATCAACAGAAATACCATCTCCCGTTACGACATGCCCAAGAAATGAAACTCTGTCTAAGAAGAACTCATATTTACTGAGTTTCGCATATAACTGCTCTCTCCTCATCTCCTCAATGTCTCTAGAATAATCCGCAGGTGCTTCTCGTGCTCCTCGTGGCTCTTCGAATAGACAAGTATATCATCTATGAAGACGACCACGAACTGGTCTAAATACTGGTGGAAGACTCGATTCATTAAGTCTATGAAGATAGCTGGAGCATTGGTCAACCCAAATGACATGACCAAAAACTCGTAGTGCCCATATCTTGTCCTGAATGCGGTCTTCAGAATATTCTGCTTCCGTACCTTCACCTGGTGATATCCCGATCTCAAGTCTATCTTCGAGAACACCTTAGCTCCACTAAGCTGATCAAATAGGTCATTAATGCGTGGCAATAGGTATTTATTCTTCACAGTCACTGCATTTAAGGCCCTGTAGTCAATGCACATACGCACTGACCTATCCTTCTTTGGTACTAACAACACTGGTGCTCCCCAGGGTGATGCACTCGGTCGGATAAAACCTTTCTCCTCTAATTCTTTCAATTGTGCCTTCAACTCATCGATCTTCTTCTTCGACAATCTGTAAACATGCGATGTTATGCGTGCTGCTCCCGGTGTTAGTTCAATTGAAAACTCTATGTCTCTGTTTGGGGGTAGTTCTGGCAATTCCTCTGGAAATACGTCTTGGAATTCTGAAATAATGGGGTGATAGACAACATCGTCCATTGCGAGCTGCATACCATCAAGGATTTGTGTGGATCCTCGTGCAAACTCAAGTTCAGGCTGGCCCGGTACCTTAAAAAGAATGCTTACTCCAAAATAATCGAAGAAAGTGTGGTACTTGCTTAGCCAGTCCATTCCAAGCACAATATCTAAGGTTGGCATAGGAAGGACTAAAAGTCGGGCATTCATCTCTCTGCCACGTATCACTATAGGACATGATCTACAAATTCTACTAACAAGTACAACTCCTCCTCCGGTGAGAATTCTAACACAACTAGATAAAGGTGTAGAGGCAATAATGTGTTTGGCAATAAAACTAGATATGAATTAGTAGGTGGCTCCCGTATCAAACAATGTCACAGCAGAAAAAGTAAAAGCAAGAGTAATACCTGCTATGACATCAACCTCCTGATCCATGTCATCCATTTCTAATGCAAAGGCGTGCCCATTCCTCTGTGGCTGTCCATGTCCGGCCCTCATATACTGATCCTCCTGGGTAGGTAGTGGTGGTCCTCTCTGAAATCCTTCTGCTGCTAGGGGTCGAGGCACTCCTGGTCTAGTTATCTGCTGTGCTGGCTTCGGTGCTGGAAGTGCTAGTCTCTGTACTGGCGGTGGTAGTGTCTGCTGCATCGGGCAGTCTCTCGCCAGGTGCTGTCCGGAGCCACATCTCATACATTGACCCAAGCGGGTCCGACAATCTCTCGAAATGTGTCCGCATCTCCCACAATAATTGCAGTGGGGCTTCTCCGTATTCTGGTACGGTCCTGCTCTATGTTGGTACTGCTGTTGCTGAGCTAAAGGACGTTTGATAGGTCCTCCTTGTTGCGTCCTTGCTGGTCCCTGCTGTGTCATTGCTGGTCCTTGTTGTGTCCTCAGTTGACCTCCTTTTCCTCTGTTGATGGTCTCTTACAATCTGGCTTCTGTCAGTAACTCGGCATAAGAGATCCTGAACTGTGAGCTAGTGTAGTGTTGGAGCTCCTGAGTCAGCCCGCGGTGAAATCTCTTAGCCTTAGCCAAGTCGTCTGGTATCAGGGCAGCGCCATATTTACTAAGGCGACTAAACTCGGCATCATATTCGTCAACTGTTTGGTTTCCCTGCTCCAAGTGAAGAAATTGATCATACAATGCATCTCTTACGGTGTCCGGAAAGTACTTCCTTTTAAAGCACTCCAAGAACTGCTCCCAAGTCTGGTATGTACCCAACTGGCGCTCCATGGATTCCCACCAGTGATAAGCATTACCTGTAAAACCCCTATTTCTAAAAACCGTATTTATTATTTTTTATTAATTAATAATTTAATTATGGTAATTAAGTGCTAAATAGGAGAAATAGATTTTAATAATTTTTATTTTAGGTGTTCGGGCACTTAGATGACTTATGGGACCATCAGAAATTTTTCGGAATTTATTCCATGTAGGAGACCCCTTGAGCAGTTGTTAGCCTAACGATGTGCATTACCCTAATCTATAAATTTTCTTATGAGTATATATATAATATATATGTATATACAAATATATATATATGTATATATATATTGAGAAAGGAAAAGAAAGAAAGTAAAAGAATTAATAAAAAAGTAACTATTAAATATAATAATAATAATCCAACTATTCCTCTTTAGTTTTGCTATCCCTTTACAGCAACTTGCATTCAGCAAGCTTGCTGAATGACCGCCCACTACAGCACTTGCAATTGACCCGCCCCTTTAATAACTTCCAATTCACCCGACCCCCTCCCCTTCGGCCGCTCCAACCCGCTCCACTCACCCTCTCTTCCTATATATATATATATATATATATATATATATATATATATATATATATATATATATCTCAAACCCTAACCTAAATTTCCAGACCTCTTCTTCCCATCTAGAGCCGTCACCGCAGCCAGAGAAGCCCCGCAAAGCCATCCAACCATCCCGTCGACTCCGACCTCGCGCCCTGCAGAATCCCACTCGAAGTATCTTCGCTCCGGTGTGATTTTCCGTCGACTCGCTCGACCAAACGTTGTTCCGTCTTCATAGGTATGATCATCCCTTAACCCTCTCCAATATTTGTTTTATAGACAACCTCGAAAAACGTGTACCCCTAGGAGAAAAACAGCGCCCAAGTCGGTGCGAGCAGACAGAATTCTGAAATCGCAGAATTCCAGAATGACCACCCATATTGCCGAGTTCGTATCTCCCACCACAGAGATCCGAATTCGATGATTCTTTTTGATACCTGTAGAATACTTGACCTAGTTTATTTTCTGTTAAATAACCATATACTATTAGTTGCTGTGGACATAATGATATTCGTCACAAAACTGCGCGCACCCACTTTTTCCAGATTTCCAAAAGTTGGAAAACGGAGCGCGCCCCGCCAAACGGGACCGCCCCGCCGTGTGCCAAGTGTACCAAATGGTGCACGCAGCCTAACCGGACATGTGAAAATTCATGGGGACTGATTCGGACGCGTGTGCACGCCGGAATCAGACCGTATCCGCGGACACATCCCGTGTCACAACTTTTGTGGAACTCGCGCGTATTTTGTGCACGCTTGTCAGATTGCGACGAAACTTGCACCACTGGACTCGTGGTAACGCGCTGGTCCTGTGACCCAATTTTCACGCATTTCTGAGATGGTTGATCAAATCGTCAATTGGCGGGCCCTATAGTTGACTTTTTGGACAAAATTGTGTTCGGCTCATCGGAATCCACATTTGGACATACCGTTGGGTTCGTACTGACATTTAGAGTTTTTTGACCTATAGTTTGTCCCATTTAGAGACCGTTACCCTTGGCACGCTTTTCGGTGCAAAGTGGGCCACAGGTGGACCCCACTTTTACCCGAAATTACCATTTTGCCCCTGTGTCCAAATTGGACGAAAGGGAAGTGCTTTTTAGCTATTTTCCTCATTCTAGAAACGTTGGTGATATTTATTTCAGCATCCGGGGATATTTGTTCTGTGGCCATAGCTTTTGATCCTGTGCGTTGACTTTTGGACAGTACACCTTGCAGCTTTCTTACCAGGCAAGATACCTTGCCAAATTATTTACAGTACTTTGCATGCTATTTATATTTCTGTTCATTTATTTCATTTCCGTATAGTTCTTGCATGTATAGTTTTTCTTCAGTCATTACTATGTATTAGATATGTTGACACACACATGGCACCTAGTATCATAGAGGACAATCATTAGGCGTATGGGCTTTTAACCACTCTGGTAAACCGTAGTATATAGCTCGCACTACGGGCGTGTATCGCGCTGGTCGCTACCCCCGTGGTATGTCGATTTTTGGAGCCTCGCTGGTCGCTACCCCCGCGGTATGTCGATTTCTGATGTCCATTGACGTGTGTATGAGTTGTGAGGTAGATCGAGTAGCCTACCCTTGTCCATACGTCAAAAAGTTGTCCTCATTTGCATTCATATAGATTGTCTTGTACAGCGTACTTATTTATTTTCAAATTATATGCATGTTTACTGTATTCAAGTTGGCTCGTATTTTCTGTATCTTGTTACGTCCCTCTGAGGACCTGGTCCTCTGCCAGGTGTATCTATCCTTGAGTATTTGCAGGAGCACTGATCGGATGGCTATATATGTTTCGTGGATGTCCTCTCTTCGAGCCCGTGATTGCTAGATGGTGTTCTTATATGGTGTTGTTGTGTTGTACTTACTTTAATATTTGCTCTTACATTCGAGTTGGTAGTGGATTTGTTTCCATCCAACTATCATCTTTAGATACTTCTTATTGAGATCTAGTTATATAGATGTTGGTTATTTATTTATATTGATTTTCTGTGGATGAGATTTAGATTGTACCCATGCGACTTGTGATACATTTTATGCCACTTGTGGATTGATATTCATATTACAGCGTACGTGTGGATTTTGGTTTCCATATATTGGAGTTGCCATATCCATGCGGCTGGCATGCTTACGTATTCCTAGTCCCACGTATTTTGGGACTGGGGCGTGACATTACCATCTAGAAGCGTCCTTACACCTGTCATCCATAGGTCCGTAGGTAACTGCGATGCTTCCAATAGCTTCTGCGTGTGGATGATCCAGTTGGTAGTCTCCTCCGGGCTCTCAATGCCCTTGTACGACTTCGGACCCATCTGTATAAAGTCCTTTACTGAACCAACTCTAGCTCGAGGTACTGGAACTAGTGCTTGAGCCGGTACAGTAGCCTGTGCAGCCATCCTCTCAAGTGCTGCCAGAAATTCTTGCCTCTGCTCTGCAGCTAGTGTGGTGGTCTGTTATCGTTGTTCCTGCATTATCATCTGGAAAAATTGGAACAGCTGTGTCTGGCCATCCTGCGGTGTCGATTAAGCTAGAAGGTTCCCATTAGGTGAAGCGGGAAGATCAGATGGAATTGGATTGTGAGTCTGTCCATCTGGTCCCGGAAGTCTAGGAATCGTTGAGGTCCCTCCTTGAGTCTGATCATTGACTCCTGAAGGTGTGTCACCATCGGCGGTAGTACATCCATTTTGCATATCCATCTCTCTGCAGGTGATGTACGAAATGATTATAAAAAGTATGGGAATCAAACAGGATACAATCATTTAAATAGGAAGGATGAGTTTCAGTCAAGCGTGGATGAGATCCTTATACTCTATTCCTATACGCAGGCTTGTTCGGTACAGTTACATAACCGAGACAATATATTCTCGACCTGTATGGGCCACCACTAAAAATATGTCACGCCCCCGTCCCAAAATACGTAGGACTAGGAATACGTAACACGCCAGCAGTATGTATACGAACTCCAATATATGGAAACCATATACATACGTACGTTGTACATGAATATCTAATCCACCAGTGGTAATATACTGTCATAACAAGTCACACGCAATCTATATCTCATCCACAACAAAAATGAATAGGTAAATAGAAATAAATAACTGAATATCAAGATGAGTATCAAATAATGATAGTCAGATGGAAACAAATCCACTACAAATCGACTATACCAAAACTACTAAAGAGAGAATAGAATCAACTCTAATATAAGAATAAATGTCTCTAAAAGAATAGCAACTAAATCTCTAATAGCTGCAATGAATCACAGATACTCCGAAGGTAAGACCTCCTCAGTCTGATAAGTGGCGTCAGGTCCAGGTCCATACTCCTATGGATACTCCTGCTCGTCTATATCTGGAAAGGTACCAGGTCCTCAGAGGGACGTAACAAGATACATAATAACATGCCAATAAAGTACTGAAAAGTAAATATCCAATGGTCGCCTAACCGTCTAAGTGAATGCAGTTTGAGAACAACTTTCCACCAAGTGGGCTATCTGGCTAAAAATGGGATTGGCATGGTTCTCTTGGAGATCCAGGGGCCTACAAAGCTTGTCATCTTTTGAATGCCAGAGGCCGCCTGATAATATATAATATATAGTGGTCATCACCACCCGTCGCTCCGGTGGAGCGTCCGGGCGCACAAGGGAAAAAGTACAAAAGAGCCCAAATGCCTTACTTGTTTTTCTCCCCATCCCATGCTCTAAGCATGTCACATCCATGACACGATAATATTTCTAATAACTGCCAGGTCTACTAGCATGCAAAGTTTCTATCGGCAGTTATCCCTATTCGTCGCACGACCTATACGTACCAGTGGCCAGCCGAGTACGCAAGTCCGTGTCCCACATGTGACTCACACTCGAGTAAGAATAGTGTCATAGCCAATAAAACATAAAATACCTCATAAAAATGGGGTGGTCTCATAAAGTAGGTCTAATGCATATACATAAATAAAAATATAACACGACGACACCGTCGTTGCACCCAAGTTTTCTTGGACGCGCAGTTTATATAACAGTTAAAAATATACGAACTAAAATAAATAAAAATAAACATGCATGCATCATATGAAATGTAAACAAAGTACAATGGCAAGGTATACTTGTCTGACAAGAAATCTGTATGGTGTAAGCGTCCAAATGTCAAGGACACGGAATCAGAAACTAATGGTTCCGAACAAACGTCTCCGGATGCTGAAATAGATATCACCAACATTTCTAGAATCAGCGAGATAGCTAGAAATCACTTCCCTTTCGTCCAATTTGGACACAGGGACAAAACGATAATTTCGGATCAAAGTGGGGTCCACGTGTGGCCCACTTTGCACCGAAAAGCGTACCAAGGGTAACAGTCTCTAAATGGGACAAATTATAGGTCAAACGAACTCTAAAAGTCAGTACGAACTCAACGGTATGTCCAAATATGGATTTCGATGAGCCGAACACAATTTTGCCCAAAAAGTCAATCGTGGAGCTCGCCAATTAGCGACTTGGTCAACTGTCTCAGAATTGCGTAAAAATTGGGTCACAGGACCAACGCGATACCATGAGTCCAGTGACATCAGTTTCGTCATAATCTGACGAGCGTGCACTAAATGCGCAGGACTTGTGCAAAAGTTACAACACGAAAGATTTTTTGCGGATACGGGCTGATTCCGACACGCACACACGTCCAAATCAGTTTCCACGAAAACCCACATGTCTGAATATACTGTGCGTACCTTTTGGTACACTTGGTACACGATATGGTGGTCTCGTTTGGTGGGACGCGCTCCGTATCGCAATTTCTGGAATTTGAGAAAAGGTAAGTTTTCGGGATTTTTCATCTAATTTAATTCTACACACAGCAATTAATAAATTATTATATTTGATAGAAAATAAACTAGGTCAAGTGGTCTTCTCATACCAAAAAGAAAAATTAAATTCGGATCTCTGTGGTGGGAGATACGAATCCGTGAACATAGGTAGTTACCGTAGTTTTCTGCGATCCCAAAAGTTATCGTTTTTTGCCAACTCGGTCGCTATTTTCACCTAGGTTTACGCGATGTTCGAGGTCAACTAACATACAGATATGGAAGGGGGTTAAGTCATGAACATACCGGTAAAGACGGGGTCGAGTTTGGTCGAGCGAGGAGACGGAAAACAGCACGTGAACACATGTACGCTGATGTTCAAAACTGTCGCGGTGGGGTCGCAGTTGATCGCGGTCACGGCGGCCAGCGATGGTGCGGCTAGGTCGCAGGGTGGCGCAGCTCTGGGGTCTTGATGGCACGGGGTTGGAGGAAGGATCTAGGTTAGGGTTTTGTCGTTTAAGTTTTATATATATATATATATATATATATATATATATATATATATATATATATATATATATATATATATATTTATATATATATATATATAGGGAGATGGAGAAAGGGGGGATCATACGAGCGGGATTGCTGCGGTTTGCAGCTGCTGCTGCTTCTTAAGCGGCCGGGTAGGGTTAAGGAATTAAGGCGGGTTTGGGTTCAAGTGGTTAACAGGTTGGGTCTAGACCCAATAAGAATCTTTTTTTTTTCTTTTTCTTTTTTTTTCTTTTTTTTCTAGTTCCTTTTTTTTCTTTTTCTTTTCTAATTCTTTATATATATATATATATATATATATATATATATATATATATAGAAAATTCTAGAAATTATATTAGTGCATACCATTAAGCTATCAACTGTCCACAGGGTCTCCTACATGGAATAAATTAGAAAAAATTTATAATGGCTCCATAAATCTCCTAAATGCACATACATCTAAAATAAAAATTAAATAAATTATATTTCCTCTAATTAGCTCATAATTACTATAATTTAATTAATATTAATTAAAAAGGTTAATACGGTTTTTAGGATTAGGGCTTTTACATCTAGTCCGAGTCGTCTCTCCTCATATAGCCACCAGTGATGTAGATTGTCCGTCAACTGCATTCTGACGGCAGTCATCCAACGCTCCCTTGGAAGCTCAACTGCTTCAAATTGGTGTTGAGTGTTTGTGAGTCACTCATGAACTTCAGTGGGCTCCTCCTTGCCTGAAAAGATACGGGACTTCAGCTGGCAGAAATCAGTGATAGATCCCGTCGATAGTCGTCTAGCTGGTGGGTTCACTATACTGTTTCTCAGGTTCTCTGCCTCGTGACGCTGAGCCTCTTAATGAACCTGTTGTTGGGCTTGCATCATTGCGTAGAATATTTGGAACATCTGCTGACCATCCATAGTCTGTCCTGATGGAAAAAGGGCATTGGTGGAGTAAACTGTTTGATTACTTTGTTGAGTGGAGGGATCTCCACCCAATGGTGTCACTCCATCGTCTTAGGTGACCACAACACCTTGTGGTGTACCTGCGGGAGTTTCATCGCTGATTCGTGGATCCATTACTCTGCATACAAAGTAACCTATGAGAGACGCACAGAGGAATCAAGACATGATGCAAGTCAAAAAATTATTTTGAAGTCGATATGTGGATAAGATCTTATAATTCATCATATCCTAATTGCAGGCATGCTCGATTCCTTAGTTGAAACCGAAGCAACATAGTCGTAGACCTGCATGGGCCACCACAAAAAATATGTCACGCCCCAGTCCCAAAATACCGAGGGACTAGTCACGTGACAATGGCCAGCAGTACAACTCCAATGGAGAAACCTAATTTAATGGACCCATTAGAGTGCACTTAAGCTGTAATAAATACAAATACAAGTCTACACCATCTATCTCAGTATAATTCTAATCTCATCCACAAAAAGAAATATAACTAAATATGATAGGCTAATCAAGATAATAGATAAAAAGAAATGTAGTCCATCAACAAGTCCAAATAAAAAGTGTCTCGGGGAACAGCCCGATAAAATAAGTTAATACATAAATCCAAGAGTCAAGATATAAAATAACTGGAAGCAGAAATAACTTAGTATGTAACAGAATACTCAGGAGAAATCATCTGGCACAACCTCGTCCTCTGTTGCCAGTACTGCTCCAGAGTCAGCTCATGTTCCGTATATCTCGGGGTATTCCTCTTCTGCTGTACCTAGGGACATAATCCGGATCCAGGTCCTCAGGGGACATAGCAAGGTACAAGAATAACTCAAGACAAATAAAATATAGTAAGTAAAACAGATCCTCAGGGCAAGCTATGTAACCAGCTATGTGAAATACAAATGAGAGCATTACTCATACTCAGGCTGAAACTACTATAGGCTCTGTATCGAGGAAACCCATAGCAACATGTAATATCTCGAAGGGCCAGTAAATGTGCCAAAGACAGAGTCTAAGGCACCACCAGTAATGTAGTGTATATATATATATATATATATATATATATATATATATATATATATATATATATATAGCCTGTAGTATAGTTAGACTCTTCCCACCTAATGTAACCTCATGTCTCATGTCTATAACACGCAAGATCATGACCTCTAGCTAGTACAACGAGTCATAATGATATCTCTATATATGCAAGTCTCAAATCGCGAATCCTGTAAGCCTATACAAAATCACCATGAATAACTCAGAAAATATTCTATCGCATAAATAGTATCAAGTGTCTTATGGTATGACGTACTTGGTAAAGCAAGCACGTAAAAATATATAGGATCGTGGTATTAACTCTCTAAGTGACGTTATACGACTCCGCGTATGACATCGACACTCAAATCTTGTTCGGATGTTAAGCAACGTCTCACTGTCCTAGGTTGAACAGGTAGATCACAGAAGTATATGGAAATAATACAAGCAATTAATAGCACAGGATCTACTGCAAGTTGGCAAGGTACACTTGCCTGTGTTCTAAGCTCCGCTAGGTGCTCTGATATAAATGGAATCTCCAGGTATGCTTCCGAATGCTGAAACAAATATTACCATCGCTTTCAGAATATATGAAATAGCTATGATTGAATACCCATAAGTCCAATTTGGACACAGGGGCAGAATTGACAGTTTCTGGTCAAAGCGGGGTCCACATGTGGCCCACTTCGCACCAAAAAATGTGTCAGAGATAAAGTTATCCAAATTTGTCAAACTTAGTGTCTATGAGTCCAGAACGATGATACGAACCCAACAAAACTTGCAGAACTGGATTTCGATGTGCCGGTCACGAAATCGCCCGTCAAGTGGAACCGTAGGACCCACAAAACGACGTTTCGTCGACGTTCTCAGAATCGAACCAAACTTGGGTCACAGAACTAGCATAACGCTACGAATTCGATGGTGTAAGTTTTGTTGCAAAACGACAAGTACACACGATATTATGACGAGTATCAGAACAGGCCGATACGGGGCTTTTCGACGGATACGTATAGATTCCGGTGTGCACGTATATCCAAATCAACTTATGCAAAATCTCATATGTCTGTGTTGATGAAACACGCCTTTCGATATAATTTACAGACGACGAAGTCGCCTCGTTTAGCGGAACGCACCCCGTTTCCAAAAAAATTGGGTTTAGAAAACAAAGTTTTTGGTCAACTTCAACTGCGAATAAATTATAGCATACAACAAATTAAAATAAACTAATTAAAGAAATTAAATCTTGGTTATGTTGTCTAAATTATTGTTTAAGTGGAATTTAAAAATATTAACTAGGTTGGAAGAAAAATGGCCATGAACATGGGTGTTTGGGATAGTTTTCTGAACTACAAATTAGGTCTTTTTTTCTTGTTTTGCATCGCGAATTATGATCGACACAGGACACGATACACCAAACTAATTCCATAGGGTTCAAGAGGGTCACGTGATCTTCCCACATGAATCGACAGATCGATATTTGGATTACTGTGCAGGAAGATACGATGGTGGAAAGTTGAGTACCTTACTGCTGTTGTTTGCTCGGAATTGGGCGGCCCGTCTTGCGGCGATCGTAGACGGCGGTCCGGCGGTCGTCGAAGGCTGAGGTTGGTCATGGTGGAAGAGGAGATGGTGGTGGTGAGGTTCGGCTAGGATGGGAGTTTTATAGGGTGTCGAGGTGGGCGTAACGGGAGCTAAAGAGAGAGGGTCGGCGTCGATTTTTGGGGAGTGGAAGGGAGGAGTTTGCTGTTACAGTAGGGGATGCGGGTCGGGTTAGCGGGTTTGGGTGCGGTTTGGGTTTGGGTCCAAATTTGATTGGTTTAGTTTAGTCTGGGTTGGTTTGGGTTGGGTTGGTTCGGTTTGGTTCGGTTTAGGTTGGTTTATTATTTATAGGTATAAAAAAAAAAGTTTTTGAGCCCAATAAATTCCAGAAAAATTACACAATACTCTATTATTAATTATACACCCAAAAATATAATTTTTGCACAATTTTAATAATTAATTTAATACACAAAATATAAATCCATGCAAGAACATTTATTATAATTAACTAAAAATAATATAAATATTCCACAATAATAATTAATGAAAATTTTAAATTAAATTCTAAAAATTAGGGTGTTTACAAAGATCGATGTCCCTAACGATCAGTCTCACCATGAGTCTTGGCTGCCTGTCCCCGACTTTTGTCTTCCACCGAAACGTGTTAACGTTCCGACAAGCTTCTTCACCCTTGGATGGCCCAACCAAGCAGCCGGTGCAATTATTCCGAGATTCGAACTCCTGAATCTGTCCACCTTCGTGTCTGAACCTGAAGTTTCCTCATGCACATGCGTCCTCAAGCAGAACATCACGCACTGTGCATGTCGTCGATGACCCACAACTTTCCCTGAATTGTGTGAATGATGATGCTCCTGCCTCAGATTGAGTTTGCTACAAACCTTGATCTCCTCCTTGGCCTCGAACTGCTAAAACCAATGTCGCTCCGTGAAGCTTTGGCAGACCACCCGTAGCCAAAATCGAATCAATGGAACAACCCTCACTTGGAGATCGACCAGCTGTCATGGGACTGACAGACTGACCCTCAATCTTTGACTCATCACCATTCGTCGCTTTATCTCGACGAACCGAATCCTCTGTATCACGCAAAGTATCTCGAAGCCCCTCCAAGACAAGTTTTCGACGATCCAACTCCGATCGAATATCCCTCGAGCCTCCATCCGGTGTCTATGGCCTGCCTGTAAACCTCAGCGGCTTGAGCATGTATATGCCACAACACAAATCTCCTTGAGCCAGCTGTTGGGAACCCTTCATAAGCATCCAATCTTTGTCCCCAAATAAACTGCGATAGTCATCATCTGCCAGCCTCCCTACCGAAACCAAGTTGTAGCACAAACTCGGTCCATGTCGCACATCCTTGAGAACGAGCTTCTCACGAAGCTCCATTGTCAAGTGCACATCACCGATGCCTATAACTACAGCCGTCCCCTTGTTGCCCATCTTCATACGTCCAAATCTGCCGTCGTGGTATGACTTGAAGATCCTCCTATATGGAGCGACGTGATACGATGCCCCCGTATCCATGACCCAGTCGTCATCATGACACATGCCACAAGGTTTCTCTGCGTCGGTTGCTGCGATGATGAGATCTCCCATAACCATAAAATTCTCCTGATCATCCTTGCCTTTGGCCTTCCCAGATTTGAGCTTCATGTAGTTCCTCTTGATATGACCCATTTCGCCACAATGATAGCAGCCCTCCTTGCGGTCCACAGTCGCAAGATCCCGAGAACTCCCCTTGTCCTTACCTGTGACTTGGGTCTTCCCTTCCCGTAGAAAGCCACCAGAGCGGACTCATGCAACAATTCAACTTCCTTACGCCAAATCTCCTCGTTGAACAAGCTGCTTTTGACTGCCTCCACCGTGATAACTCCATCAGGATCGGAGTTGCTCACCGACACCACCAACGTATCCCAACTTTTTGGCAGAGAAATCAAAAGAAGAAGGGCCTGAAGTTCATCCTCAATCACCATCTTCATCGCAGACAGCTGATTGATGATGTCCTAAACCTCGTTCAGATGTTGTGCCACCGGTGCACCCTCCGTGTATTTCGAGTTGACGAGTTGGCGAATCAGAAATGCTTTGTTGCCACCGTCTTCCTTTCGTACAACGAATGTAGCTTCTCTCATAATGGTTTTGCATAATTCTTCATGGACACGTGGTGAAACACCTAGTCGTCCAGCCATTGGCGGATGAATCCAATAGCCTTTCGATCCAGTCGTTTTCAGTCATCAGCACCTTTGTCCGTCGGTTTTGCGCTGTCGCTCTCCAAGAGACCATGCAAGTCCTTGCACCAGAGTAGATCCTCCATCCTTGGCTTCCAAATCGTCCACTTTTCCCCTGTGAGGGTGATCATACGAGTGTTCATCTGTTCCGTAGACATAGTTGTACCTTCCCTCTCGAGAAGAACCTAGCTCTGATATCACGTGTTGGGAGCATGCAATGCTCTGATACCACGTATTGATCGCGCATCGGAAGAGAGTCCGGACCTCTTGCTTCCTCTGGCAATCACCATCGAACCTCTGGAAAACTTTCACTGACTGTTCCCGAAGAGACTAAAGAAACCCTCGTCATCCAACCTTCCAACCGACACCAGATTGAAACGGATATCAGGGACATGACGGACATCTTTGAGAACAAGAACTGCATCCGTCTTTGTTCTCAAGTGCATATCTCCAATGGCAACCGCCTTTGACACATCTCCATTGCCCATCTTCAACACTCCACAGTCGTCTGTTGTGTAAGTAGCAAATAGTGTCCTGTTGTGAGATACGTGCGCTGAAGCACCTGAGTCCACAAGCTAAGAGTTGTCATCGCAGGCGAGGTTCATAACTACCTCATCACCTACAATGATCACGTCGCCTCCATGTATCGAGGCCACCGCTGTAGTATTCTCACTTTGCTTTCCCTTGTCGCCCTTCTTCTCTCTCTTTCAAGAGAAATAGTTCCGCTTGATGTGGCCCTTCTTGCCACAATGGTAACACTCCGAGTCCTCGTACAGACCCTTGGACCTTTCCCTGTTTTTGTCTCTGCCACCGCCTGAACCCCTATTTTTACCCCTTCCGCGGCTCTCTGAAACAAGCGCCTTTGAGTGGGATATGGATAAAAAAAAAATTGAGAACGTCTCCGCATCTCTTTATTCAGTACCCCGCTCTTGGCAATCTCTAGACTGACTACGCCTTCCAGAGCAGAAGCGATCATAGACACTCGTACGGTCTCCCACGAGTCTGACAATGTACACAACAGCCATAATCCCTGAACCTCGTCGTCGAACTTGACTCTCATCGAGGATAGCTGATCAACCACGCCCTGTAACTCACTTAAGTGTTCCGTAATAGACGCCCCATCTTTGTACCGCAGACCCATCATCATCCGGATCTGGAACAGTTTATTTACCCCAGTCTTCTTCGCATACAAAGATTTCAGCTTATCCCACAGTGTCCTCGCGTGCTCAATACTGGCAATGTGGTTGTACACGTTATCATCAACAAACTGCCTGATGTACCCACACACTTGTATATGCTTGAAATCCTAGTCCTCTTCAAATTTGTCACTGGACCTCTCGGAAGCAAATACCGGCAGATGCAGCTTCTTGACAAATATCAGATCCTTCATCTTGCTCCTCCAGTAGTGATAGTTGGTACCTTTCAGGTTTACCATGCGTATCGGCTTCGCGTCCATCTCTCCTCCCTGGTTTACCTGTCAACTCCTGACACCCTTCTGAAAATTTTAGAACCCGTCTCTAATACCACTTTGTTAGAAAAGAAGCATGAAAACCTTTCCCAAAATCAGAGAGTACCTGCGAGAGAACCGAGCAATACAACACACAAACCAAATACCAAACCACAGAAAAATAATCCACGCAGACACGGAGAATTTGACGTGGAAAATCCTTGCGGGAAAAACCACGGGATGAGCGGAGTCCAACCATAAAGAACCTCCACTAATGGAATAAAGAGAATACACCCTCTACAAGCTCCTCCCGATCCAACAGGATCACCACAACACTTAGGAATAGGAAATAGATCACACCACGAAGATAGAAGACAATGAGAAATTATCCAAAATGATCTCCTCCTCCGAAACGGTCTCTAATCTTCCTTTTTCTTCCCAAAGTTGCAATGGCACTCTTGGCTCATTTTCTCTTCCTTGAGATGATATGTTATGTGTTAGATTACGAATTAGGGTTAGAAAAACCTAATATATACCCCCTAATCCCGCAGCTAATCCTGGATCGTAAGATACGATCCAACGGTGTATAAAATATCTCTGAAATTTCGTTCAGTTCGCCGACCGAACTCGGACCGACTTCGGTTTGGAGGTTCTGGAACACCACACCGAGTTCGGCCCGACTTCGATTTTGAGGTTCTGGAACACCACACCGAACTTAGACCGAGTTCGGACTGAGTTCGGCCCGAACTCTGTCTCCCCCTGTACAGCAGACTGCTCCTCCTTCCTCCCGAGTTTCTTCGACCTCTCGAATGGCTCTCGTCACCTCCCCGAGCTTCTCTGACCACAGACGGCGCTCGTAGCATTCCGGGATGTTCTCCACATAGGTTGAAAATCCCATCCTCTCCAACACATCATACTGTCTTTTGTGTAAATTAAATACATGCTATGTGTTCTCATTATTACGTTTATAATATCAAACACATGCCTCATTTTTCCTTGGATTGTCCAATACAGTTTTTTTTTTTTTTTGTGATGTTTCACATTCTATTTTACTGTCATGAAAAAGGGTGCTCTTGTAAGCTCTAATGTCAAACCATATATGGTGTGGATGCACATAGAGAATCAAATTGTCTTATTATAGGCTACATAGGTTTGGATCATCATGTCAAGAAAGTTTCTATACTGATTACTGAATCTTTTGAAGGTTTACTTCTTCGTAGTCTGCACACTGTTTTACGTAAATGGTTTGCTGAAATACTAAAATGTATTTCTACCCGTAATTTGACATCTTTTTTTTAGTTTTTAATCAAAAGATGGTATTCATATTGACATGCAGTTTGTTGTTATGTGTGTGATTTACACAGAATATTAAATTTTTGGCTAATACTTGATGTGTTAATTGGTTACCATACCTGACTTGTACCATATTCAAACCGATCCAATTAAACCAATCGTTTTGGAAGGCACAGTCATGGAGCCTCTCTTTTGCTTCTAAGTTTTGAAGAGTTATATTAATCATTACCGATTATTTGTATATGTTGCCCATTGGGTCCTTTCCTTTTCCCTTCTCTGCGTGATCTGTGCTCTTTGGGCAGCTTCTCAGAATTCAATGAGGTTAAGCGCTTCCTACAATATAATTTCTTCTACTTTATTTATTTTGAACCTCTTTCTACTGTACCTTTTGTAAATCTGGACGCTTTAAACATTGCTAGATACCTATTGCAAGTTAAGATACTTCGAACATCATATAAGCAGAAACCTTGTTGTGGTTAGCATGATTATTGGGTTTTTGTTTTTTCTGGTGCCAAGCTAAAGTCTACTTTTCTCAAGAGTTCTTATGTACTTTTTATATGACAGGGTACATTGCTGACACCTGTCTTAGTAAATAAGCATATTATCTTTACCTGGAGTCATTTTAATTGTTAGTTAATTAGTTCACTAAGTACATTCTGACAAGTGACAGCATGTTCTGAAGCTTCATGAAAAACAGCTTGATGCATTTTTCTTTAGATTGCTATATAGGTAAATTTTGGTTTGTACAGATGTCTTTAGAGGTCGGTCAGAGTTTGATCAATGTAAAGATATATTAAGTGCCAAGTAAATGATGTAGTTGTAGGTAGAGTTCATCATCAATAAAGCATACTACTTGTTACAAACCCAATTCTACTCCGTCATAATTAAATAAATTGTATAAAATGAAGTATTGCCTTGCAGTAGTTACTGTGTAGCCACATTTAAGAAATTTCTATTATATATAGCTAAAATTGTCAACTTTTTTATTTGCTCCCTTAATAGATCATAGCAACATATTGAAACCCTATATGAATTGTTAGTGAACCCATACTTGTTTGAAGATCTGCCATAATATAATGCTATACATAACCAGATTTTAATATACAGTACCTTAGACGATCATGCTAAGTTAGGATTTTCATGAGTTCAGTTCACGTGTGCACATATTGTAACTCTTTATTCATACTTTGCCATCATATACGCTTATTCGGATGATCCAATTGAGGACTTAAACCGAGAGGAAACTACCCATGTAGTGCCTTTATAAAAAGTCAAATTTAACCCCCAAGTCGATACCCAGCCCATATCTGAAGCTGTCCTACTACAGGAACTGACGGTACTGATAAGATTTTCTTTACTGAGACACATCTCCAGAACAAGTAGACATAAAATCAAAATCATAACTTACATTGCCATACTATTATTATCATATTGTTCCAATAAACACATCATATCTTTTCATAGAAGTTTTAGCTCAGAAAAAATATTCAAACGATGTGGCATAAGAGGACTACCAAGCTGTAACTCCAACAAACACTAACTATTAACTCCAACAAACAAAGTGGCATAAGAGGACTACCAAACTATAACTCCATCAAACACCAACTAGAAGGTTTTAATTCAGGTGGTATGGGTGAGATAACTGAGGAAAGGCTCTGCCTTTGGAGCAATAGATATTAGCTCCGAAGAAAATGTCGCCAGCTCAAAATCTTCAAACTGAAAGGCGGGAGCACAGGTGCAACCGACCAGAGAATAATGCAGTTCGGGGTCTCTACTGGGTGCCTTGACAAGAACACTGCCATCTGAGGAAAACGATGAAACATCCAAAGTTGGGAATGAGCCGAACCAGATGTTAGGGGGTACAGTGTACTGGGGCCTCTGTCCTATTTCTAAGTCTGACCCGAGCACATTGAACTCGATGTGACCATCATCATGAAGCTCAAACACCTGGTATATGTTTCAGATCAGGAAAAAGAGTAAACGGTTAATAAGAGAAGAAGGATTATGATTTACTACCAAGTCAATATAGCGTGTTAGATTACTAACTGTGAGGGGTTCTCCCATGTAAAAATGCCAAGTTTCAGCACAAGGGATGCGATGGAGGTGTGAAACGCTGCCAGATGGAAGCAAGAAGTAGATAGACGTGCTGATAGGACGATCCACCTTGTCTGCAGAAGAATCAGTAAGAATATCGTGATCTAGAATAAACTTAAACAAGATATAATGTGTGACATGAAACTCTGGCTTCCCTAAGAATAATACAAAACAAATGTGTTAAATAAGACCCAAAATGAAATACTAAAAGTGGAACCGTATATACATCAACTCACAGGAGAAAGAAATCTTGTAGATACAAATGAACCATAAAACATTAGCTCAAATGGACTGTATCCAAGTTCTAATTATCTTTTAACTGCCTGATAAAAAATTCTGCAGATATTGAACTCTTGCAACTATAACAACAACGAGGCCATATGCCAAATTAGGGGTGCAACTCGGACGGGGATGAATCATAAGACTAGTCCTAGCCCGAGCGCAAACCCTACCCGACCCGACCCGACCTCGGGTTCAACATATGTAGCCCAAAACCAAGCCTGGAGGATCGGGTTGGGTCGGGTCCATCGGATTTATCGAACTCTAATATGATATTTAAAATTATTTTAAACAAGGGTAATATTAAACACATAACCAAATAGCAATCAAGACTCAATCATTACAAAATACAAACTGAAATGAGATTTGGATAAGAAGTTGAAGACTTGGGGAGAAAAAATTTAGGATTTAAACTTTTTATTTAAGAAGTATGAAATAATATATATATATATATATATATATATATATATATATATATATATCGGGTTTCGGGTTCTTTGGATAACCCAACACATGAACCCGAACCCAATCCGATTTTTGATCGGGTTCAAATATTTTAATCCGAACCGGAGTATCTTCAACCCTAACCCAACACATTAACGGGTTTACCCGACCAGGCTCGGGTTTAGCCCGCCCGAGTTGCACCCCTATGCCAAATCTTTGGGTTATGCACATGTATCCTAACATCTTATAGTGAATCTCATTTCTTTTTTAGTTACAACAAATATAATTTATATTGGGATATAAATGCACTCACAGCTTATTTTGCAAAAGTTTTAAATTTCTTGTGGTTTGTTTATATCATCAATCTATGTCCAACATACGTAGGCAGCATGGAACCAAGAGAATCATAACAAGGTGAGGGGAAAATTACAGTTACTTCCAATAGCAACATGGTTGAGATGCAAGCCTTTCCTACCTATCTTGATGAGATTTCTTGTCATCCGACAAATTACCAGTGAATAATGCAAATAGGTAAGGCAATACTATCAGGCTGTAAAAACAGTACGTTCATTATAAGCTGTAGTTAGTGATGCAGTACATTATATAAATTATGAAACCTATGATATATGTATCATAACAATTTAACAATATCAAACTTAATGGACAAAAGATGGTTTCAAATTACGACCCCACAAGAATTTGGTATGCAGGGTAGTTGTAGTGATACTTGTTATTGTTATTGTATCTGCTGATACTCATCCAAGCCTTTTCCTATTAGTGATAAATGTCACTGTACGTTATGGACTACTAGCACAATCCCAGATTGAGAAAGCTCACAGAAAATTTGACTAAATTTACAACCATTAAAGCTGATGGCAATCCTTTTACTTTATGCCAAATTCTTGGCCAAGGAAACTACACAGGAAAGAGGGGCTTTACATGCCCCATGTTTTACCCCATGTTATCATTGTTTCTCCTAACAAAGTCAATTCAACTATTTATGATCAATTACCTATATTATAGTGTGTACTCAGCGAATTGACTATTGCCACACCTTATACTGGTCCCAGTACACGAAAGCTACAATCTTATGATATAAACGATGTTATCAGTGAACATCTAGAAAACAAAAACTAGCTAGATACTCTTATTTAGTTATTTCAATACAAAGATATAAATCTATATTATTAGACTAAATTCTCAAGGATTTCGGTACTAGCAAATTTACCCAATATTTGCTTTCATCACAACTTTCTGTAAAATAGTTCAACTGAAGAGACCTTCTGACAACGGGATCGCACCACATTGTAGCGGAGCTTCAATAAGACCGGGGTGACCATGGCCCATCCAAATTCTTTATAAAAAATTCAGATATGTCTCTCCAAAAATATAATTTGCCCCTCTAAAATTTTACCACCCCCCCACCCGCTCAAAAAAAAACCACCACCATCAACAAAAAAAACTCTGCCACCACAAGGTAGTGATGGAACTTAGTATGAAAGATAAAGCCACAAAAAACCAAAGGTTGATCTCGGCAAGGCTGCAAGCACCACTATGAACCGATGGATGGGTAAAGTCACCACCCTAGAGCCCACCCAAGGATACACTTGAACTCACTTAATAACCAAGAAATTCACTAAGGAAAAGGTTAGAGGAGATAAAGTCTCTAGAGGCATTCACTCGAATAAACTTAATAACTTAAACTTGCTTACAAATGATCCCAAAGGGAGGGTACTTACAGAGTTCATATGACTCCTAAACTTCTTACCAAGGGGGAAGGAAAAAGTTCAGGGGAAAATTGGGAAGGGAGAGGAGAAATGGGGAAGAGGAATTTGAGAGGAATAATCATGTAGGCCCCAGCCGCCCCACTAAAAAAATTCCTTCCAAGAATCAAAGGAAAATGGAGAGAGATGAGAAAATTTTGGGAGAATTTACCCAACTACCCCTAAAAAATAATTATAAAAAAAATACTATTTTTATTTGATAAAGCCAAGGGCTAAACAATAATTATATATTTATCCCACAAATAAACAAAAAAATATGGAAAAGATATATCATAAGCATGAGATAATGGAAAAGATACAACATACCCAAGTAAAGGAAGGTCTTTGAAATGATGGCAATAAAAAAAAAGACCCAACATCCTAAAGTACTTGGGATAAGTAACAGATGAAAACTTGCTTTGCTTTGGGAGAAATTATTCGCTGGGCCAGCTTCACCACATGGCAGCGGTGATGCCTTGTTCTCCACCAATGACAGAATGACACACCACTCTTTTTTTTGTCATGTCTTGGCTCTTCCCGTGGTGTGTCGTGCTGCTATTGGTGGAGAGCAATGTCTCACCACTGCCATGTGGTGAGGCCGGACCACCGAATAACTTCTCCTGCTTCGAAAGGGTCCTTCAGGTGGTGTAGCGGAACAGACTTGGGCCAGACAAACGATATTTTTTATTTAGGATTCAAGACATCCTAACAATGACAAGTTTGAAATGAATACTAAGAAGCAGCTCAAAGGATATATCGTGAATGTTATTTCATCCCACCATACGATGATTCTTTCTCATTTATTGAACAACAACAAATTGTCCTTACCCCACTCGGGGCCATTTCTGGGCATGTGCAAGCTTTGCGATCACACATGATCCCAAAAACCGAAAAAGCCCCAACTTTTAATCTCTGTATATATTACTAATGTGAAATCTACATTTTTAGAATTAGGCCTCTATATTTCTTAGAAACCGCAATAACATGAACATTAGAATGTCATAAATGTCGCTTTTTCATAGAGGTTTTAAAAGGGCCTTTTTTTAGTAGTTGTACGAAACGGCCCTGACCCCACTCCACCTTTCCCATGAACCGAAAATCCGAAAAATTGGTCCCGCTTCCGTGTCCGTGTCTGTCACTTATCGGAAAAGACACAAAGACTCCGATATGTCCGTGCAACATAACATAGATGATATCATCATTTTCGTGATATTTTTTAAATGAAAATAATTCAAGGGGCAACCAAACGGTTAGCTCCCGTAAGTAACCTAACAAATAAGCAGAGCATGAAATTTTCGATTTTAATGGGGGTTGTGGGTGTTAAATTATTGCTTACATTGGGGTGGGAGTTGAGATTTGGAGAGGAGGACTGAGTGGTCCCTGAATTTCTCGGAGTAGTAGCCTCCTTCCGGATGGGGCTTCAGATCCAACAGATCCGCAACCTCTGATGATGCTTTCTTCAAAGCCATGGGAGCAGAACGCAGCAATCAAAGTTGTTCAATGTCAGGACCAGAAGGGAAAGGAAATCTAAGAAGAGGTGCAAAGAACCGATCTATTTATTATTGTTCTATGAAGACATGTATATGAATGGGACTCGTAAGTGACCAATCCCGTTGGACTCTACTTAGTACCTACAGTGGAGTCCCTCTGGGTGCGTTTGTGGGTGTTGGTTTTTTAATTTAGCGTATATGCTACCTACCCCGTCACGTGCTAACTATTTGTTTCCAGAGTTTACCGACTCTCCCAAAGTGACAACGAAGTTGGGATCAATGTCAAGATGCGTCAAAAGTGCCAGCCGATCCGAAATCTGCCACGAGCTCGATCTGGTCAAATTCGATTCGGTCCGATCCAAATTCGGTCAACCGATTGGTCCGTTCATGTCCACTTCTCCCACGAGTCCGAGTTGGAACAGAGAATCCGACCCGCAAGTCCGGTCCAGTTCGGTCCTGTCAATCCTCCGTCGGACCGAGCCAAATTCGGACGGTCCGGTCGGACTGGTCCTGACCAGCTTGGTTCAGGTACGGTTCAGGCCTGGTTCGATATTTTTTTTTTTTTATTTTTATTTTATAAAATAGCCGTCGGAGAATATTTTGACCAAAATACCCACGTTTTAATGACAATTTTTGTTTGTTTTAGGGATATTTTGGTCATTTTACAAAAAATGATCAAAATATCCATTATAACAATTTTTTTGGGGTATTTGGGGTCATTTGGCTCCAAAATAATTCTATAAATAGGCCATAATTCATGAAAAATAAACACAACACAATTTATTTCCTCTACAAAATTTCTTCCATCTCTTACAAAGTTTAAAAGCAAGGTAATTACAAAGTTTAAAAGAAAAGCAATTACTGGAGTCCAACTTCTTCTCTCTCAACAGATTTTCTTGCGATTTCTTTTGGATGCTTCTAGCAAACGTTACAAGTAACTTTAATATTACAGAATAGTTTTTTTTTCTGATTTGAGATTTTTTTTTCTTTGCTCTCTCTCTCTCTCTCTCTCTCTCTCTTGGTAGAGAAGTATTAATTTTGCTCTAAATTTTTTTGGACATTTATTTTTTTAAACATGGACGGACAAGATTCAAATCAACCTTTAAATTATGACTATTATAATAATATATTTGAAAATAATCTTATTCCTAATTCTGCGCCACTGATACAAATGTCACCTCCGGAAGTTAGGAGTATGGTCACGGCTACAAATGTTGTCGATAGAAAAATAATTTTTTTATGAAAATATCATCATCCTTAACAGGATGTAGTTGGGTCCGGGTTGAGCTGCCATGTGGATGCTTGTTAGGATTTGTTGTTGCTGAAGATCTGAACGGTTCTCGTCCTTTGTGTACGCGACTTGGTCAGCTTTGACATGTGGCCCGCACTTGGTTGGAGAGAACTGCTTCAGTTGTAACAGCAAGGCATGGAGTCTGGGACACTTAGAGCCAAAGACACATGGGACGCTTGGAGTGTGGAACGCATGGGGCTAGAGACGCATGGGGAGCCAGAGACGCATGGGGCGTATGGAGTTTGGGACGCTTGGGGCCAGAAACACATGGGGCGCATGGAGTCTGGGACGCTTGGGACCAGAGACGCATGGGATCCTTATTTGTGCTGTACACGTGGTGTCGCACACCCATCAAGAGTCAAGTTCACGCTGACGTGAGATTTCTGTCGTTTAGCATGTTTCACATCTTTCGAGGCATTTCAAAAAATTCTTTTTGTCAGAATTCTGTGTCAGGATGGTCCTATTGTCAGGATGCTATGTCAAGTCCATCTGCAACCCAATCTGCTTTGGTTGTTTGGGAAGCATGGATATCGTCTTTCTGGACCGCTGGGTGACTCTGCGGCCTGATCTCATTTGAGCTTTAATTTTGGGTACATGGTTGTTAGACGTATGGATCCATATTTTTCATGCTTCTATAGTAAGAACATGTCCTTGAGAGGGAAGCAACAACTGGAAATGGCTGTTAATACCCTGTTGGGAACATCGACCTAAGACATTAGGTGTACGCACTTTTCATATGTGGAAGATGTAGTTCTTCCTATTTGATCCAAAATCGATCGATCTAGCCATAAGCATGTTGAAGAGAGCTATAACAGGCCATGGGAGACCGAACCCACGTATGTAGCAAAATACATGAATGACTTATGGCTTGGGGTGAAAGGCCATATAATTTCTTAATTTTGTTGAAGAGATACTTATTAGAATAATTTTGTCGTATCCGGAATAAAATAATCTAACCCATTTCATGGATTAAATATGATCAATTAACTAAACCAACAAAATAACTTGTTACAATGTGAAGAAGTGGTAGGAGATAATAATCTAGGTCATTCATTCATCATAATATTACATATATATACATCTACATATCTACTTGGGCCTAAGACGCATGTGTTAATCACCACATATACAATTTAATCCCAATACGCCCCCCTTCCTCCCCCTCAAGTTGGAGCATGCAAGTCACAAATGTCCAACTTGCGCAAAAGAAACTCAAATTGTCGTTTGCCCAAAGCCTTGGTAAAAAATCCGCCAATTGATCATCCGTCGGCACATGAGATATGCGAATAACTCCATCAAGAACAGCATCTCTCAAAAAGTGACAATCCACCTCAATGTGTTTTGTGCGCTCATGGAAAACAGGGTTCTGCACAAGATGTAAAGCCGATTGGCTATCACAAAACAAATCCATAGCACACGAATATTGCACCCCCAAACTGCCAAGCAACCCTTTGAGCCACTTAAGCTCACACGTGATCGTTGTCATAGCACGGTACTCTGCTTCGGCCGAAGAGCGAGACACCGTCACCTGTTTCTTCGTCTTCCAAGAGATAGACGAATCACCAAGAAAAAATAACCAACTAGACAAAGAGCATCGCATAATGGGACAACTCGCCCAATCGGAATCACACCAACCCCGAAGACGCAAATCATAATCAGAGCGAAGGAGAATGCCTTGACCAGGACAACCCTTCAGATATCTAACAACCCTCAAAGCCGTATCACAATGATCACGCTGGGGCTCATGCATAAACTGCGATAGGATGTGAACACATAAGCCAAATTCGGCCGAGTAAATGAGAGATAAATTAGCCTTCCCATGAGTCGCTGATATGCTTCCCCATCAGACAATGGTGGAATTTTAGAGCGCGTTAGTTGATGATGTTGCTCCATGGGAAAGCTCGCGGGTTTTGCCCCCAATAATCCTATCTCAGAGATAATGTCAAGTGTATATTTCCATCGGCACAAAAAAATATTCTCTGCACTTCGAGCTACCTCAACACAAAGAATAAACTTCAACACCCCAAGGTCCTTCATATGAAATTATGTACTCAAATAATTCTTGAAGGCAATAAGAGCAGTAGAATTATTGCCAGAGAGAATCAAATCGTCGACATACACAAGAATATTTATCTGAACATCACCCTTATGAAGAGTAAAATACAAGTAGTCAGAGTACGATTGGCAAAATCCGTACTCCCGCAAAGAAGACGTCAACTTCGCAAACCAACAACGAGGCGCCTGTTTAAGCTCACAAAGATATTTTTGAAGACGACATACCTTATCAGGGCGTGTGGTTCGGAAATCAGGTGGTAGTTTCATATACACTTCTTTGGTAAGATCTCCATATAGGAAAGCATTATGAACATCCATCTGATGTAGTTCTCAATTCTTTGATCCAGCTACAGCTAGAAAATCATGAACAGTAACCATTTTCGCAACCAAAGGAAAAGTATCAGTATAATCAATCCCTTTAACCTGATGATTATCGAAGACCACCAAAAGGGATTTAAGACGCTCAACGCTCCCATCAGTGTTATACTTTATCTTATACACCACCCGCTTCCCAAAGCACAATTTTCAGCTTGAAGCGTCTCCGTGGTCCAGGTACCATTATCCGCTACAGCCCGTATCTCCTTCTGCATACCTTCGCGCCAACCTTCATCTTTAACCGCCTCTTTAAAGGAGGCTGGTTCTGTACCTGCAGTTACAACTGCAAGAAAAATCCTGTGTCCCAGAGAAAATCGGTCATAATTCAAAAAATGTACTATATGATAAGGAGTACCTGAGGAATGATTTGGTTTGGTAGAATATTGGGAGGAAGGACTGTGACTCAACTTTCGTATTGTATTTATAACTAAATTACGGAGCTTCACGAACGGAATTTTGGCACGCATTCCACGCCCAAGTACACCCGCACCATCTGGCTTCCCCACTGCCGCCTCAACCTCCGCCGGCTTATTCTCCACAGCGGCCTCAGTCGTGCCACCCTCCCTATCAGCTGCCCCCACTGCGTTATTCCCATTCTGGGAGACGACCATCCCATTCGTATGAGGTAAATCACATCCCGTAGTACTGTCAATCACAGAATCAAAAAACCAAATCATCATCACCCACGACAAGAGGTGCAAGCTCAGGTGAAGCCGTACCACCACGATAATCCTCAAAAGAATAGGGAAATTCAGTCTCATAAAATTTAACATCTCGAGAGACAAAAAAATCGTCAGTAGCAAGGTCATACAATTTCCAATCGTTTTTATCATGGGGTATTCCACAAAAACACACTTCCGACTGCGACTGGCAAATTTGTCCATTTTAGCTTTTTGGTTGTGGGCAAAACATAGACAACCAAAAACACGTAATTCATCATAAGAAGGATAAGTGCCAAATAAAATTTTATAGGGGATTTTAAAACCAAGAAGACTTGAGGGGGTTCGATTGATCAAATATCCGGCATCCAAAATACATTCTCCCCAAAAAGAAATTGCTAATTTTTCCTGAAAACGTAAAGCATGTGCCACATTCAAAATATGTCTATATTTTTTGTTCGACCCTCCCATTCTGCTGAGGTGTACCCACACAAGATGTCTGAAAAAATATTATTCTGTGCAAAGTAGTCGCGCAGGCAATTAAATTCAATCTCATTATCACTTTGCACAATTCAAACTTTGGAATTAAATTGCCGCACAACCATAGAAAAAAATGACGAGAACATCTTATATACTTCAGTCTTATCAACCAACAAAAACACCCAAATAGAATAAGAAAAATCATCCACAATCGTCAAAAAATATCGAGCTCTACACAAAGAAGACGTAGGATATGGCCCCCAAAGATCACAATGTATCAAATCAAAAATTTTAACAGCCCGAGAGTCACTGACAGGAAAAATACTTCGAGTTTGCTTTGCCTGATGGCAAACTTCACATGACCTATTCACTAAACTACTAGAGCCACTAACAACAAGAAGTGACTTTATTACTTTTTCAGAAGGATGCCTAAGTCGCTGATGCCAAATGTCCAGAGAAGTCGTTCCAGTCACTGCCAAGGTCTGAGTCTTCAGTATGAAAGTATTAGAGTCCATCCCGCCATTCACCGAAGCCAATCAGGGTCCTCAAACTAGGGTCCTGTATCACGCACAAATTTTTAGTGAATTGTACAACACAATTTATATCATCAATAAGATGGGCGACAGAAATTAAATTATAATATAATTAAGGTACGAATAGAACATTCGTGAGAACAACGTTCGGTGCAAGAGCAACACGCCCGCAGCGCGGGGCAACCGTAGTCCGTCCATTCAGGAGACCAACTTGACACTCCTCCATTGCCGTAACCCCTATAATAAATCCAAATTCTCAGTAACATGATTCGAAGCACAAGTATCAATAATCCATGGTGCAATAGACTTACCCACCATGCGGTCCTCCGGAGATTTGATCGAAGAGTTACCAAGTAGAGAAATAAGTTGCTGCCATTGGTCCGGAGTTATCCCTGGAATACCACCTGCGCCATCACAAGCCATACGCGGATGTGCCGCAGCCGTTACGCCATGTCCTGCTACCGCCACACACACCTCTGTACCCCATCCACGTTCAGCACCAGACGCGTGTCTGCCACCACGTTCGCGGCCAGTCCCTCGTCCGTCGCCACAGGGCCTATCCTCCACCAATCCGGAAAGCCATGTTTTGCAAAGCAAGTGTTTAGTCAGGGGCATCTGTGTGTGTATGTAGCTGTGTATGTGTGTAGCTATGTGTGTATGTTTGTGTGTGAGTTTCAGTGATGTGTCTGTGTGTGTGTGTATCAGTTTAGTCAGGGGCATGTGTGTGTGTGTGTATATACCTGTGTGTGGGTGTATCAGTAGCTAGTTTAAGCCATGCCTGTGTAAGTCTGAACATTTTCAACTGTGTGTGTGAGTGATATATTAGCAGTGCAGTAGCAGTTCAGGGACTATGAGTTCCTGTGTGTTTAGTGTGAGTTTAGTTTCTTTGAGGGATCAGTTGGTATCAGTTAGTGTAGTAGAGTTGAGATTCCAAGTATAGTGTCAAGGTATCTCACTAGTAAGTTGGGTTGATGAGAGGGTAGCTAATATGTATATCACCTATAGTTATATAACTAAGGTAAAATAAGTTAGATACTATATTATTACTAAAATAGAAACGAATTATAATTAATAACTAGTATAGGTGGATACCTTAGTATCAATGACAATTATAGTTAATATTGACTAGTATAGTTAGGTGGTGCATAGTCAGCTTATCAAAGACCTAGAAATGACCCTGTACCTAGCATAGAACTAGGTATGCATGTAGCCTTTTCAAAACACTTTTTGATATGGATATTTGATATTTTTAGGTGACTGTGATTTCATCTTGGACATCGACCCTCGCACTTTCCTCGGGACCACAGGCGAGTACATTCTCTGACAGTTTTCGCTTTTGTTGATTACTTCTATAATTCTAGTTGTATTATATACTTGATTCTGACACTGTGGATACACGGGTTAGCACCCTAGATACCCGTCATGAGGAGTCGTGATTGGAATCCATCGTGCTAGCTGGGGATTGGGAAATATTAGTAGATTATGTGACCATATCCAACTCTACATGCATCATAGCTCACCCCACATCTCACGTCGGGTGTGGCCTGACCATTACATGCTTCATAGCTGTTATATATGATTAGCCTGACCATTACTTGCATCATAGCTAACCAGATGGTTAGCCTGACCTACATGAATCATAGCTAATCATATGTAACCAGCCTGATCTCGTCCCAAGCCGATCACATAATAAACTGATATTTCAAACACTTAGCCAGATGTTTATTCTTTATTTCAGATTCACTTGTTCTAGCATTCACTTGTATATTGTTCATTGCTAGATGTTCTATTGCCTATTTCATATTCTCTAGTACTCTACATTTCCAGCATTTATTTCATCTTGTATTCCTTACACTGTTTTATAGTTTTTGTCAACATAAATAAAATTGCTGTTTAGTGTTTGTGCTTCGCTCCAATCCTGATTGGATAATATTTTCAGAGGACTTGGAGGATTTCTGCCCTACCCACTACGGCCCGGGAGCAGAGGGTGATTTCATACCAGAAATTCCAGAGGAGTTATCCATCTTAGAGGAGATTCTACCTGCATGCACTTAGACTATCCTATTTCATGTATTATTGTACTAGACTGAGTTTTGAGTTGTATTATTGTTGTGACTTTTGAGGACATCTAGACTCAGGACTTGTGATGTATTTATATTTGTGTTGGCTTATGATAGAACTCTTATTCCTCATTTCTCATCGTGCCAATTACTTTCATATAGCCTTGTGATTGAGTATATTATTAAACTGTGGATTCATATATTATCTTCGTCATCCTTATGGAGTTAAGACTATTGACAGGATGAGTTATGTTTGAGACCTAGACAGCGTTCTACCGCCGATGCTGTAGCGTAGGCTGGACGTACCCACGGCTCATGCCCAATTTCCGGGTGCGGGTCGTGACACATTTTTAGTGGTGGCCCATGCAGGTCTAGATTCGCATTTAGAGCGATATCGTAGTGGTGCTCGCTTAGAGTATTGCTACGAGCCTGCGTTAGGAAAATAGGATTTAGGCCGAGGATATGCTCAATCATAATTAGGAAATTTTTGATTCTTATAATGCTACTCTAATGATTATTTCCTTTAGAAATTTTTCTGTCCTTCCTTGATGATATCGTGTCTATTGCCTTAATTGATTCTTTCAATCTGTCTTCAGGATGCCGCCGAAGATGAGATCCTTGAGACTCGGAGCAGCAGCTTCAGAGAGGTCTGCTACCTCTCGTCCTGCTGGACAGACATCCGTAGCACCTCCTACGTCTCCTGTGCATGTGGGAGTGTCTGCACTGTTCGGGGGTTCTCCTCCCCCACCTGTTCAGAGGGTTCCCATAGCTGTGACAGAGCCTCTTCCACCACCACCGACTCAGTTTCCAGGAGGTGTGCCCGTCGATGGGGCACAGATGTTCGCATTGATCCAGGACATGGTCGATGCCCAAAGGACGTCAGCAGAGGCCCAGAGGGTGCAGACGGAGGCGCACCAGGCCCAGACCGAGATGATGAGGGTGAGCATGGAGAATGCTCATCAGGTGGCTCTCCAGGCTGTGGAGAGAGTCGCCCAGCAACAGCATCCTGGCCAGTACCACCAGAGGTCGGGCAACATTGTGGACTTCAAGAGGATGATGTCTCGATAGTTCAAAGGTACTGAGGGAATACTCTACGCCGACGATTGGCTAGAGGACATCGAGAGGAACTTGCGCTTGGCGCAGCTTCCGGAGACCCTTCAGATCGAGGCCGCCGGCAGCCAGATGTTCGGCATCGCCCTGACGTGGTTTCGCACTGAGCCGAGACTTGTTGGGGGACTCTGTAAACTCCCTCGACCAGATTTCACTATTTTAAAATCATATTTAGCAAATTAAAATTTATTGCAATATTTTATTTATTTATATCCTATTGATTGTGCACCTGTCCATTACACAATTAATTAGAGCATTACACTAGCTGTAATTCCCAAACAAAGTTCACATACCTGTCCTAGACATGTTAGACTATTTTTCTGAAATTTGTGCAACTCCCCGATGCTTATTTTTGAGCCTCGTTTGAGACGCACAAATATCGTTACAAAAGTTCATATTTATTTCCTATTTAATTTTCTGCTCTTTACCCATCTCTGTACCCCTAGAGATTTGAGGACCAGTAGGCACATGTTTTGCCCAAACAAAAATAGATAATATTCTAGACTGAATATACTACAATTAGTATATTGATACCGTAGAAAAATTATGACCCTAACTGCCCCTAAATAATTAGTGAACATCGTGCGCAGTATTTATTAAATAATAAATACGATGACCCGTATCACCCAAAGAACTAGACCTTGCCTCTGCCCAGGCTCACCCCCACACTTTCCAAGGCACTCCCCCAGCTTTTCCCCTCATTTCTGTGCAATTTGGTATTTCTAGGAACCAGGTGTTTTTCCAGACAAATTGCGTATTTAAGCAAAATACCAGTTTTAGGACTTTTATGTAAATTATGAAAGTTAGGAGTTTTTATGCAAAAGTGCATGTAAGGTGGCATAACCTCATTGGTTAGACAATAGGTGGCATGGGACCCACCCAAAACATCCAGAAAAATCAGGGAAAAATATCCAAAAATCAATTACCTAAATGCCCTAGACTTTCCCCTTATTTACAATTATGCCATTGGCCAAACTCCTATATAAACCCTAACCCTCTCCCTTACAAACCCCCACAGCCACTTCCCTCCGCCACCACCGGCCACCCAACTCCGGCGAAGCCTCCGCCCTGACCCCCTCTCCCCTCCGGCCAAGCCCCACCGTCCCCGGCCATCCCCTCCGCCGTGAGCAGCCCCCGCAACCCCATCTCCCTAACACCGTCAACCACAGCCACCACCACCCCCACCACCGCCTCCGGCCACCGTGCACCGCCACCACCTCCACCATTCGACTAGCCACCCTCCCCTCCACCGGACCACCACCCCCTCACCGTCTCACGACGCTCCCTCCAGCCGCCCTCACCCCCGCAGCATCCTTCCCCACATCCGCACAGCAGTCCCTCTCTCACCTCCGACCGCCTCTAGCCGCCACCACCGCCATCGTGGACCACCGCCACCACCACCAGTCTGCTCGCCACCCTCTCCTCCGTCGAACCCTCCGCCTGCACCACCGCCTCCGCCATTCCTCCGCCGCCGGCAGCCCCCGCAAGCAGCTACTGCTGCTGCTGCTGCTAGCAGCCACTGCTGCTGTTGCTGCTCCTCCGGCCACCTCCGGCCGTCTCCGCCGCCGTCCTCCCGCCGTCGACGACACGTGGGACCCCCCTGTCAGTGGGTATACCCCCTAACCCTAGTATATATGTATATATATATAAATACCTATATGTGTGTATACATGTATATATATATGTATATCTATATATATATAAATATTATATATACTGTATAAATACAGTATATTAAATATAGTATATGTATATTCTATAAATATATTATTATTATATATATAATGTATATAAAGGTATAAATACATATATATGTATATCTATATGTATATAGTTATATATAACATATTATTTATATGTTATATATTATTTAAAATATTAATATGTATATATGCATTTTAATTCTGTTTTACTTATTTAAATATATATAAATATATGTATACATATATTTATATGTATATGATATTATATATAATTATTATCATAGTACTGGATATACAGTACATATATTATATATATATTTATATTACCTGTGCTGGATAATACAGCCTACCTATATATGTACATTTACATTTCTCGCAATGTCAATTCATTTTTATTATATTATTATATATCAGTGTTTATAAATACACTGCTAAATATTATTACTATATATATCAGTGGATACACCCTGATAATATTATATTACTAAATATATATCAGTGGTTACACCCTGCTACTATTATAAATATTATTATTGCTGGATAAATACAGCATATATATACATTACCTGCATTTGTCTTTTTCTCTTTTATATATATAATCTATATGTGTATCCTATATTTTATATATATATTATCATTATACCATGATATTCACGAACACTGTATGTTTTAACAGAACCCAACTCCAGTACAGCCAGTAACCCCCTGTCACCAGCACCTACAAACCTGACTGTGAGATCAGGGTTTCAATACTATCAGGGAGTAGGCAAGTATACCTTGCCAAGTTTACTGTTTAAATTCAAATATTGTTATATGCTCTTGTTTCTGAATCTCATATAACTATGAGTACCTGAGACTACCTCAGGTACAGTCAACTGATACGTTGACAATTAGTATAATTAACTTAGTCTTACAGACTCACCAACAATTGTGAGAGTATCCTAATATTCTCTTAGACCCTATCACGGGTACACGCAACAAGGTTGTACTTCATTTTGGGATGCAAGTTTAAGTAGTTGATTAGCTACCAGTACATACGACGTGCATCACGGCTTAGAACAAAATCAGGAAAGTTACGACTTGGCATTAGTTACATTGGGCGGGGAGAACGACTAAAAGACGTATGGGACACCCACCTCTTTATCCTGATGCCGCACTCGACGGAGTGATATGGATGTTATATATATATTCTTGTGACCATACTCATCGTAGATGGAAAATTGTATAGTGCCCTTGAACGGGGGCATATGTGGCATATACTAGCCAGTCACTACGGATTGGTGAATTACGTCAGCATATGTCTAGCCACACTTTCCCATACGTACTAGGTTGTCTCAAATTGCATTCACTTAGATGGTTAGTACCCTGTATTTATTTATTCAGTATTTATATACATGGCATGTTATTTTTATGTATCTTGTTACGTCCCACTGAGGACCTGGTTCCCTGTCAGGTTTAGATGAGACACTCTACCCCACAGTACATGGACCTGGACAGGAGATTGGATATGCCCCTGAGAAGGAGTCAGAGGAGATGCCATCAGAATTTGCCTGAGTACACTTGGAGTTGGAGCTACATATTTCGAGGACGATGCACTAGTTTATCTTATTTCAGCTTTTACTTATCTTTTGTAGTGGGTTTGTTCCCACCTGACTTTATCTGATTTGTGTATGATATTTCAGACTCAGCATCTATATATTCAGCACTATTTCCCATATTTCATGATATTCCTGTGGATGAGATAGAGTTACCTGTATTTAGACTTGTAGTATTTTAGGACAGCATAGCATATCACTTTGGGTCCATTAAATTGGGTAATCCCTTAGTGACGTGTCAGCTGGCCAATGCCACGTGGCCTAGTTCCGTATATTTTTGGGACTGGGGCGTGACATGGTTTTAGTGGTGGCCCATGCAGGCCAAGTTAAATTGCTAGTAGCATGATATCATGCTCAGCAAACCTGCTATAAGATAGGAATACTAGGTCTTATCCACTATGACTCATTCTAAGATTCTTGCATCCTGCTTGATTATTATTATGTTTCCTTAGTACTTTTCTAAATTATTCTATCTTCTTCAGAAATATGGACATACCCAGCGGACACGCTAATGATGGGGTTGACCAAGCAACAGACCCATCGCCAGATATCCAAAGGACTCCAACCCTTCCGAGAGACCGATCCCCAAGAAGGATGCTGGTCAATCCAACAACCCCGTACCTTCCCCAGGACCCTACCCAGGAGACAACCCCAGCCCAGCTAGAAGGGCAAACTTTCCAAGCACCAACACCGCAGGCGGAGACACCTTTGCCTCCACCTCCAGCCCTCTCAGCCCTGATGCCACAGCTTGAGGGACAAACCCAGATGTTCCAATATTTCCAAACCATGTTGCAGGCTCAGTGGAAATAGACTGAAGCCCTGAGACAGGCTCAGTGGCAACAAACTGAAGCCCTAAGACAGACCTTGATAACAGCTCTGGAGATGACAACTGCCCCGGCACTAGCACCTGTCCACCCCCCTAACACTGTTCAAGGCTTTCGCTGAATGAGCCCGAGAAACTTTTCTGGCAACGAAACTCCGGAAGAGATCTCAGACTGGATCTCCAACACGAAAATACTGCTGGAAGGTTCACAGATTCATCCCGACCTATGGATAACCGCAGTAAGGGCCCAACTAAAAGGCAACGCCCATCACTGGTGGGACTCCATCGAGCGCAGCACCGGCAAGAACCATACTTGGGAGCAATTCCTGGAATACTTCAAGGCAAAATACTTTCCAGCCACGGTTAGAGATGATCTGTACTCCCAGTTCCTGCATTTGGAACAAGGAAATATGACCGTCGACGCCTACGACGCAGAGTTCAGTCGACTAAGTCAATTCGGTGCCATCCTAATACCTAACGAGCAGGAGAAGGCCCTGAAATTTCATCACGGCCTTACCCTCGAGCTCCAAGGGCATACTACGGCACAGTCAAGGATTTCCTACGAAGAAGTTCTTTCGGAAGCAAGGATACAAGAAGCCATTGGCCGAGAAGCAAGAAGCTCAAATCCAACCATACCAGCCAGAGACCAGACCGGAGCAGGAGGACCAATCTGTCACCCAGAAAATCAGGCACAACACAAGACAGGGCCATATCAATACAAGAAACTTCCGACTTGTCACTATTGTGGCAGGAAAGGACATTATGCTAAAAACTGTCGAAGGAAGTATAGACTATGCCTGATATGTGGAGACAATCAACATAGGGCCAGAGACTGCCCACAACACAGAGAAACAACACTCCAGAACGGGCAAGGACCAGCAGCACCAGCCCAGAAAATGCAACCCCTACTAGAGTTCAGCATTCTCCAGCATCTGGAAGATTTCAGAGGGGACCACCCTTGGCCACTCAGGAATCGCAGTACTATCTAGCCAGACAACAAACCGAAAGACAAAGGCACGAGCAGGCCTTTGCACTAGCTGCAGTTGTAGTAGAACCGGAAGGTGAAACCATTTCAGGTACCATTATAGTTACATTATTACCTACAAACCGTATTATTTGATTCTAGAGCTACACTGTCATCATATCTAGTAGTTTCGTAGCCATACAAATAGCCACTTTTACCAGAGGAGGCATTGTTCCAGTTACCAACATTACTAAAGCATGCTAGTAGTCATGTATAATAGAGTAATGAGGACGCGATTCTTGGTACTTCCAATACCAAACTTCGACGCTGTCTTAGGCATGGATTGATTAAACCAGTACAAATGCTATACTAGACTACGGGAAGAGAAGCGTCATCTTTAGACCACCAAGTTACCCATTCAGATATAGATAGTACCTAGGATAGCAAATCATAGTAGTTAACCCTAGTTACCGACCGACCTAAATATTGTTTTCACCTCTAGATAATGATCAGGACTAAGCAAAAAATAGATAGGTAGATTGCTAGACATTGATTGCTAGGCTCAAACATGAGAATGAAGTGATAGCTGAGAACTTCAGGTAGTTTTGGGAATAGAGCAAATGGATTTAAGGAGAGAATATAGACAGATGTTAGCCTTGAGAAAAACATCATGAACTACCAATAATATACGACCTGTTATAAACCTGATGGTACCCCTATAATTTGGATGAAGGGTATACATAGAGTAAAATAGGAGATCATGTGTTTTTGAAGATCCCACCTACCTGAGAAACTATCAGACTTGGAAGAAGAGGAAAACTAAGCCCGAGGTACATCAAACCCTTCGATGTGATGGAACACATCGGAGAAATGGATTACAAGATAAACTCTTCCTCAGACATTAGAAAGTATATGACGTCTCTCACGTATCCCAATTAAGAAGATACACTCCGAACCCAAGTCATGTGCTGGACCATTCAGAGATCACAATCGGTCCAAGCTTATCGTACCAGGAGGAGCCGTAGAAATCCTAGATCGAAGCAAGAAGATGTTGCAAGGCCAGACTATCCTTTAATTCATATTGCATGAAAACATCATGCACCAGGCAAATCAACCTGGGAACGAGAAGAGGATATTCGATAATATTTCCCCCATCTATTTCCAGACCAGGGTATGTCCAAATATTTCAAATTAATCAATCTTCAGCTATGACTATGTCTTAATATTTCAAATTAATCAATCTTTCGTTCTCATTATATGTCTGTTTTTATTTCGAGGACGAAATATTCTAAGGAGGGTAGATTGTAAACTCCCTCGACCAGATTTCACAACTTTAAAATCATTTTTAGCAAATTAGAATTTATTGCAATATTTTATTTATTTATATCCTATTGATTGTGCACCTGTCCATTACACAATTAATTAGAGCATTACACTAGCTGTAATTCCCAAACAAAGTTTACATACCTGTCCTAAACATGTTAGACTATTTTCCTGAAATTTATGCAACTACCCGATGCTTATTTTTGAGCCTCGTTTGAGACGCACAACTATCGTTACAAAAGTTCGTATTTATTTCCTATTTAATTTTTTGCTCGTTACCCATCTTTGTACCCCTAGAGATTTTAGGACCAGTAGGCACCTGTTTTGCCCAAACAAAAATACGATAATATTCTAGACTGAATATACTATAATTAGTATATTGACACCATAGAAAAATTATGACCCTAACTGCCCCTAAATAATTAGTGAACATCGTGCGCAGTATTTATTAAATAATAAATACGATGACCCGTATCACCCAAAGAACTAGACCCTGCCTCTGCCCAGGCTCACCCCCACACTTTCCAAGGCACTCCCCCAGCTTTTCCCCTCATTTTTGTACAATTTGGTATTTCTAGGAACCAGGTGTTTTTCCAGACAAATTGCGTATTTACGCAAAATACCAGTTTTAGGACTTTTATGCAAATTGTGAAAGTTAGGGGCTTTTATGCAAAAGTGCATGTAAGGTGGCATAACCTTATTGGCTAGACAATAGGTGGCATGGGACCCACCCAAAACATCCAGAAAAATCAGGGAAAAATATCCCAAAAATCAATTACCTAAATGCCCTAGACTTTCCCCTTATTTATAATTATGCCATTGGCCAAACTCCTATATAAACCCTAACCCTCTCCCTTACAAACCCCCACAGCCACTTCCCTCCGCCACCACCGGCCACCCAACTCCGGCGAAGCCTCCGTCCTGACCCCCTCTCCCCTCCGGCCAAGCCCCACCGTCCCCGGCCATCCCCTCCGCCGTGAGCAGCCCCCGCAACCCCATCTCCCCAACACCCTCAACCACAGCCACCACCACCCGAACCACCCCCACCACCGCCTCTGGCCACCGTGCACCGCCACCACCTCCACCATTCGACTCGCCACCCTCCCCTCCACCGGACCACCACCCCCTCACCGCCTCACGACGCTCCCTCCGGCCGCCCTCACCCCCGCAGCGTCCTTCCCCACACCCGCACAGCAGTCCCTCCCTCAACTCCGACCGCCTCTAGCCGCCACCACCACCAGTCTGCTCGCCACCCTCCCCTCCGTCGAACCCTCCGCCTGCACCACCGCCTCCGCCACTCCTCCGCCGCCGGCAGCCCCCTCAAGCAGCTACTGCTGCTGCTGCTAGCAGCCACTGCTGCTGTTGCTGCTCCTCCGGCCACCTCCGGCTGTCTCCGCCGCCGTCCTCCCGCCGTCGACGACACGTGGGACCCCCCTGTCAGTGGGTATACCCCCTAACCCTAGTATATATGTATATATATATAAATACATATATGTGTGTATACATGTATATATATATGTATATATATGTATATCTATATATATATAAATATTATATATACTGTATAAATACAGTATATGTATATTATATAAATATATTATTATTATATATATAATGTATATATAGGTATATATACATATATATGTATATCTATATGTATATAGTTATATATAACATATTATTTATATGTTATATATTATTTAAAATATTAATATGTATATATGCATTTTAATTCTGTTTTACTTATTTAAATATATATATGTAATATATATAAATATATGTATACATATATTTATATGTATATGATATTATATATAATTATTATCATAGTACTGGATATACAGTACATATATTATATATATATTTATATTACCTGTGCTGGATAATACACCCTACCTATATATGTACATTTATATTTCTCGCAATATAAATTCATTTTTATTATATTATTATATATCAGTGTTTATAAATACACTGCTAAATATTATTACTATATATATCAGTGGATACACCCTGATAATATTATATTACTAAATATATATCAGTGGTTACACCCTGCTACTATTATAAATATTATTATTGCTAGATAAATACAGCATATATATACATTACCTGCATTTTTCTTTTTCTCTTTTATCTATATAATCTATATGTGTATCCTATATTATATATATATATATATATATTATCATTATACCATGATATTCACGAACACTGTATGTTTTAACAGAACCCAACTCCAGCACAGCCAGTGATCCCCTGTCACCAGCACCTACAAACCTGACTGTGAGATCAGGGTTTCAATACTATCAGGGAGTAGGCAAGTATACCTTGCCAAGTTTACTGTTTAAATTCAAATATTGTTATATGCTCTTGTTTCTGAATCTCATATAACTATGAGTACCTGAGACTACCTCAGGTACAGTCAACTGATACGTTGACAATTAGTATAATTAACTTAGTCTTACAGACTCACCAACAATTGTGAGAGTATCCTAATATTCTCTTAGACCCTATCACGGGTACATGCAACAAGGTTGCACTTTATTTTGGGATACAAGTTTACGTAGTTGATTAGCTACCAGTACGTACGACGTGCATCACGGCTTAGAACAAAATCATGAAAGTTATGACTTGGCATTAGTTACATTGGGCGGGGAGAACGACTAAAAGACGTATGGGACACCCACCTCTTTATCCCGATGTCGTACTCGATGGAGTGATACGGATGTTATATATATATTCCTGTGACCATACTAATCGTAGATGGAAAATTGTATAGTGCCCTTGAATGGGGGCATATGTGGCATATACTAGCCAGTCACTACGGATTGGTGAATTACGTTAGCATATGTCTAGCCACACTTTCCCATACGTACTAGGTTGTCTCAAATTGCATTCACTTAGATGGTTAGCACCCTGTATTTATTTATTCAGTATTTACATACATGGCATGTTATTTTTATATATCTTGTTACGTCCCACTGAGGACCTGGTTCCCTGCCAGGTTTAGATGAGACACTCTACCCCACAGTACATGGACCTGGACAGGAGATTGGATATGCCCCTGAGAAGGAGTCAGAGGAGATGCCATCAGAATCTGCCTGAGTACACCTGGAGTTGGAGCTACATATTTCGAGGACGATGCACTAGTTTATCTTATTTCAGCTTTTACTTATCTTTTGTAGTGGGTTTGTTCCCACCTGACTTTATCTGATTTGTGTATGACATTTCAGACTCAGCATCTATATATTCAGCACTATTTCCTATATTTCATGATATTCCTGTGGATGAGATAGAGTTACCTGTATTTAGACTTGTAGTATTTTAGGACAGCGTAGCACATCACTTTGGGTCCATTAAATTGGGTAATCCCTTAGTGACGTGTCAGCTGGCCAATGCCACGTGGCCTAGTTCCGTATATTTTTGGGACTGGGGCATGACAGACTCACTTGGGAGGCTTTCAGGGAGCTCTTCAAGGAGAAGTTCTTTCCTGATGTTGTCCTGGGAGCCTTGGAGAGTCAGTTCCATGACTTAGTCCAAGGGAGCATGTCCGTTGATGAGTACGCCGCAGAGTTTTGCCGCCTGAGCCGTTTTACGCCATCGATGATTAGAGATCCAGGAGACAGGGCCCGGAAGTTCAGAAAGGGGCTGACAAGAGATATTAAGTCTTGCACGTCGGGACGTCGCACTTCTACCTTCGAGGGCATTTTGATGGATGCCCAGATAGCTGAGGACGACTTAGACCTCAGGCCCAAGAGGGGACGCGATGTTTCAGGAGGAGCAAACAGTGGTGCAAGACCGGGCAAGCGTCCACACTTCCAGCAGCAGTAGAGGCCGTATCAACAGCAGTATCAGCAGCACCAGGCACCAGCCCGAGGACAGGCCCAGCACCAGCAGCAGAGACAGACTCAGCCCGCCGTCCAGTGTGCGTACTGCGGGAAGGCAGGACATACTAGAGAGATCTGCAGGAAGAGGTTGGGCACATGTTTGTCTTGCGGATCGACAGCACATCAGCTGAGGGATTGTCCTACCATCCAGGCTCGTCCAGGCCAGGGTGGAGCAGCCGCCTAGAGAGGACCAGCTAGGGTACCTACCGTACCAGGAGGCCAGCAGAGGGGACCTCCACTTCCACCATAGCAGCGGAGGTTTGCTCAGCACCAGCAGCAGAGAGGTGCACCCCAGGGGCGAGCATACGCCATGGCATTCGAGTAGGTCAAGCCAGCATGAGACTTAATTACAGGTTTAGTTCTTTTCGATTGCATTCCCGTATTTACATTATTCGACTCTGGCGCTTCCCATAGTTTCGTGTCTGTATCTTATGCACTTCAACATCATTTAGAGACAGAACCATTAGCTAGGACTTGCAAGATCACGACTGGCGGAGGTATTATCCTAGTCCGTGATTATTGCAAGGATCGGAGAGTGTCAGTAGGAGGCCGAGAGTTGAGCGTATGCTTACTTGTCATGTCACTTCTGGGGTACGATATTGTACTCAGAATGGACTGGTTGAGTAGGCATCATGCTACTATAGATTTTCGTGGAGGCAGAGTATTATTTCGACCACCAGGAGAGCCGGAGTTCGAGGTCGCCAGAGGAGCAGCGGAGCAGAGCAGGAGCACATTTTGCGGAGCCAGGATGGAAGAAGAGGAGTTGCCACATCCTCTGATAGCGGAGTTCCTGGATGTATTTCCAGAGGAGTTGCCAGGCTTGCCGCCAAACATAGATGTTGAATTCTCTATAGACTTGGTGCCAGGAGCTGTCATGACCCGCACCCGGTATAGGGGCACGAGAGCGTGGGTACGTCCAGCCTACGCCGCAGTATCGGCGGTAGAACGCTGTCAAGGTCACAGTAATACTAGATAACTAAACACCTGTCAATAATATACATCTCCATGATCTTACAATATAACTCAATCACCACAACTATAAGGCACGATAAAAGATAAAAGGGAATGACATAGTTAAACACTATGTCTTAAACATAAAGATACTCACAGTCTAGCTGTCCAACACAAGTCTCCAATTAAACTTAACATAGGACTAAACATAAACTGAAATATCCTCCATAAGTCTCAAGCATAAATAAATACTATCTAAATAGTTGTAGGCAAAGTCTCATCTAGAAGCATAGTCTCCTCTAGGATCTCTGGTGCATAGTCTGCTTCTATACCTGGTCCGTAATGCGTAGTACAGAAATCCTCAAGGTTCTCTGGAAAAAATATTCAGTCAGGATTGGAACGAAAATACACCTCTAACAGCAGTTCCACATATATTGACAAAAACTATAACACAGTGTAAATAAATACAAGACAGATATGAATAACTGGAAATAAGATACTGAAATAAGAAATGCTGGAGTAATACTGGAACATCATCATCGATATGCATCTGACAAGAAATAGAACTACAAGTGTACGCAAGTATGAAGAACTGGTATGTAAGTGTGTATAAGAACAACAACTAGAACATGTGGAAATACAAGATCAGTCTATCAAGATACATGTCAAGAATCATCTATCTAAGTGTGTGAAATATCAGTATATCATGTGATCGGCTTGGGTTATATGACTCATTACATGGATTAGCGATCATCCCGAACAGGTCAAGCTAACCGGAATGTAACAGCGATGAGGCATGTAAGGGTAAGGCTGCACCGACGTGAAATGTGGGTGAGCTAATGCTGCATGTAAGTTGGGTATGATCACATAAACTACTGATACTTCCCCGTTTCTCTCCAGCTAGCACGATGGATTCCAATCACGACTCCTCGTGACAGGTCTCAATGATGCCAACTCGTATAAAAAACAGTATCAGAGTCATGTATGCTATACAACAAGAATTATAGAGATAATCAACATAATGGAAACTGTCAGAGAATGTACTCGCCTGTGGTCCTTAGCTGGCAATACCAAAGTCCGGGTTCCAAGGTACCGTCTGAGTGATCCAACAGTCCTATAGATATATCATAAACACAATACTGCATCAGACATCACACTAATACACGATCAACAGGATGATCAAGGATCATACTAGGGGTCGCGTCTGTAATTGCTGTACATAACAGACAGTCAATGGTACGGTCTTGCCAGTACGTCAGTGTACATATGGCAGTCTACTATCATGCTACATGGTCACCGGTAGATGTAGCTACGGGGTATCCGTGGTCACGATCAAGACATCTTGGATATGTGATACATGGGACTTAATATGAACTAATCTCTCATCATACTAATTAATTACATTTATAATAGATATGTATAAGTGTATTAACCTAATTGAGCATTATACGGTTCGTAGGCATATATATTAACCTACATTAATTATGATTATAATACACATATTGATATACTAGGGAATACCTACACATTACTTATACGCAAGTATATAAATATTAGTTGGAAACATTATATATATACACCAATATACCAATATGTATGCAAGTACGTATATACATACGTCCCTAGTTACTTGTATACCATCGCAGGAAATGATGGGGACGTAGACAAGAGCTAACCTGCGCTCGGCACGACGACGATTACGAGGCGATGGTCACGAACAGGGAAGGCTGGTCGATGTGCAGGGTCGATCGTCGACTCCGGTCGTCGAGCAGTCAGTCCGTGCGGGAACTCCCGTTCGACAGCGTCGGTCTCCGCGGGAACTCCTCGGTCGGCAGCGTCGGTCTTCGCGGGAACTCCGGTCGGCAGCGCTCAGCGCTCGGGCTCGGCGTTCAGCGCTAGGGGCTCGGGCTCGGCGTTCAGTGCTCGGCGCTCGGCGTTCAGTGCTCGGGGCTCGGTCGGAATGACTCAGCGGTTAAGGCGAGAGCCCGCGGGTCATGGGGTGAGACTTCTGTCGTTCGGCGTTCGGGTGTTTGCTCGGCGTGGAGATGGGTAAGGGAAGGGGTCGGCTGAGGTTTTAGGATTTTAGGTTAAAGGAAAAGGAAGAAGTAATACTATGTATATATATAGGTAGTAGACTTGGGTTGACCTAGAATTAAGTTTGGTCAAGGCCCTATTGCGATTGGGCTTGCCATGGATAATTTTGATGGTTAGGGTTTTAAATAAATTAAAATGAATTTCTAGAATGTATTGGTTCAAGGGTTTGAAGCTATGGTTTCAAAGGAGTTGCTGTTAAATTACATATTCCCAAGAATCAAGAAATATAATGAAAGGGAAAATGGGTTTAATGAATTTACAGAAATTTGCATGAAATAGGCTTATTGTTTGCTTAAATCAAAATTAGATGCAAGGAGGTGTTCTACAATTCCATAGGAGTACAAGGACTGGATTTACGTAGGACACGAGCATTAATTAATGGTCTGGCGTATCCAGGACAGGGGTTCGAATCTAATGGAAGACAAGGATAGCGTCCTAGTTATTGAATAATGATAAAGTGTACAATCAATTAAGGTCATTATAAATTAAAGAAAATTGATTATCATACAATTATTTACTCATTAATTACGAAAAGACGAAATTACCCCTAATCCCAAAAAGTGGGGGTGACAAGTCTACCCTCCTTAAAGAATTTCGTCCTCAAAATTAAAATAAACTAGCACAAGAGCAAGCAATCAATTAATGAATTATACCTCAAGTCTCGAAGAGATATAGATACCGCTCGCGCATTTCGTCCTCTCTCTCCTAAGTTGATTCTCCTGGAGAGTGATTTCTCCATGCAACACGAACCAAGGGAATAGTCTGGTTCCGTAATATCTTTTCTCTACGATCCAAGATCTCCACCGGTTGTTCGGGATAGCGGAGTGTCGGTCCAATTTCGATTTTCGAGTGATCTAATACGTAACTAGGATCTACCACGTACCGTCTCAGCTGTGACACGTGGAACACGTTATGTACTCCATCTAGAGCAGGAGGCAAGTCTAGTCTATAGGCCACTGCACCGACCCTTGCAAGAATACTGAAGGGCCCGATGTATCGTGGGCTAAGCTTTCCTCCTCCGCCGAAACGAATCGTGCCTCGTGTCGGAGAAATCCGTAAGAACACCAAATTGCCAACCTAGAACAACGATTTTATCACACAATCTAAACGAGACAATCACAAACCAAACAAAATAATCAAAACAATACCTGAAACTCTAGGGGTCTACGGTGGCTATCGGCCCAATGCCGCTGTCTGTCCTGCGCCACTCGCAGTCTGTCTCTGATAAGTTTCACCTTTTCTGCTGCATCCACGACCATTTCTGGTCCTAACAAGGCTCTTTCTCCAACATCATCCCAAGATAAAGGGGTACGACACCTCCGTCCATATAAAGCCTCGAATGGTGACATCTCAATGCTGGCCTGGTAGCTGTTGTTGTAAGCAAACTCTACAAAGTGTAGATGATCCTCCCAAGAACCTCCGAGATCCAATACGCAAGTGCGTAGCATGTCTTCAAGGGTCTGAATCATCCTTTCAGACTGCCCGTCTGTCTGAGGGTGATAAGCGGTACTAAACTTGAGCTGAGTGCCCAAGCTAGACTGCAGGCTCCTCCAGAAATGGGAAGTGAAACGACTATCCCGATCTGAGACAATACTCACAGGAACTCCATGTAATCTGACAATCTGCTGTACGTACATCTCAGCTAGCTTCTCCGTCGAAGTACCCACTTTAAAAGGCAAGAAGTGTGCTGATTTGGTCAACCTATCTATGATGACCCAAATTGCGTCCTTTCCTCCTGTAGAACGAGGAAGTCCTGAAACGAAGTCCATATTTACGTGCTCCCACTTCCATTCTGGAATGGGTAAAGGTTGAAGCAATCCCCCTGGACTCTGTCGATCTGCTTTTACCTGTTGGCACACTAAACATCGGGATACGAAGCGTGCTACTTCGCGCTTCATACCATACCACCATACATGTCTCCTCAAATCTCGATACATCTTGTTGGCTCCGGGATGCATCGAGTACTGAGAGCGGTGTGCCTCCTGTAAAACTTCTTCGCACAGCTCTCCACTTGGCACACACATCCTCGTGCCATGTCGTAAGGATCCATCATCCGCAATAGTGAAATCGTCTATCAATCCTGCCTGAACTTGTGCCCTAATATTTCTTAGAGTCTCATCATCATACTGCGCAGCTCTAATTCTGTCTATCAGCTCTGATTGAATCTGCAGTCCCCACATCTGAATCTCAGCTCCTGGAACTAATACTTCAATTTTTAAGCTCTCAAGATCAGCTAATAAGTGTCTACCCGAAGTCAAACACATAGCCATTGGGTACCTGCTCAAGGCATCCGCAACTACGTTGGCTTTCCCTGAATGATATTGTAATAAGATATCAAAGTCTTTCATCAATTCCAACCACCTTCTCTGTCTCATATTCAGCTCCTTCTGTGTAAACACGTACTTTAAGCTCTTGTGGTCTGTGAAGATTTTCACAAGCTCTCCGTACAGATAGTACTTCCATAGCTTTAGGGCAAAGATAACTGCTGCTAACTCCAGATCGTGAGTGGGCTAGTTCTTTTCATGAGGGCGTAATTATCTTGAAGCATAGGCAATTACTTTCCTGTGTTGTTGAAGAACGCATCCCAACCCTTTTCCCGAAGCATCACTGTAGATAGTGAATCCACCTGTCCCTGATGGCAACGTCAAAACTGGCGTTGTCATCAATCTCCTTTTCAGCTCATCGAATGCGGCTTGACATTCTTCTGTCCAGACAAATTCCACATCTTTCTTGGTCAGCCTAGTCATTGGCTCTGTAATCTTGGAGAAGTCTTGTACAAATCTTCTGTAGTATCCTGCTAGTCCGAGAAAGCTCCTAATTTTAGCTACCGTGCTGGGGGTAGTCCATGACTTCACTGCCCCTATCTTCTTTGGGTTAACTGAAATTCCGTCACCTGTCACCATGTGTCCAAGAAATTCAACCTCTTCAAGAAAGAACTCACACTTTGAAAGCTTTTCGTATAATTTCTCTTTCCTGAGTGTTTCTAAGACTATTCTCAAGTGCTCTTCATGCTCTTCTGGGGTTTTTGAATATACTAGAATGTCGTCAATAAACACCACTACAAACTTGTCAAGATACTGGTGGAATACCTTGTTCATCAAGTTCATAAATACTGCTGGTGCATTGGTTAAACCAAACAACATTACTGTAAATTCAAACTGGCCATATCTGGTTCGAAAGGCAGTCTTCGGTATGTCTTCTTTCTTCACTTTCACCTGGTGATAGCCTGACCTCAAGTCTATTTTTGAAAACACCTTTGCTCCGCTCAATTGATCGAAAAGATCATCTATCCTCGGCAGCGGGTATTTATTTTTGATAGTGAGGTTATTCAAAGCTCTATAATCGATACACATACGTACCGTGCCATCCTTCTTCGGTACAAATAATACCGGTGCTCCCCATGGCGTTGAACTGGATATAATAAAACATTTGTCTTGCAGCTCCTCAACTTGTTTCTTTAGTTCTACCAATTCGTTGTTGTTAACTCTATAGACATGTTGTGAAATAGGCTCTGCTCCTGGTATCAAGTCTATAGAGAACTCAATGTCTCTGTCTGGTGGCAAATCTGGCAACTCCTCTGGAAATACATCCAGGAATTCTGCTATAAGTGGATGCGGTAACTCTTCTTCTTCCACCCTGGCTCCACAAAAAGTGCCTCTGCTCCGCTCCTCTGTTCCTCTGACAATCTTAAACTCTGGCTCTCCTGGTGGTCGAAATACTACTCTACCTCCGTGACAATCTATAGAAGCATGGTATTTACTCAGCCAGTCCATTCCGAGTACAATATCGTAATCCAGAAGTGGCATAACGAGTAAACTCACGCTCAACTCTCGGCCTTCCAATGACACTCTCCGATCCTTACAACAATCACGGACTAGGATAATGCCTCCTCCTGTCGTGATCTTGCAAGTCCTATCTAATGGTCCCGTTTCTAAATGATGTTTAATGGCATAAGATACAGATACGAAACTATGGGTAGCGTCAGAATCAAACAATGCAAGTGCTGGAATAGAATCGAGTAAAACTGAACCTGAAATCACGTCTCCAGCTGGCTCGGTCTCCTCGGTGGTCATGGCATAAGCTCGTCCTTGTGGTGCTCCTCTCTGTTGCTGCTGCTGCTGAGAAAACCTCTCCTGCTGTGATGGAAGTGGAGGTCCTCTCTGCTGGCCTCCTGGTACAATAGGTGCTCTGGCTGGTCCTCTCTGAGCGGCTCCTCCTCCTTGGCGATTCTGAATAGTTGGGCAGTCCCTCAGCTGATGTGCTGCTGATCCACACGATAAACAAGTGCCCAACCTTTTTCTGCAGATGTCTCTTGTATGTCCCATCTTTCCGCAATACGAACATGGGGTAACGAGCTGATTATGTCTTTGTGGTTGCTGTTGTTGAGCATGTCCTCGAACTGGTGCCTGTTGCTGGTGTTGTTGCTGGTGTTGTTGCTGGTACGGCCTATGTTGTTGTTGAAAGTGTAGGCGCTTGGCTGGTCCTGTGTTACCTCCTGTTGCTCCAGATGTATCGCGTCCTCTCTTGGGCCTGAGGTCCAAGTCGTCTTCGGCAATCTGGGCATCCATCAGAATACCCTCAAATGTAGCAGTACGTCGTCCCGAAGTACGAGACTTGATCTCCCTATTCAATCCTTTTCTGAATTTCCGAGCTCTATCTCCTGGGTCTCGAATCATTAATGGCGTAAATCGACTCAATCGACAAAACTCTACAGCATACTAGTCGACTGACATGCCTCATTGGACTAAGTCATGAAACTGACTTTCTAAAGCTCCCAAGGCTACGTCAGGAAAGAATTTCTCTTTGAAGAGTTCTTTAAAGTCCTCCCAAGTAAGTCCTTCAGCGGCGAGTCTCGGCTCTGTACGATACCACGTCAGTGCGATATCAAATATCTGACTGCCAGCGGCCTCCATCTGAAGAATCCCTGGAATCTCTGATAAGCGCAAATTCCTTTCTATGTCTTCTAACCATTCGTCAGCATATAGTATTCCTTCTGTGCCTTTGAACTCTCGAGGCATCATCCTCTTAAAGTCCACTATGGTACCGGGCCTCTGTTGTTGCTGACCTTGATGTTGCGGTTGTCGTGCTACTCTCTCCACAGCCTGGAGAGTCATCTGATGGGCATTCTCCATGCTCTCTCTCATCAGTTCGGTCTGCGCCTAGTGTGCTTCTGCTTGCATTCTCTGAGCCTCAGCTTGAACACGCTGAGCCTCTGTTGTTACTCTCTGGGCCTCTAGCATGCCCTGCATCAGTGCGAACATCTGTGCCCCGTCAGCGGGCACTCCTCCGGGAATCGGTGGTGGTGGAAGGTTGTCTGTCATAGTTGGGGCAATCCTCTGTATAGGTGGAGGAGGAATCCCGTTAGTTGCAGACACTCCCACACGAACAGGAGATGTAGGAGAATCTCCAGGTATCTGTTCATCAGGTTGAGAGGTGGCAGTCCTCTCTGAATTGGCTGCTCCCATTCTCATGGATCTAGTATTCGGTGACATCCTGAATACAGATCAAAGAATTAATTAAGGGGATAGATATGATATTATCAAGAAAGGATACTAAAGCGCTAAAGGAAGCAATCCATTAGAATAGCAATATGAAGTTCAGAATTTCCTAGTGCGATTGAGCATATTCTCATCCTAGATCCTATTTCCTATATCCTAGCACAGGCTCGCAGCAGTACAACTAAGTTGTCGCACTACTACGGTATCGCATAACTTGCGAGACTAGACCTGCATGGGCCACCACTAAAAATGTGTCACGACCCGCACCCGGCATAGGGGCACGAGAGCGTGGGTACGTCCAGCCTACGCCGCAGTATCGGCAGTAGAACGCTGTCAAGGTCACAGTAATACTAGATAACTAAACACCTGTCAATAATATACATCTCCATGATCTCACAATATAACTCAATCACCACAACTATAAGGCACGATAAAAGATAAAAGGGAATGACATAGTTAAACACCATGTCTCAAACATAAAGATATTCACAGTCTAGCTGTCCAACACAAGTCTCCAATTAAACTTAACATAGGACTAAACATAAACTGAAATATCCTCCATAAGTCTCAAGCATAAATAAATACTATCTAAATAGCTGTAGGCAAAGTCTCATCTAGAAGCATAGTCTCCTCTAGGATCTCTGGTGCATAGTCTGCTTCTATACCTGGTCCGTAATGCGTAGTACAGAAATCCTCAAGGTTCTCTGGAAAAAATATCCAGTCAGGATTGGAACGAAAATACACCTCTAACAGCAGTTCCATATATATTGACAAAAACTATAACACAGTGTAAAGAAATACAAGACAGATATGAATAACTGGAAATAAGATACTGAAATAAGAAATGCTGGAATAATACTGGAACATCATCATCGATATGCCTCTGACAAGAAATAGAACTACAAGTGTACGCAAGTATGAAGAACTGGTATGTAAGTGTGTATAAGAACAACAACTAGAACATGTGGAAATACAAGATCAGTCTATCAAGATACATGTCAAGAATCATCTATCTAAGTGTGTGAAACATCAGTATATCATGTGATCGGCTTGGGTTATATGACTCATTACATGGATTAGCGATCATCCCCAACAGGTCAGGCTAACCGGAATGTAACAGCGATGAGGCATGTAAGGGTAAGGCTGCACCGACGTGAAATATGGGTGAGCTAATGCTGCATGTAAGTTGGGTATGATCACATAAACTACTGATACTTCCCCGTTTCTCCCCAGCTAGCACGATGGATTCCAATCACGACTCCTCGTGACAGGTCTCAATGATGCCAACTCGTGTAAAGAACAGTGTCAGAGTCATGTATGCTATACAACAAGAATTATAGAGATAATCAACATAATAAAAACTGTCAGAGAATATACTCGCCTGTGTTCCTTAGCTGGCAATACCAAAGTTCGGGTTCCAAGGTACCGTCTGAGTGATCCAACAGTCCTATAGATATATCATAAACACAATATCGCATCAGACATCACACTAATACACGATCAACAGGATGATCAAGGATCATACTAGGGGTCGCGTCTGTAATTATTGTGCATAACAGACAGTCAATGGTATGGTCTTGCCAGTACGTCAGTGTACATATGGCAGTCTACTATCATGCTACATGGTCACCGGTAGATATAGCTACGGGGTATCCGTGGTCACAATCAAGACATCTTGGATATGTGATACATGGGACTTAATATGAACTAATCTCTCATCATACTGATTAATTATATTTATAATAGATATGTATAAGTGTATTAACCTAATTGAGCATTATACGGTTCGTAGGCATATATATTAACCTACATTAATTATGATTATAATACACATATTGATATACTAGGGAATACCTACACATTACTTATACGCAAGTATATAGATATTAGTTGGAAATATTATATATATACAACAATATACCAATACGTATGCAAGTACGTATATACATACGTCCCTAGTTACTTGTATACCATCACAGGAAATGATGGAGACGTGGACAGGAGCTAACCTGCGCTCGGCACGACGACGATTATGAGGCGATGGTCACGAACAGGGAAGGCTGGTCGATGTGCAGGGTCGGTCGTCGACTCCGGTCGTCGAGCAGTCAGTTCGCGCGGGAACTCCCGGTCGGCAGCGTCGGTCTCCGCGGGAACTCCTCGTTCGGCAGCGTCGGTCTCCGCGGGAACTCCGGTCGGCAGCGCTCAGCGCTCGGGGCTCGGGCTCGGCGTTCAGCGCTCAGGGCTCAGCGCTCGGGGCTCAGGCTCGATGTTCAGCGCTCGACGCTCGGCGTTCAGCACTCGGGGCTCGGTCGGAATGACTCAGCGGTTAAGGCGAGAGCCCACGGGTCGTGGGGTGAGACTTTCGGCGTTCGGCGTTCGGGTGTTTGCTCGGCGTGGAGATGGGTAAAGGAAGGGGTTGGCTGAGGTTTTAGGATTTTAGGTTAAAGGAAAAGGAAGAAGTAATACTATGTATATATATATAGGTAGTAGACTTGGGTTGACCTAGAATTAAGTTTGGTCAAGGCCCTATTGCGATTGGGCTTGCCATGGATAATTTCGATGGTTAGGGTTTCAAATAAATTAAAATAAATTTTTAGAATGTATTGGTTCAAGGGTTTGAAGCTATGGTTTCAAAGGAGTTGCTGTTAAATTACATATTCCCAAGAATCAAGAAATATAATGAAAGGGAAAATGGGTTTAATGAATTTACAAAAATTTGCATGAAATAGGCTTATTGTTTGCTTAAATCAAAATTAGATGCAAGGAGGTGTTCTACAATTCCATAGGAGTACAAGGACTGGATTTACGTAGGACACGAGCATTAATTAATGGTCCGGCGTATCCAAGATAGGGGTTCGAATCTAATGGAAGACAAGGCTAGCGTCCTAGTTATTGAATAATGATAAAGTGTACAATCAATTAAGGTTATTATAAATTAAAGAAAATTGATTATCATACAATCATTTACTCATTAATTACGAAAAGACAAAATTATCCCTAATCCCAAAAAGTGGGGGTGACAGGAGCGGAGCCCATTTCACAACATGTCTATAGAGTCAACAACAGCGAGCTGGCAGAACTGAAGAAGCAAGTTGAGGAGCTGCAGGACAAAGGCTTCATCAAATCCAGTTCATCACCATGGGAAGCTCCGGTATTGTTTGTACCGAAGAAGGACGGCACGGTGCGCATGTGCATCGATTATAGAGCTTTGAACAACCTCACTATCAAGAACAAATACTCGCTGCCGAGGATAGATGATCTTTTCGATCAGTTGAGCGGGGCGAAGGTGTTTTCGAAGATAGATTTGAGGTCAGACTATCACCAGGTGAAGGTGAAGAGAGAAGACACGCCGAAGACAGCCTTTCGGACCAGATATGGCTAGTTTGAGTTCATGGTAATGCCATTTGGTTTAACCAATTCACCGGCAGTATTCATGAACTTGATGAACAAGGTGTTCCACCAGTACCTTGGCAAGTTCATGGTGGTGTTCATCGACGATATTCTTGTGTATTCCAAGACCCCGGAGGAGCACGAAGAGCACCTGAGGTTGGTCTTAGAGACTCTCAGGAAGGAGGAGCTGTACGGGAAACTCTCAAAGTGCGAATTCTTCCTTGACAAGGTTGAATTTCTTGGGCATGTGGTGACGGGTGACGGAATCTCGGTTAACCCGAAGAAGATCGAGGCAGTGGAGTCGTGGGCTACCCCCAGTTCAGTAGCTGAGATCAGGAGTTTTCTCGGGCTAGCAGGATACTACAGGAGGTTTGTACAAGATTTCTCCAGGATTGCAGCGCCGTTGACCAGGCTGACCAGGAAGGATGTGGATTTTGTCTGGACGGAGGATTGCCAGGCCGTATTTGATGAGCTGAAGAAGAGATTGACGACAGCTCCAATTTTGACGTTGCCAGCAGGGACAGGTAGATTCACTATCTACAGTGATGCTTCAGGGAAGGGTCTGGGATGTGTTCTTCAACAGCATGGGAAGGTAATTGCCTATGCTTCCAGGCAGTTATGCTCTCATGAAAAGAACTACCCCACCCACGATTTGGAGTTGGCAGCGGTTATCTTCGCTCTAAAGCTGTAGAAATATTACCTGTACGGAGAGCATATGGAGATCTTCACAGACCATAAGAGCTTGAAGTACGTGTTCACACAGAAGGAGCTGAACATGAGGCAGAGGAGGAGGTTGGAGTTGATGAAGGACTTCAATATCTCATTGCAGTACCACCCAGGAAAGGCCAACGTAGTCGCCGATGCCTTGAGCAGGTATCCGATGGCTATGTACTTGACGACGGATAGACATTTGTTGGCTGATCTGGAAAGCTTGGAAATTGAGGTGTTAGTCCCCGGTATTGAGATTCAGATTTGGGGATTACAGATACAGTCCGAGCTGATGGACAGAATCAGAGCTGCGCAGTATGATGATAAGGCTCTGAGGAGTATCAGGGCACAGGTTCGGATCGGATTGTCAGACGACTTTACTATCGCAGATGATGGGTCTTTACGGCACGGCACGAGGATGTGTGTGCCGAGCGGGGAGCTGCGCGAGGAGATTTTGCAGGAGGCACACCGCTCTCAGTACTCGATGCATCCCGGAGCCAACAAGATGTATCGAGACTTGAGGGAGCAAGTATGGTGGTATAGAATGAAGCGCGAGGTATCACGCTTCGTATCCCGGTGTCTAGTGTGCCAGCAGGTAAAGACGGACCAGCAAAGGCTAGGTGGATTGTTTCAACCTTTACCTATCCCAGAGTGGAAGTGGGAGCACGTAACCATGGATTTCGTTTCAGGGCTTCCGCATTCTCCATGAGGGAAGGACGCGATTTGGGTCATCGTGGATAGGTTGACCAAATCAGCCCACTACTTACCTTTCAAGGTGGGCACGTCGACAGAGAGGCTAGCAGAGATGTACGTGCGGCAGATTGTCAGGCTTCATGGAGTTCCTGTGAGCATCATCTCGAATTGGGATAGTCTTTTCACTTTTCACTTCTGGAGGAGTCTGCAAGCTAGCTTGGGCACTCAGCTCAAGTTCAGTACCGCATACCACCCCCAGACAGACGGGCAGTCTGAAAGGACTATTCAGACTCTCGAGGATATGCTACGCACTAGAATTCTAGGTCTCGGAGGTTCTTGGGAGGATCATCTACACCTGGTAGAGTTTGCTTACAACAACAGCTACCAGGCCAGCATCGAGATGTCGCCATTTGAGGCTCTTTATGGACGAAGGTGTCGTACACCGTTATCTTGGGACGACGTTGGAGAGAGAGCCTTGCTAGGACCAGAAATGGTCGTGGATGTAGCAGAAAAAGTAAAACTCATCAGAGACAGACTGCGAGTGGCGCAGGACAGACAGCAGCATTGGGCCGACAGCCACCGTAGACCCCTTAAGTTTCAGGTATAGACTGTTATTTTCTGGCTTGTGATTGCTTTGTTTAGACTGTATGTTGAGACTGTTTTGTTCTAGGTTGGCGATCTAGTGTTCCTACGGATTTTTCCGACGCGGGGCACGATTCATTTTGGTGGAGTCGGAAAGCTTAGTCCACGCTACATCAGACCCTTCGGTATTCTTGCGAGGGTCGGTGCAGTGGCGTATAGACTAGACTTGCCACCTGCACTAGAGGGAGTGCATATCGTGTTCCACGTGTCGCAGCTGAGGCGGTACGTGGCAGACCCTAGTCACGTACTAGATCACTCGGAGATCGAGGTTGGTCTGACTCTCAGCTACCCTGAGCAGCCCGTAGAGATCTTGGATCGCAGAGAGAAGGTGTTGCAGAACCAGACTATTCCTTTGGTTCGTGTTGCATGGAGACATCACTCTCCAGGGGAGTCGACCTGGGAGAGAGAGGACGAAATGCGCGAGCAATACCCATATCTCTTCGAGACTTGAGGTATAATTCCTTATCTGATTTTGTTCTTGTTCTAGTTCAATCCAATTTCGAGGATGAAATTTTTTTAGGAGGGTAGACTTGTCACTACCACATTTCCGGATTAGGATATTAGTATAATTTCTCTATTTAATTTAATTATTTAAATAATTAATATGATGAGTTTTATTAAATAATTATGAGGTGTTCTTAATGTTAGGTTTTAGGTTAAACCCTAAAAACCCAATAGGCTTAACCCTAGTGACCAAACCCTAATTGGTATTCTAAGTTTTAGTGAAACCCTAGTTATTTATTTTAGTTTTAGGTTCAAACCCTAGAAATGACTAAACCCTAATTAATTAGATTTCTTCATGACTAAACATGAAGGGTTAATTAATCCTTTGCATTTGAAACCCTAACCCTAGCCCTATATAATGAAGGAAAGCCTCCCTCAAGCTTTTCCTTCATGAAGAAAGCCAAAACCTAGCCTCCATTAGAAAAACCTTTCCCTCCCCATAAAATTTCAGAATTTCAAACCCTAGAAATCCCTTTTCCTCCTCCATAAAAGAAAATCAAGGAGCTTGGACCAAGAAGACTTGAAGAAAGAGGACCTACATTAGAAAACCATCTCCCAATAGGTGAGAACCCAAATTTAATCTATTTTAATTCTGTTTTTCGTTATTGTTTGGCCATTAGGAGCCCACAAATTGGTTTAGATTTCGATTTTAGGATTTCTACATGAAGACCTAGGAGAATCTAGGGTTTGGTGTTCATACGGGTATTTTTCCCCAATTTTAGGAGCCCTAATTCTAGGGGTTTGCATGTAGACCTGATTACATCTCCTACGTGTAGGTTAGATCTCGATTTTTAGGGTTTTGATTTGAGGATTCATGGGTTCTTATGTAAATTCATTTTTCTGCACTTCATGTGTTTGATGAAATGATCACTAAGGGAATAGCTTTCTAATCTATTCAATATAACCTATTTTAATGTATGATATATATATATATATATATATATATATATATATATATATATATATATATATATATATATATATATATATATATTTATGCATACGTATATAGTGGTGTTGTTTGATTTGAAGGGTGTTGAGCAGTCGAGTTTTGGAGATGGGCTGTGTGCTGTGTGCATTGGGGGTCCTGTGCACAGTCGGGTGAGATTTCAGTGTGTGTAGCAGTGTTGTGTGACACTGTGTTCAGTGTACTTGATACTGTGGGTGTTAGGGTTCTTGTATCAGTGCCTATGTGAGTTTAGAGTATCAGTATCTGGGGAGTGTGTGTCCTGTGTAAGAACTTATGTCTGTGTGTGCCGGTGAGTTGTTTCTGTGTGTGTGTGTGTGAGTATGTGTGTGTGTGAGTATCTGTGTGTGTGAGTATCTATGTGTGTGAAATCTGTGTGTGAGTATCTGTGTGTGTGAGAACCTATGTCTGTGTGTGCCAGTGAGTTGTACATGTGTGTGTGTGAGTACCAGTACCTGTGTGTGTGTTTTGCCTATGTTAGAGTGTCAGTAGGATTGTAGGTTTAGTGATTCAGTGTGTCTCAGTAAGTGAGTAATAGTGTATCAGTGTCGAGTTCTTGTGTATTAAGTGATTCAGTGAAAGTTTTGTGTACAGAATGTATCAGTGTGTAGACTGAGAAATTCTCAGTAAGCAGTGTGTGAGTGTGTGTGCCTGTGAGGCATGTGTGTTAATATCAGTTTTGACACTGTATATCTGTGTATCTGTGAACTGTGTATTTGCGAAACCTGTGTGTCCCTGAGTAGGGAATTGTGTTGTGTTGTATTTCAGCAGCTAGCATTCAGTTCAGTGTGTGTGAGTGCCTGTGTGAGTACCTGTGTGTGTGTGAGAATATGTGTGAGTGAACCTGTGTGTGTGTGAATCTGTGTGTGTGAGTATCTTGTGTTATCTGTGTGTGTATCAGTGTATATCTGTGTGTGTGTGTGTGTGTAGCTGTGTGTATATATTTGTGTGTGAGTTTCAGTGATGTGTCTGGGTGTGTATCAGTTTAGTCAGGGGCATATGTGTGTGTGTGTGTAGCTGTGCGTGTATGTCTGTGTGTGAGTTTCAGTGATGTGTCTGTGTGTGTATCAGTTTAGTCAGGGGCATGTGTGTGTGTGTAACCTGTGTGTGTGTATACCTGTGTGTGGGTGTATCAGTAACTAGTTTAAGCCATGCCTGTGTAAGTCTGAATATTTTCAACTGTGTGTGTGAGTGATATATTAGCAGTGCAGTAGCAGTTCAGGGACTGTGAGTTCCTGTGTGTTTAGTGTGAGTTTAGTTTCTTTGAGGGATCAGTTGGTATCAGTTAGTGTAGAGAGTTGAGATTCCAAGTATAGTGTCAAGGTATCTCACTAGTAAGTTGGGTTGATGAGAGGGTAGCTAATATGTATATCACCTATAGTTATATAACTAAGGTAAAATAAGTTAGATACTATATTATTACTAAAATAGAAACGAATTATAATTACTAACTAGTATAGGTGGATACCTTAGTATCAATGACAATTATAGTTAATATTGACTAGTATAGTTAGGTGGTGCATAGTCAGCTTATCAAAGACCTAGAAATGACCCTGTACCTAGCATAGAACTAGGTATGCATGTAGCCTTTTCAAAACACTTTTTGATATGGATATTTGATATTTTTAGGTGACTGTGATTTCATCTTGGACATCGACCCTCGCACTTTCCTCGGGACCACAGGCGAGTACATTCTCTGACAGTTTTCGCTTTTGTTGATTACTTCTATAATTCTAGTTGTATTATATACTTGATTCTGACACTGTGGATACACGGTTTAGCACCCTAGATATCCGTCATGAGGAGTCGTGATTGGAATCCATCGTGCTAGCTGGGGATGGGGAAATATTAGTAGATTATGTGATCATATCCAACTCTACATGCATCATAGCTCACCCCACATCTCACGTCGGGTGCGGCCTGACCATTACATGCCTCATAGCTATTATATATGATTTGCCTGACTATTACTTGCATCATAGCTAACAAGATGGTTAGCCTGACCTACATGAATCATAGCTAATCATATGTTACCAGCCTGATCTAGTCCCAAGCCGATCACATAATAAACTGATATTTCAAACACTTAGCCAGATGTTTATTCTTTATTTCAGATTCACTTGTTATAGCATTCACTTGTATATTGTTCATTGCTAGATGTTCTATTATGTAAACACCCTAAAATTTCAGAAATAAAGTTTAATACAATTTTTCCCGTATTTTTGGTGTTCTTCCGGAATTTACAGCTAAGGTGATTTGGGTTAAATAATTTTTAGTGTGACTTAATGGAGTTAAAATATTCTGGAAGTAAAAATTTATTGTGTATAATGGAGAACCGGACGCATGGCATTTTTCGGTGAATTTATTGGACACCGGAGCAACGAATCGAGGACCAAAAGCTTTAGATTTGTGAACCGAACCCAAAACGGAGCCCGAACCAAACCAACCCGACCCGCAGGGGGAAACCCTAGCTGCCGGAGTTCCTGTAGCAGCTATAAAGAGGCTGCCTCGACATCCGTGCTGCTCTTCTCCAACTAGCTGCCACCGAAACCCTAGGTTCTCCTCAGCCGCGTGTCCACTTCCATCCGCCGCAGAGTCGACCCCGCCGCCGCTTCACAGCAAGCCCGACTCCTCGTCGCCGCTGAACCGACCAACCCCCGATCGCTGCCGCCTCACAGCCGATCGGCTTCCCCGGACCAAGCCGCTGCCCACAGCCCTATCGTCGACCCTCGGCCCACCGCCTCGCAGCGACTCCGCCACCGACCCCTGTGCTCGACCCGCCGTCGACGGTTCAGCCGAGTCTCCACCGCTCGACCCTCCGCACGGCCGTGAACCCATCGACCCCCCTGCCGACGAGCCGAGCACGACCCGACCTTCCTCAGCCCTCGACCCGCCGCCAGGACACCCGACGCCGGCTTCCACTGACCGCAGCAACTCCGTCAGGACAGTTCGAATCGGACACAACGAACCGTACTCACGGTCACGTGAAAAACAGATTCACGGGGCCCTGTTCAGGTACCGTTTTCTCCCTCATCGCAACTCCGATTTCATTTCCGTCGATTGCTATGCGTAGACTGTATAACCCTCTCGGTGCCCGTGCAACTCGCTCGGTGCAGCGCGTCCTGTAGTGATCGTACACCGCGATCCAAAACAGGAAGAAACAACGCCCTGTTTCACCTCGGAACTGAGTCCGCCCCGCCAATCGGGACGACTTGGTCGCACGCGGTCTTTACCAAACTGTGCGCGACGTTGATACGGTCGTGTGGGTTTTCGCAGAAGTTGATTCGGAGGTGCGTGCACCCCGGAATCAACGCGTATCCGCCGACGACACCCCGTATCCGTTGATCCTGGAACACGCTGTAACTTCGTGTACACACGTCGGATCGAGACGAAACTTGCGCCATCAGATCCGTAGTAATACGCTGGTCCTGTGAGCCAAGTTTGGTTCGATTCTGAGGACGTTGACAAAATCACGTATCGTGGGCCCCACAGGCTCCACTTGACGGGTGATTTTGTGATCGGCTCATCGGAATCCAATTCTGGAAGTTCCGTTGGGTTCGTATCATCGTTCCTGACTTGTAGACACTGAGTTTGCAGAATTTGGAGACCTTTGACCCTGACCCGCTTTTCGGTGCAAAGTGGGCCCGCATGTGGAACCCGCTTTGGCCCGAAAATGACCTTTTTGCCCCTGTGTCCAAATTGGACGTAAGGACAGGCATTTCCAGCTATTTGGCATCTTCTGAGACTGTTGGTGATATTTATTACAGCTTTTGGAGTAGTTTCCACCGGATCCACAGATACCAGGACAGTTGTTGATATTCGGACATCAGGCAAGTGTACCTTGCCAAACTCTGCAGTTTAGTTATCTATTTTCCTTGTTTTATATATATTGCTGTGCATGCTCAACCTAGGACCGTGTGACGTACTTAGCGTCCGATTATCAGTCGGGTGCCGACACTGTGCGCAGTGTTGGGTACGGTCATCTAGAGATGGACATCCGTGACACTTTATTCTTGTACTTGTCTTATCAAGTACCATATGACCCAGGACACTTGACACTATTCATGAGACAGGATTTTCCCGAGATATTCGTGGTGATTCTGTATAGGATACAGGACATGGACATTATATTATTAGATACTTATGACTGGTTGCATTTAGCTATGATCGCGCTTGACATGGGCATGAGACGTTGTGGTCATGATATGCGTGGTTACATTGGGTGGGGAGAGACACACAGGCTACAGGCTGTATTTATGTATATCTTCTATTATTGAGAGGTCGCAGGTTCTCGTAGCAGAGCCTGACCCACTACCGGTTATTACCGCTACCGGCTCCCCGACACAGAGCTTGTAGTGGCTCAGCCTGAGACTAGTGATGCTCTCACTTGCATTTACACTTAGATGGTTACATATTTACCCCATTGTTCATTTAGTTATTTATTTGCTGCACTGCTTATCTGTATTTATTGGCATGTTCTTTCTTGTACCTTGCTATGTCCCCTGAGGACCTGGATCCGGATTTTGTTCCCCAGATTTTACAGACGTGGTTTATCCCGAGATCTACGGGACTGGAGCAGGAGCTGATCCAGGAGTCGTACCACCATCTGAGGACGAGGTCTTAGCTGAAGACTTCTCTTGAGCATCCATGTTCATGCTCAGCTTTCATTTATTTATTTCAGTCTTTCATATTCTGGTCAGATGAACCATTGTACTAGATATTTATCGGGTTGTTCCCCGAAGTACTTTGTAGGACTTGCTGATGATTTACATTCTTTATTTATTCTGTGGATCATGTTTTATATCTTGTGTGGATGAGATTAGTTGTGCCATGATTGTCGTAGACTTGTTTTACAGCTTAAGTATGCCCTGATGGATCCATTATATTGAGTTGGTCCATCGGTGCGTACTGCTGGCCGTTGCCACGCGTCTGGTCCCACGGTATTTTGGGACTGGGGCGTGACATGGTTTTTGTGGTGGCCCATGCAGGTCTACGACTAAATAGTTCGGTTTCAACTTAGGGACCGGACCAGCCTGCCCTAAGGATAGTATCAATCATAGGATCTCATCCATCATTTAACCAGTTGTTGAACTCTATATCGAACTCAAAATTTGTTACTTGAACTGCATCCTGTATTGATTCCTCTGAGCGTTCTCATAGTTTATCTTTTGATTTCAGAGCAATGGATTCCGGGAACAGAGATGATATCCCTTTGGAGACACCACACGACGCTGTGGTTACTTATGGAGACGAAGTGACACCAGGGGATGGTGGACAAGCACCGCAGAGTGATCAAACCGGGCAGCCTAATCCAAGGTTCCGGAGAGATGATATTCCACCACCACCTCAGTTCACTCCCCAGATGCCAGTATTCCCGTCAGGACAAGCCATGGACGGACAACAAATGTTCCAGATGATGTATGCTATGATGCAAGCACAACAGCAAGTTCAGCAAGAGGCTCATCGGCAGGAGGCCGAGTATCTGAGGACCAGCCTGGTATCCGCAATGGAGCAGGCAAATCCGGCAGCGAGGAGAACATCGACGGGATCTATCACCGATTTCCGTCATCTCAAGCCTCGCATGTTTTCCGGTAAAGAAGGGCCAACGGAAGTTCATGAGTGGCTCACCAACATTCAGCATCAGTTGGAAGCCGCTGAACTTCCAAGAGAGAAGTGGATGACTGCAGTCAGAATGCAGTTGACTGATAATGCGCATCACTGGTGGTTAGCAGAAGAAAGAAGGCTTGGACAGGACCGAGTCACATGGGAAGAGTTCTCCAGACTCTTCCAAGAGATGTACATTCCAGCCATTGCACGGTCAGAACTCAGAGACAGGTTCAACCGCCTTATCCAAGGCAGCATGTCAGTAGAGGAATACAATGCGGAATTTATTCGCCTGAGCCGCTTTGCCCCGACATTGATTTCAACGGAGGAAGAAAAAGCAGAGAAGTTCTTTGACGGCTTGAAGTTCGAGCTTCAGAAAGTGATTGGAACGGTAGCACCTACCTCTTATACCGATGTCCTTGCAGCAGCCCGACGCTTGGAGCGCGTCACCAGGAGGGAATCTAATCTGAAGAGGCCTATCACATCAGCACAATCCAGGCCAGCACATGGGGATTCGGCAAAGCGAACCCAAAGGGGTATGCCAGATAGAGCAGCACAGAGAGACAGACCTCTTCCTACTTGTCACCACTGCGGCAAGGTAGGACACATTGAGAAGGAATGCAGGCGTAAGTTGGGGCTGTGTTTGAGCTGCGGATCCAACCAGCACTTTTCCAGGGACTGTACTGAGCGCCGGGACGGAGCGCCAAGACTAGCATTACCTGCACCACGACCAGCTTATCCAGCAGCAGGAGGCCAGCAGACAGGAGTTGGTGGGGTCAGACCACCAGCCCCAGGAGGGAATCAGCAGAGACCACCACTGGCACCACAGGAAGCCTTATTTCAGCAAGCTCAGCAGCAGCAGAGAGGTCCAGCTCAGGGACGGGCACAGGCATTCCCACTAGCTGTTGAGGAGGAGGCTACAGCAGGCGAAGTCATCGCAGGTACTATTTTAGTAGCTTCATTACCAGCTGTAGCATTATTTGATTCTGGAGCATCGCATTCATTTATAGCAGCTAGCTTTGTAGCCACCCATAGAGTAGCTACCGCACCCCTTCCGAAGATGAAGAGGATTCTTACGGGAGGCGGTATTATTCCGGTTAGTGACGTCTGTAGATCATGTTCTGTAGTGGTTTGTGGCCGAGAAATGCGAGCTCAATTTCTAATCTTTTCCATGCCGGATTATGATGTCGTACTTGGTATGGACTGGTTAAGTCAGTACCATGCGACTCTTGATTGCCGACTTGGGCGGGTTATATTTAGACCGCCAGGACACCCAGAATTTGAGTTTCTCCGCGGAGCAGTAGAGCAAGGAGTTCAGCCTACTCTTAGGGTATTATCTGTAGAAGAGGAGACAGGTTACCCAAGAGTCATATCAGAGTTTGTGGATGTATTTCCTGATGATCTTCCAGGTTTACCGCCTGATCGGGAAATAGAATTCACAATAGACTTAACTCCAGGAGCAGAGCCAATCACTTCATCGGTTTATCGGCTAGCACCTAAGGAGTTAGTGGAGTTGAAGGAACAGGTTGATGATCTTTTGGAGAAGGGTTTCATTCGGCCCAGTGTTTCACCTTGGGGAGCACCCATCTTATTTGTGCCGAAGAAGGATGGAACAGTACGGTTGTGTATTGATTACCGGGCACTAAATGCCGTGACCATCAAGAACAGGTATCCCTTACCACGCATTGATGATCTATTCGATCAATTGAGTGGTGCAAGGGTATTCTCGAAGATTGACCTTAGATCCGGCTATCATCAGATCAAGGTAAGGAAGGAAGACATCCCGAAGACAGCTTTCAGGACGAAGTATGGGCATTATGAGTTCTTGGTGATGCCGTTTGGTTTAACCAACGCGCCAGCAGTGTTCATGAGCTTAATGAACAGGGTCTTTCATCAATTCTTGGATAAATTCGTAGTGGTATTCATCGACGACATTCTCATATATTCCAAGAGCCCTGAAGAGCACGAGGAGCATCTTAGAATCGTGTTAGAGACCTTGAGACAGGAGAAGTTATATGCCAAGCTCAGTAAGTGTGAGTTCTGTATGGACAGAGTGCCTTTCTTGGGGCACATCATATCAGGAGAAGGACTTTCAGTGGATCCAGAGAAGGTAGCAGCAATTGAGACTTGGCCTACACCTACATCAGTAGCAGAGGTGAGAAGTTTCCTCGGACTTGCAGGATATTACCGAAGGTTCGTAGAAAATTTCTCAAGGATTGCAGAACCAATGACAAAGCTAACACGAAAGGATCAGGAGTTTGTATGGACAGAAGACTGCCAGAAGGCTTTTGAAGAACTGAAGAGAAGATTAACAACAGCACCTGTCTTGACTCTTCCTTCAGGGTCAGGAGGTTTTGTTGTTTACAGTGATGCATCCGGCAGTGGACTAGGATGTGTTTTGATGCAACATGGCAAAGTCATTGCTTATGCGTCGAGACAGTTGAAGGACCACGAGAAGAACTACCCCACGCATGATCTGGAGCTAGCAGCAGTGATATTTGCATTGAAGATATGGAGGCACTACCTTTATGGAGAGAGGGTAGAAATCTTTACTGACCACAAGAGCCTGAAGTATGTGTATACTCAGAAGGAGCTTAACATGAGACAGAGACGTTGGCTGGAACTGATGGTAGATTTTGACATCGATCTGCAGTATCATCCGGGAAAGGCGAATGTTGTTGCAGATGCACTCAGCAGGAAGCCTACGGCTTATTTCTTGACAATGCAGCCCGAGTTATTGAAGGACTTACAGGAGTTACAGATAGAGGTTATCGTACCGGGACAGAATGGCTTGATGGCTAACCTTGAGGTTCAGTCATCACTAGTGGAGAAGATTAAGGAAGCATTGCCCACCGATGCTAGATTCCGAAGACTCAAAGAAAGGACAGAAGCAGGTATTCAGACAGGACTTCGCATTCACGAAGACGGGACATTGAGATTTGGAAACCGCTTGTATGTTCCAAATGGAGAATTGAGACAGGAGTTAATGACTGAAGCACATAGCTCTATGTATTCTGTTCACCCAGGAGGAACTAAGATGTACAGAGACTTGAGACAGTATTACTGGTGGCATGGAATGAAGAGAGAGATCGCCAGATTTGTGGCCAAATGCTTAGTCTGCCAGCAAGTAAAGGCCGAGCATCAGAGAACTGCAGGTATGTTACAACCGCTCCCGATACCGGAATGGAAGTGGGAGCACATCACGATGGACTTTGTCACCGGATTTCCGAAGAGCCCCAGCGGAAGAGACGCAGTATGGGTGATAGTGGATCGACTCACTAAATCGGCACACTTCTTGCCATTTAGAGTTGGACAATCCACAGAGGTACTAGCTGGCATGTATATGCGACAAATTGTCAAATTACATGGAGTGCCTGTTAGCATTGTATCGGATCGAGATTCAAGATTTACATCTCATTTCTGGAGAAGCATGCAAGAGAGTCTAGGCACCAGACTCAAATTCAGCACGGCATACCACCCGCAGACAGATGGACAATCGGAGCGCACCATTCAGATCTTAGAGGACATGTTGAGATCATGTATGCTCGATTTCGGAGGATCTTGGGAAGATCATTTGCACTTAGTAGAGTTCTCCTACAATAACAGTTATCAGGCCAGCATCCAGATGGCGCCATTTGAAGCTTTATACGGAAGGAAGTGCAGATCACCTGTGTGTTGGAGTGACGTTGGTGAACGTCAAATACTAGGTCCAGAATTGGTAACGCAGACGGTGGAGAAGGTAAAGCAGATACAGAATCATCTACGAGCAGCTCAGGACAGACAGAAGCATTGGGCAGATACACACAGACGTCCCCTAGAGTTCAAGGAAGGAGATCATGTGTTCTTGAGGATTTCGCCCACTCGTGGTACTATCAGATTCGGGAGCAGAGGCAAGCTGAGCCCAAGGTATATTGGGCCATTTGACATTCTAGAGCGCGTTGGTGAGGTGGCTTATCGGCTTGCATTACCTCCATCCTTAGAGGGAGTGCATGACGTATTCCACGTCTCCCAGTTGCGAAGGTACGTGACCGACCCAAGTCACGTAGTCGATCATTCAGAGATCGCAGTAGGCCCGAGCTTGAGATATGAGGAACAACCAGTTGGCATCCTCGACGTCAGTGAGAAGACATTGCGGGGACAGACGATCCGACTGGTCCGAGTAGCATGGAAACATCATTCACCAGGCGAATCGACTTGGGAACGAGAAGATAGTATGCGTCAGCGATACCCCCACTTGTTCGAGGAGGCAGTTGTAAACTAGGCCACCTTGTACTTCCATAACTTTTTCTTTAGCAGCTCATTCTTTGATTGCGAGGACGCAATCCTTTTAAGGAGGGAAGATTGTAAACACCCTAAAATTTCAGAAATAAAGTTTAATACAATTTTTCCCGTATTTTTGGTGTTCTTCCGGAATTTACAGCTAAGGTGATTTGGGTTAAATAATTTTTAGTGTGACTTAATGGAGTTAAAATATTCTGGAAGTAAAAATTTATTGTGTATAATGGAGAACCGGACGCATGGCATTTTTCGGTGAATTTATTGGACACCGGAGCAACGAATCGAGGACCAAAAGCTTTAGATTTGTGAACCGAACCCAAAACGGAGCCCGAACCAAACCAACCCGACCCGCAGGGGGAAACCCTAGCTGCCGGAGTTCCTGTAGCAGCTATAAAGAGGCTGCCTCGACATCCGTGCTGCTCTTCTCCAACTAGCTGCCACCGAAACCCTAGGTTCTCCTCAGCCGCGTGTCCACTTCCATCCGCCGCAGAGTCGACCCCGCCGCCGCTTCACAGCAAGCCCGACTCCTCGTCGCCGCTGAACCGACCAACCCCCGATCGCTGCCGCCTCACAGCCGATCGGCTTCCCCGGACCAAGCCGCTGCCCACAGCCCTATCGTCGACCCTCGGCCCACCGCCTCGCAGCGACTCCGCCACCGACCCCTGTGCTCGACCCGCCGTCGACGGTTCAGCCGAGTCTCCACCGCTCGACCCTCCGCACGGCCGTGAACCCATCGACCCCCCTGCCGACGAGCCGAGCACGACCCGACCTTCCTCAGCCCTCGACCCGCCGCCAGGACACCCGACGCCGGCTTCCACTGACCGCAGCAACTCCGTCAGGACAGTTCGAATCGGACACAACGAACCGTACTCACGGTCACGTGAAAAACAGATTCACGGGGCCCTGTTCAGGTACCGTTTTCTCCCTCATCGCAACTCCGATTTCATTTCCGTCGATTGCTATGCGTAGACTGTATAACCCTCTCGGTGCCCGTGCAACTCGCTCGGTGCAGCGCGTCCTGTAGTGATCGTACACCGCGATCCAAAACAGGAAGAAACAACGCCCTGTTTCACCTCGGAACTGAGTCCGCCCCGCCAATCGGGACGACTTGGTCGCACGCGGTCTTTACCAAACTGTGCGCGACGTTGATACGGTCGTGTGGGTTTTCGCAGAAGTTGATTCGGAGGTGCGTGCACCCCGGAATCAACGCGTATCCGCCGACGACACCCCGTATCCGTTGATCCTGGAACACGCTGTAACTTCGTGTACACACGTCGGATCGAGACGAAACTTGCGCCATCGGATCCGTAGTAATACGCTGGTCCTGTGAGCCAAGTTTGGTTCGATTCTGAGGACGTTGACAAAATCACGTATCGTGGGCCCCACAGGCTCCACTTGACGGGTGATTTTGTGATCGGCTCATCGGAATCCAATTCTGGAAGTTCCGTTGGGTTCGTATCATCGTTCCTGACTTGTAGACACTGAGTTTGCGGAATTTGGAGACCTTTGACCCTGACCCGCTTTTCGGTGCAAAGTGGGCCCGCATGTGGAACCCGCTTTGGCCCGAAAATGACCTTTTTGCCCCTGTGTCCAAATTGGACGTAAGGACAGGCATTTCCAGCTATTTGGCATCTTCTGAGACTGTTGGTGATATTTATTACAGCTTTTGGAGTAGTTTCCACCGGATCCACAGATACCAGGACAGTTGTTGATATTCGGACATCAGGCAAGTGTACCTTGCCAAACTCTGCAGTTTAGTTATCTATTTTCCTTGTTTTATATATATTGCTGTGCATGCTCAACCTAGGATCGTGTGACGTACTTAGCGTCCGATTATCAGTCGGGTGCCGACACTGTGCGCAGTGTTGGGTACGGTCATCTAGAGATGGACATCCGTGACACTTTATTCTTGTACTTGTCTTATCAAGTACCATATGACCCAGGACACTTGACACTATTCATGAGACAGGATTTTCCCGAGATATTCGTGGTGATTCTGTATAGGATACAGGACATGGACATTATATTATTAGATACTTATGACTGGTTGCATTTAGCTATGATCGCGCTTGACATGGGCATGAGACGTTGTGGTCATGATATGCGTGGTTACATTGGGTGGGGAGAGACACACAGGCTACAGGCTGTATTTATGTATATCTTCTATTATTGAGAGGTCGCAGGTTCTCGTAGCAGAGCCTGACCCACTACCGGTTATTACCGCTACCGGCTCCCCGACACAGAGCTTGTAGTGGCTCAGCCTGAGACTAGTGATGCTCTCACTTGCATTTACACTTAGATGGTTACATATTTACCCCATTGTTCATTTAGTTATTTATTTGCTGCACTGCTTATCTGTATTTATTGGCATGTTCTTTCTTGTACCTTGCTATGTCCCCTGAGGACCTGGATCCGGATTTTGTTCCCCAGATTTTACAGACGTGGTTTATCCCGAGATCTACGGGACTGGAGCAGGAGCTGATCCAGGAGTCGTACCACCATCTGAGGACGAGGTCTTAGCTGAAGACTTCTCTTGAGCATCCATGTTCATGCTCAGCTTTCATTTATTTATTTCAGTCTTTCATATTCTGGTCAGATGAACCATTGTACTAGATATTTATCGGGTTGTTCCCCGAAGTACTTTGTAGGACTTGCTGATGATTTACATTCTTTATTTATTCTGTGGATCATGTTTTATATCTTGTGTGGATGAGATTAGTTGTGCCATGATTGTCGTAGACTTGTTTTACAGCTTAAGTATGCCCTGATGGATCCATTATATTGAGTTGGTCCATCGGTGCGTACTGCTGGCCGTTGCCACGCGTCTGGTCCCACGGTATTTTGGGACTGGGGCGTGACATATTACCTATTTCATATTCTCCAGTACTCTACATTTCCAGTATTTATTTCATCTTGTATTCCTTACACTATTTTATAGTTTTTGTCAACATAAATAAAACTGATGTTTAGTGTTTGTGCTTTGCTCCAATCCTGATTGGATAACATTTTCAGAGGACTTGGAGGATTTCTGCCCTACCTACTACGGCCCGGGAGCAGAGGCTGATTTTATACCAGAAATTCCAGAGGAGTTACCCATCTTAGAGGAGATTCTACCTGCATGCACTTAGACTATCCTATTTCATGTATTATTGTACTAGACTGAGTTTTGAGTTGTATTATTGTTGTGACTTTTGAGGACATCTAGACTCAGGACTTGTGATGTATTTATATTTGTGTTGGCTTATGATAGAACTCTTATTCCTCATTTCTCATCGTGCCAATTACTTTCATATAGCCTTGTGATTGAGTATATTATTAAACTGTGGATTCATATAATATCTTCGTTCTTCTTATGGAGTTGAGACTATTGACAGGATGAGTTATGTTTAAGACCTAGACAACGTTCTACCGCCGATGCTGCGGCGTAGGCTGGACGTACCAACGGCTCATGCCCAATTTCCGGGTGCGGGTCGTGACAGCAACGAAAGTACACGAGGTGCTACATACCATCCCGTCTAGCACACGAGACTATCATGAGGTTCCGCCCGAATCGGATCGGCCCCAGTGCCCCGGAGATCGTCCGCCGAACGAGTTTCAAAAATCTTTCTTATGCACCAAGTTGCCCGCGACTATGCAAGTCGTGGGTCTTCGAGATTCACGACACGACATATTCAATTTTTTATTCTTGTTCTGAACGAGTATTGTTCCACGAGCTGTAATTCTTTCTTTACTTGACATGATTATCGTTCAGAGTTAAACTTGACATGATGCATTCCCCAAATTTAGGAACTGCCTTGGCAACCTAACGGTCCCGAATACTTTTAGGTTCATACTTGCATGGAACGACTATTAGATACACTACAAAAATATACTATTTTAGCGACGAAATTATCCGTCGCTAAAATACAATTTTTGTTGCTATTTTCAAATAGCGACGGATTAGCGACAAAATTCTTCCGTCAGAAATATTAATATCGCTACGGATTTTTTGTCGCTAATCCGTCGCTCAAGCGACGGCTTAGCGACGGAATGAGCGACATAATTTCAGCGACGGCTTAGCGACGGAATGAGCGACATAATTTTAGCGACGTATTAGTGACGTATAATTTTTGTCGCTAAACTTTCTGACTACTTACCGGCATAATAGCGACGGATTACGTGAGCCCAAAAATTGTCAAATTTTCTAGAAAGTTTTGTACATTATGGGCTCACATAGTTCATCTCTAAGTTGTCACTCATAGTGACGGATTAGCGACAGATTTTAGCGATGGACCCTGATACATGTTTGGTACATTTGTATATCTCAGATATTTTAGAGATGGAATTTTCCATCGCTAGGTAGTCGCTGACCTGAGATTGTCCGTCAAAAATCAGTCGCTGACCTGAGATTTTTTAGATTTTTCGTCGCTAGTCCGTCGCTAAAGGTAATATTTTTTCCATAAATCAATTTTTGCTGAGCATATACCTGTTATACGTTTACCAATTTCCACACAAATAAATTCCACACAAGTAAATTCCACACAAACTATGAAAACCCACACAAGCATGTCCAGATGTTATATATATAATGAACTAATAAAGTAGATTAATCCAAACTTACCACAAACTCAAAAAATACAACGGTAGAGGCGAATGCGGTGTTAACAATTCAAGTCCAAAAATACGACGGTGTTATACAATTCCACAAAGTCAAATAAATACAATCAAGTCAAAAAAATACAATCAAGTCAAAACAATACAACCAACTCAAAAAAATACCATAAACTCAAAAATCTATCAAGTCGACGGTGGAGGCGTAGGCGGGCTGTTGGCTAGCCATGTACTGTGCCACAACGATAGCGATGATATTCTGTAGAACATCGGGAGCAATGGCATATGGAGCAGTGGCAGGAGCCGTCGAAGGAGCTGAAGGACCCATCGATGTCGTCGGAGTAGCTAGAAGAACCATCATAGTAGCCGTCGGAGGAGCAGGTGCTGGAGCATCACGCGTATCTATTAACTGTCAGACCAACCCATGTAGTTCATACATAGTCGTCGTGAGCTTCTCCAGAGACATTGCACCAGAAGGAACGCCGGAGCCGGGCACCAATGGAGCTGGAGTAGCCGTCGGAGGAGCTCTGGAAAGAACCGACGGCTGGGATGCCAAGGATCCGGTACCGTACACGCTGCCGCCTTTCCCTCTTTCGACAGCTTGTATCCACCGATCGTTTCTCTCAGTCGGCGTACTGCTCTCAGCGCCCCCCTCTAACATCTCATATGTCTCCTATATTTATTTATATAAATAGGTTTAGAGTTAAGGATTTTAGAGTTATATGTGCTATATTTGAGTTTGGTTAGAGTATCATATTAGATACTAGATATAATATTATATAATTTAACCAAGGTTCAAAGTATCAGAATCGGAATCGGTATCGAACCATTCCTTAACTCTAAACCTATTTGATTCTTAGTATTTTTGAAATTAAATAGTAATCACCCTAGTCGATTAATTTACATATGATAGATAAGTTTTCCTCTTTTACATGCTTTTACAATCTTAATATAATCTAATATAACTTCATAAACCATTAGAATGGATAAAAAAAATTAACCTGGAAACTAAAAAATGTCATAGTTTGACTATTTAACCTAGAGTTGACCAAAATTGACTGTTTTGACCTAAAAACTAGAATCTAACTAAATTATAAAAATAATCTAATTAAATTGACAAAATTTTATCAAGACAACTTATATATACTTTGGCGGCCCGCTCATCTACGAGCTTTTCATCCTTCTTTTTTGTGGGTCCGCTGGAAAATTACTAGAAAGTCAACGGTCTTGGGGTCTTCTCCGGCTCTGACGGCCTTGTCGCACTGTAAAAATTAAACAATAAATAAATATGTAAAAAAAATTAGAATTATAAAAAATAGATATAGCGAAAAATTTTAATACTAACCATCCGTCGAAAATGCTCGACGGTCGGAATAGATCCACCAGTATGGATACTACCCTTAGCATGAACAACCCTCGCCTTCTCGCACTTGGCCTTGTAGGCCGGGGTGTCCATCTTCTTCTTCATCTACTCCCAGTACTCCGCCTTCAGCCACTCCTTGCGATAATCCGGTCCAAGTAACGCCAGCGCCTTCTGGTCATTGATTATATCTCTCAACCTCTTACTAGCGACAGTCTTGTAGCACTTCCAGATATCACTATCTCTATGATTTGGCCACCAGTACAACCTCTGTAAATTAGAAAAATATTTTATATTATTGTAATCAAAAAAATTATATATTATTATAAATAAAATTTATATACATACCCCGAGCTTCTCCAGCCAAGCGATATCGAGCGGGATGTCACTAAAGTTGATATAAGGGCTATCAAAGTAGCCCCGTATGATCTCCCCCAGATCATTCCCAGCCTTGATCAGGAATAATCTGATATAAGTAGACAATATACAATTAGAATAAAAAATACAAAATAAATGTGTGAATTAACAAATAAATGCTTACATCGCTCCATCGGCCCATAGCTCGGGACGAGAGATATTGGCTGGCCGCTCTGGTAGAGTAGGGGGGTCTGCAAATCTAGGGCGGCGGATATATACTCCATTTTCCACGAGAAGGCCTGGAAATAGATTTGCTCCGGTGGGAGCAACTAGTGGAGTAGCCGGTGTAGTAGTGTCGGTAGTGGCTGGAGTAGAAGAAGGGGTTACAACTGATGGCAATCCGATAGATGGAGTAGCTCCTCCTACTGAAGAACGAGTATATGGCGAGGATAAACCATCTGCCGCATCTATAAACTCGTCCTCAGGTCATGTGCGAGAATCTTGGGTAGCCGGCGTATTGGACAGAGGATGCTGAGAAGATAATCCTCTCTGAACCTGTCATTGTCCTCGTCCCGCCATACTATAGGTAAATCTGCAACAAATAAAAAACTTGTGTCATCAAACAGATAATTATAAAGTAATACATGGTGTGGTAAAATAAGTAAATACTAGTGTGATGATGAAATAATTAAATAAATATCTAAGCTAATGCATATGTATGTACGTTCTAATCTTCTTCATCTTCTGAATCGTCATCGTCTTCCGAATCATTTTCTGAATTGTCTTCATCTTCTACTTCTTTATTTTTATTTTCACTTCCACTATCACTATCACCTTTATCTTCCAATTTTTGTTCCTCGCTCGATACCTCCATATCAGAGTTCTCTTTTATATGAGGTAAATCTTCTATGTCAATCTCTTCGCCAACTCTATAATTCTCTACGGTAACATCAACCTCCATACCATCAACACCGGCCAAACTCATATATGCAAGTTGAGGCATGACCACCTCATCCTCTTGGTATGCTAAATGTCCAACATTATATATGTTTCTAGCTTTAGTTTTGCATACAGCCCACCAATCTTTATTATTACGTTGTCGACTAGGATAGCTCGTATAATATACTTGAACCGTTTGACTAGCCAACACAAATGGTTCAAAACCTACATATCTTTTTTTTATATCAACAAACCAAAATTGTTTGTCAATTTCATCCTTGCTTGGATTTTGTGTCGAACCAGTCACATTTAAATAACATAATTTTTGTCTCATAAGAGTAATCCAGCTCTACGATATCTCTTAGTACACTGTAATAGTCAAATTCTGGATCGACATTGTAAACTGAACCCCTCACACATACTCCAGAATTCTTTGTATAATTAGCCCCATCATCAACAAATGATTAATTAATAGACTTATCAGTAGTTCTAAATTTGAAGCCATTGATGGTGTATTCATCCCAACACTTTGCCCTCTTGCATGGTCTGATAGCTAATGCTCGAAGTCGTTTGTTTTGTAAGTCTGTACCAGGACGAAAAACCTGAAAGATCACGTATCATATAGACATTAGACAAAGATTGGTCTGAATGCTAAATTTAGAATGCTTAATGTTTAGGTTCAATACATAATTATGGAACAACGATGAAAATTTTCTATCAACCTCTCTAGCAAGATCATCTTCATTAATATTAGGTCTCTCTGATTTTACCTCAGCTCTAAAAGTACTGTGATAATAAGAAAAACAGTTAGAGCAATTCTTTTCCAAGTATATACAAAATTAAAATATCTAGGAAAGATGTGTTGCTTACTTCTCAATATCTTGCATCTCTTTTATACCACTATTTATCAATATATACCGATGTGCGGCTTCAAGCTCATCATCTTCCAACCAACGTACTTTAGTAGCACATGTAGGCTTCTCTCCCATATTAAAGATAGTGTGGATTATACTATTCGGGGCATTAACCCCATTGTCATCATTCCTTGGGGATCTATTATGATTTGTTCTGACATGAGTATTAAAGTAGATGGAGCAAAAGTTTGAAACCTTCTCAATGATATATGTTTCGCATATCAAAGCTTCTATATGAGCTATATTGCCAACCTTCTTCTTCAGGTGATGTAGATACCTATAGATAATATATTGAATCTTAGAATTATTTGAATAAAGAAATTATTAGTATAAAAAATTTATACCTCTCAAATGGATACATCCATTGATAATGGACGGGAGCACCGATGCGTGCTTTGTATGCAAGATAAATCGACAAATGCTCCATACTATCAAAAAAATTGGGACGAAGCACCCTTTCTAACTTACACGATGTCAATACAATCTTCTCCTCAAGTTCTATTATATGTTGCACCGTCGACTTGCTTGAACACAAATCTCTAAAGAATATAGATAATTTGGCCAACAGAGTCCAAACTTAATGAGGCAACATCTCTCTCAGAGCAATAGGTAGTAGCCTCTCCATAAACACATGGAAATCATGACTCTTCATCCCTGTCATCTTGCGTTCGTTGAGATCAACACATCTTGCCATATTTGACACGTAGCCGTCAGAAAATCTCAACTTTGAAATCCAGTTGCATATTATCAATTTATCCTCCCTACTCAATATAAACGACGCTGGAGGCTTGACCCAGTTGTTGTTGCCACTTTGTTTTAGGTGCAAACCTGAACGCCTGCAAATAATTTCCAAGTCCTTTCTTGCTTTGACATTGTCTTTCGTTTTCTCCTTGATATCCATCACCGTATTGAAGATGTTGTCAAATACATTCTTTTCGATATGCATGACATCAAGATTGTGTCTTATGAGATTGTCCTTCCAATAAGGTAAGTCCCAAAAGATACTCCACTTCGTCCAATTATGCCTATGTCCAAACCCTATAAAGTGATTACCCGATATCAGATCTTCCATCACAGTCGGCAATCCATCTACCTCTTTTCAAACTTCGTCTTTTATCATTCTCAACGAGGGAGTAGATAATTCATGTTTACCATCTCTAAAGGCATATTTGTTCCTTCTCCACGGATACGACGCGGGAAGGAACTGACGGTGACAATCAAAAAATATGCTTTTCCTCCGTTCTGGAGACGGAATGCCTTACTATTTTTCATATATATCGGACAAGAAAAAATACCATGAGTACTCCACCCGGATAACATTCCATATGCTAAAAAATCGTTGATGGTCCATATGAGAGACGCTCTCATCTGAAAGTTTTGCTCCTTCGATATATCATATGTCTGAACGCCGAATTGCCATAATTGTTTCAACTCATCCACCAACGGCTACAAGTAGATATCGATATTCTTCTTTGGATTTTTGGACCGGGTATGATAAGTGTCAAGAGCATGTAAGGAGTCTTCATGCAATCCATAATAATAGATTGTAAGGAGTCAAAATTATCAGCCAACAAGAGTACTGAGATTTTGACTGTCCGAAAGGAGTGAATCTATCAGAACATAAATCCAACCGGACATTCCTGGACTCCACAATAAATTTAGGATAATACAAATCAAAATGCATTCATGCCTCTCCATCGAAAGATGAGATAATTTGCCTGCATCCATCTTTCGTTCCTTGCTATGCCATATCATGTGTTATGCTGTATTTTCGGACATATACATCCTCTGCAGCCTCTTTGTGATCGGCAAAAACTGCATGTACTTGTAGGAACGCAACCTTGCTCGGACAGTTGACTTTTCTTTGCCCCGAATTGGCTTGTTCCGGTTCGCATGATAGAAAATTCATTTATCTTTATCATTATTCTCCTTGTAGTACAACATGCAACCATTTCGACAACAATCTATCTTTTTGTAGCCTAATCCGAGTTTTCGTATTATCATCTTTGACTTGTAGAAGTTATCAAGCAACTCATTCGATCCTTTTGGCAACAACTCTCTAATAAATTGAATTATCCGATCGTAGCATTCATGCGGTAAGTTAAAATCATACTTTAGGTTCAACAGCCGCATCACCACCGACTGGAAAGAATGAGAATCATAACCCGGGTATAACGGAGTATCAGCATTCTTTAACATATTATAGAATTCTTTTGCATCAGGATTAGAATCCTCCGGATCAAAACTTAGATCGACCGCATCAAATACCAACTCACGCGCCAGGTCTCGCGGTCGATATTCAAAGTTATCTCCGAGAGTGGACTCTTCTACCTCCGTATTGAAGGAGGAATGATGATATTACAAAAATAAAGGTTCTTCTTGAGTCGTCCACTCCTTGTAGTTCGGTACGAAACCCTTCTTGTAGATATGCTCCCTCACGAGATCCACCTCTTGGAATGGTATATTATGATATTTGACACAATGACACTTGATGAGCCTCCCATCCATGAAATAAGGTTGACTACTGGCGTATTTGAAAAATTCCTCAACGCCCGCCATGAAATCATCTGTCAAACCAATCCTACTCACATGTCGGCGATTGTGTAAACCCCCTGATTTTTCAAGATTTTTAAAACTGGATTTTTCGGAATTTTTTGGGATTTTTTGGAAATTTTTGCTAATTAAAAACGAGTTATTTTTGGCATTAAATAAAATTAAATGTTTTTAAAATATATTAAAATATTATAAAAATAATATTTTTGGTATAAAATAAAATATTGGACTTAGGATAATTTTCCTGGAATTTATTGGACCCCAAAAATATTTTTAAAGCCCGAAAACTATTTTTAAAATTAAATTCAAATTGAACCGGGTTGAACCGGGTTCAAACCGGCCTGAACCGGGCTGAACCCGATCCAACCCAACTGAACCGGACCGACCGCCCTAGCGGGTCGGGTCGGGTCCGCCTGACCCAAACCCGCACCCGCCCGACCCGCAGACCCGTTCCCTCTTCCCCCCTTCGCACGACCCCGCTGCCCGATTCCTCCGCCGCTCCCCGTACCTCGCCGGCCACGTCGCCGCCCTCCGCGCCTCGCCCGCGCCCTTCGGCCCACGACCCCCTCTCTCTCCTCTGCCTCCCTCGCCGGCTCCGCCTATAAATATCCCCCTTTCCCCCTCTTCTCCGGCCAATCCCCACCGGAACTCTAGCACCCATTTCCTCCGCCCGCGCCACCGTCTCCCGCCCCAGACCTCGCCGCCACGACGCCGCTCCCCTCTCCTCCTCCTTCCTCCTCCCTCCCTCAGCCGCATCCAGCCTCCACCCGACCCCCGACTGCCTGAACCCCGACCAGCAGCACCCCTCACCCGCTGCCCAGCCGCCGGAGACCCGCAGCGCCGTTCCCCGTCCGCTCCGGCGCGCCACCGCCGCCGGCCAACGTCGCCACCCTCGCCAACGCCTCCTGCAGGACCTTCGGCCCGCCTCCGGCCGCCTGAGTGCGTCCTAAACCCTAACCCTAGGGTTGGATTCGACTCGGACACGGACACGGAGAAATTTGATTTTTGGAGCCCTGTTCAGGTACTCATTTCTCTCTGCTCGTTGACCCATTTTTAATTCCGTCTGTTGCAACGCTAACCCTGCGTGACCCTCTCGGTGCCCGCGCAATCCGCTCGGTGCATCGCGTCCTGTGGCGATCGCGAACCGCGATCCAAAAATAGAAAAAACAACGCCCTATTTTACCCCGAAACTGAGTACGCCCCGTCAAACAGGACGACTTGGTCGCGTGCGGTCTTCACCGATACGTGCGCACCGTTGATACGGATGTGTGGGATTTTATAGAAGTCGATTCGGATATGCGTGCACACCGGAATCAACGCGTATCCGCGAACACCGTCCCGTATCCATCCTTTCTGGAACGCGTCATAACTTTGTGTACACACATCGGATCGAAACGAAACTTGCGCCATCGGACTCGTAGCGATACGCTGGTCCTGTGACCCAAGTTTGGTTCAATTCTGAGAACGTTGACAAAAGCACGTGTCGTGGGCCCCACAAGCTCCACTTGACGGGAGATTTTTTGATCGGCTCATCGGAATCCAATTCTGGAAGTTCCGTTGGGTTCGTATCATCGTTCTAGACCTGTTGACACTAAGTTTGATGAATTTGGAGAATTTTGTCCCTGACCCATTTTTTGGTGCGAAATGGGCCACATGTGGACCCCGCTTTGACCCGAAATTGTCATTTTTGTCCTTGTCTTCAAATTGGACTCAAGGACAGGCGTTTCTAGCTGATGGATATTTTCTGGATCTGATGGTGATGTTTAATTCAGTAACCGAAGTACTGTCTGCAAATCTCGCTGCTGCCAGAGCTACAATTGGAGCCGTAATCCCAGGCAAGTGTACCTTGCCAAAATCCTGCAATATTGTTACCTATCTACTTGATTTAATTAACTGTTGTACATGCTTAAACCTAGGACCGTGTGACTTACTTAGCTTCCGATTAATAGTCGTGTGCCAACACCGTACGCGGGGTTGTGTAAGGTCAACTAGAGATGGATATCGTGACATTTGCATTCTCGTACTTGCCATATCAAGTACATTATACCCAGGACACCTGACACTGATCATGAGACAGAATCTTCCTGAAATATTCAAGGTGGTTCTGTATAGGATACAGATTACATGACTTGGACGTTATTTTTTTATATCTCAATAAGTGACTTGTTGCATTAGTTTGATCTTGCGTGACATGGACATGAGACATTATGAAACTGTGACTTGAGATTACATTGGGTGGGGAGAGATTTACCATACAAAAGGGTGAATATATATATATATATATAATACTTTAATGGATTGTGCCTTAGATTCTGACACAGAGCTTTGGTACCTTACTGGCCCTTCGAAAAAATACTGCTATGGGTTTCACCAACACTGATCCTGTAGTAGTCTCAGTCCGAGTATGACTAAAACTCTCAACTTGCATATCACTTAGCTGGTTATATAGTTTATCCTATGGTTTCATTTATTGCTGTACTGCATTTATTTTGGCTTATATTATCTGTACCTTGTTATGTCCCCTGAGGACCTGGAATGGACTATGTCCCCAGGATTAGCTGACGAGATCTATCCCGAGGTTTACGGGACCGGAGCATTAGCATTAGCAGAAGCAGGAACAGGTGCATACATTGGGGCAGAACCAGGATCTGAGGACGAGATTGTACCAGAGGACTTTTCCTGAGTATTGGCTTTACATACTCAGTTATTTCTATTTTCAGTTACTTTAATTCATATCTATTTGCTTTGATGTAACAGACTTATTCTCGGATTATTCCCCGAGACACTCTTGTTGAGATATGCTCGTTTATATTCAGTTGCATTTATTCTGGCTTTTGATCTGTGTTTATATTCTGTGGATGAGATTAGAATAGACTGTGACTTGTATCATTTGATCTATTTATTGTTGTACTACAGCTTAAGTACGCCCTGATGGATCCATTAAATTGAGTTTGTCCATCGGTGTGTACTGCTAGCCATTGCCGCACATCCAGTCCCTCGATATTTTGGGACTGGGGCGTGACATGGTTTTTGTGGTGGCCCATGCAGGTCTGCGACTAAATTGTTCGGTTTCAACTTAGGGACCGAACAGGCCTGCAATAAGAATAGGATAAGTTTTAGGATCTCATCCACTTGCTTGAATCATTCTTGATCTCTATATCGACTTCAAAAATAATTTACTTTCATCCTGCCTTGATTTTTCTGTACGCTTCTTATAGTTTATTTTGGATGCAGGGCAATGGATTCACAAGCGTGCGACGAGACTCCCGCAGGAACACCACAAGTTGCAGGTGTCACCTATGACGATGAAGAGACACCAGTCGGTGGAGTTCAATCAGCTCAACAGAGCCATCAAGTAGGTCAACCTACCTCAAGATTCCGGCGTGATGACATCCCACCTCCGCCGCAGTTCGTTCCACCAATGCCCGTATTCCCACAAAGACAGCCGATTGACGGGCAATAGATATTCCAAATGATCTACACGATGATGCAAGCCCAGCAACAAGTCCAATACGAGGCTCAGCGTCGCAAGGCTGATTACTTGAGGAACAACATAGTAACTGCACTAGAGTAGGCCAACCTACCAGCTCGACGGCCATCGACGGGCTCTATCACTGACTTTCGCCAACTGAAGCCCCACACTTTTTCTGGCAAGGAGGATCCCACAGAAGTTCATGAATGGCTCACCAACATTCGGCATCAATTAGAAGCGGCTGAGCTTCCACGGGAACGTTGGATGATTGTCGTCAGAATGCAATTGATAGGCAATGCACACCATTGGTGGCTATCTGAAGAGAGACTGCTCGGGACAGACCGAGTCACTTGGGAGGAGTTCTCCAGACTCTTCCAGGAGATATACATTCTGGCTATCGCTCGATCAGAACAGCGGGACAAGTTCAATCGCCTCACTCAGGAGGCTATGACGGTGGAAGAGTACAACGCTGAGTTCATTCGTCTAAGTCGCTTCGCCCCAACATTGATCCCGACAGAAGAAGAGAAGGCGGAGAAGTTCTTTGATTGGCTAAACTTTGAGCTACAAAGAATGATCGGATCCGTCGTACCAACTTCGTATACAGATGTCCTTGCTGCAGCTCGACGTATGGAGCGTGTCATCAGACGAGAATCCAACCTGAAGAGGCCTTCCACATCAGCACTAGCCAGAGTACCGAATGGAGAAACTGCCAAGAAACCAAATCTGCATCAAGCACCACATGGAGCTGCATCCAGATCCCTAACTCTTCCTACTTGTCACTACTGCGGCAAGATAGGCCATGTTGAGAAGGAGTGTAGACGTAAATTCGAACTATGCTTAGGCTGCGGATCCAGACAGCATGCAGTGAGAGACTGCCCTGAGCGTAGAGAAGGAACACCAAGGGCAAACCAGCAAGCTCTACCAGCGCCAGGAGAACATCAACCAAGGCCACCCTTGGCACCTCGAGCAGCACCCTACCAGCAAGCCCAGCAACAGCAAAGGGCACCACCTCAAGGACACGGACAAGCTTATGTGATGACTTTGGAGGACGCACAGACTCTTGGAGTAGCTAATGCGCGTAAGCGATTCGTAGCTACCGTTTCTAGTATTGTTTTAGCTCGTGCCTATTAGTTCGTGACCTTAGCCCCAACCTAGTAATTTGGAACTTGTTAATAATAACCTAATTTTTCTAAAAAGTTATAGTTCTCTTGCTTTAACTAGATTTTCTTTACTCTGGAAAGTGCACAACTTTCATTCTTAGAAAAACGATATTTTTCCTAAGTGTCTTGTGATGTGTTTCAAACAATGCTTGCAACCGTGTCATCTCTGTTGACCGATTATTCTTTGATTGCGAGGACGCAATCCTCTTAAGGAGGGTAGATTGTAAACCCCCTGATTTTTTAAGATTTTTAAAACTGGATTTTTCGGAATTTTTTGGGATTTTTCGGAAATTTTTGCTAATTAAAAACGAGGTATTTTTGGCATTAAATAAAATTAAATATTTTTAAAATATATTAAAATATTATGAAAATAATATTTTTGGGTGTAAAATAAAATATTAGACTTAGGATAATTTTTCTGGAATTTATTGGACCCCAAAAATATTTTTAAAGCCCGAAAACTATTTTTAAAATTAAATTCAAATTGAACCGGGTTGAACCGGGTTCAAACCGGCCTGAACCGGACTGAACCCGGTCCAACCCAACTGAACCAGACCGACCGCCCTAGCGGGTTGGGTCGGGTCCGCCTGACCCAAACCCGCACCCGCCCGAACCGCAGACCCGTTCCCTCTTCCCCCTCTGCACGACCCCGCTGCCCGATTCCTCCGCCGCTCCCCGCGCCTCGCCGGCCACGTCGCCGCCCTCAGCGCCTCGCCTGTGCCCTTCGGCCCACGACCCCCTCTCTCTCCTCCGCCTCTCCCGCCGGCTCCGCCTATAAATATCCCCCTTTCCCCCTCTTCTCCGGCCAATCCCCACCGGAACCCTAGCCCCCATTTCCTCCGCCCGCGCCACCTTCTCCCGCCCCAGACCTCGGCGCCATGATGCCGCTCCCCTCTCCTCCTCCTTCCTCCTCCCTCCCTCAGCCGTAGCCAGCCTCCACCGGACCCCCGACTGCCTGAACCCCGACCAGCAGCACCCCTCACTCGCTGCCCAACCGCCGGAGACCCGCAGCGCCGTCCCCCGCCCGCTCCGGTACGCCGCCGCCGTCAGCCAGCGCCGCCACCCTCGCCAGCGCCGCCCGCAGCCCCTCCGGCCGCCTGAGTGCGTCCCAAACCCTAACCCTAAGGTTGGATTCGACTCGGACACGGACACGGAGAAATTCGGTTTTCGGAGCCCTGTTCAGGTACTCATTTCTCTCTGCTCGTTGACCCATTTTCGATTCCGTCTGTTGCAAAGCGAACCCTGCGTGACCCTCTCGGTGCCCGTGCAATCCGCTCGGTGCATCGCTTCCTGTGGCGATCGCGAACCGCGATCCATAAACAGGAAAAATAATGCCCTGTTTTACCCCGAAACTGAGTACGCCCCGCCAAACGGGACGACTTGATCGCGTGCGGTCTTCACCGATACGTGCGCGCCATTGATACGGACGTGTAAGATTTCGCAGAAGTCGATTCGGATGTGCGTGCACACCAGAATCAACCCGTATCCGCGGACATCGTCCTGTATCCGTCCTTTCTGGAATGCATCGTAACTTTGTGTACACATGTCGGATTGAAACAAAAGTTGCGCCATCAGACTCGTAGCGATACGCTGGTCCTGTGACCCAAGTTTCGTTCGATTCTGAGAACGTTGACAAAATCGCGTGTCGTAGGCCCCACAGGCTCCACTTGACGGGCAATTTTGTGATCGGCTCATCGGAATCCAATTCTGAAAGTTCCGTTGGGTTCGTATCATCGTTCTAGACCCGTTGACACTAAGTTTGACGAATTTGGAGAACTTTGTCCCTGACCCATTTTTCGGTGCGAAGCGGGCCACATGTGGACCCCGCTTTGACCCAAAATTGTCATTTTTGCCCTTGTCTCCAAATTGGACTCAAGGATAGGCGTTTCTAGCTAATTGATATTTTCTGGATCTGATGGTGATGTTTATTTCAGCAACCGGAGTACTGCCTGCAAATCTTGCTGCTGCCAGAGCTACAATTGGAGCCGTAACCCCAGGCAAGTGTACCTTGCCAAAATTCTGCAGTATTGTTACCTATCTACTTGATTTAATTAACTGTTGTACATGCTTAAACCTAGGACCGTGTGACTTACTTAGCTTTCGATTAATAGTCGGGTGCCAACACCGTACGCGGGGTTGTGTAAGGTCAACTAGAGATGGATATCGTGACATTTACATTCTCGTACTTGCCATATCAAGTACATTATACCCAGGACACCTGACACTGATCATGAGACAGAATCTTTCTAAAATATTCAAGGTGGTTCTGTATAGGATACAGATTACATGACTTGGACATTATTTTCTTATATCTCAATAAGTGACTTGTTGCATTAGTTTGATCTTGCGTGACATGGACATGAGATATTATGAAACTGTGACGTGAGATTACATTGGGTGGAGAGAGATTTACCATACAAAAGGCTGAATATATATATATATATATATATATATATATATATATATATATATATATATATATATATATATATATATATAATACTTTAATGGATTGTGCCTTAGACTCTGACACAGAGCTTTGGTACCTTACTAGCCCTTCGAGAAAATACTGCTATGGGTTTCACCGATATTGATCCTGTAGTAGTCTCAGCCCGAGTATGACTAAAACTCTCAACTTGCATATCACTTAGCTGGTTATATAGTTTACCCTATGGTTTCATTTATTGCTGTACTGTATTTATTTTGGCTTGTATTATCTGTACCTTGTTATGTCCCCTGAGGACCTGGAATGGACTATGTCCCCAGGATTAGCTGACGAGATCTATCTCGAGGTTTACAGGACCGGAGCATTAGCATTAGCAGAAGCAGGAACATGTGCATACATTGGGGCAGAACCAGGATCTGAGGATGAGATCGTACCAGAGGACTTCTCCTGAGTATTGGCTTTACATACTCAGTTATTTCTATTTCCAGTTACTTTAATTCATGTCTATTTGCTTTGGTGTAACAGACTTATTCTCGGATTGTTCCCCGAGACACTCTTGTTGAGATATGCTCGTTTATATTCAGTTGCATTTATTCTAGCTTTTGATCTGTGTTTATATTCTGTGGATGAGATTAGAATAGACTGTGACTTGTATCATTTGATCTATTTATTGTTGTACTACAGCTTAAGTATGCCCTGATGGATCCATTAAATTGGGTTTGTCCATCGGTGTGTACTGCTGGCCATTGCCGCGCATCCAGTCCCTCGATATTTTAGGACTGGAGCGTGACAGATTGTACATCCACGATCGGTCAACTAAGTATCGACTCATTGATTCTGCATGTACCATATATTCAAATAATATGGATTAGATACATGATGAGTTAGGATATTTGCTAAAAGATTAGTTAGTTAGGATACTTGATGAAGAAGTCTCATAAAGAACTAAAGGAGCTATTGAAAAGACCATATTTGAGCATTTCTACGTATTTTACAAGTATCCAAAATCATAATTCCTCGACACTCATCCGAATATGGCCGATACATGTCATAGCATAGTAAGGTTGGAACTACTAATTATTACTCATATTAGTACCCTAAAGTGATAATCGATACTCATAGTAATGGTCCGATACCGATTCTGATACAAAGACCAACACTCTAAAATGGTAATAATTTATTATAGGTTAAATTAGTGACAACTATATCAATTTTAGGGCCGATGAATAAATTGATACCGATACGAAATTTTGAACGTCACATATTCTATTTTCGATATTCTAGGATACGCTCAAGCCTATGTATTAAGAATTAGTACGTCTAAGGATACACATATAAATCAAAATAATTATATATGTAATATTCAATTTATCAATCTTCTTCTAAGTTAATTCTAGACATATACAATACATATTACCATTTTTGTGTCCTAATACTCGTGTCAATTTGTCTGCATTTTTTTTGATACGTGTGTTTGTGCTATAAATCGGTACGAAACCCTTCTTTTAAGTTAACAGTATTTTTGTAGTGATATATATATTTCTATTGGAATCATTCTCCATAATGCAAGCATTTAATAAAAATTTCAACCGAGGTTATTCTTTCGGTATGCACGCCCATTGTAAATTCTGTCATGGTGCTAAATTTTTGATCCCATCCAATAATGTTTCATTATTTCTCTGTAGTCTAGTGCCCACTGAAGTTGTGTGGGTTAAGGTCCTTGTACCCCTTGAGGCTGGGGCACATATTAAGGCCTTTGTACCCCCCTGAGGTTGTGGTACGACTTGTGGTTGTTGATGTTGCAATTGCTATGGTGGTTGTTCATTTTCGATGGCATCAAAAATGTGTCCTCTTCATCGAATATCACTAGATTTCTTGTAAGTTTTGAAATTATATAGTTTTGAGTAGTTGTAGATCAAAAATGAATAAAGAACAAGTTTTAGTAAGATACCATGTCTTAGTAGGCATCCCATTATAACTTTGAGTACTTTTTTACGCCAATAGGAACCCGAACAAGTATGGGAGACAAGAGAAAGATTATGTACGAGAATGCATGCTTCAGCACTCATTCGCTTTCTTCTTCCTTCGTTGGAGTATATTTGGCTTTCTTCTCTATAAAAGCTTCAAAGTAGTTCTCATAACCAGTTTTCTTTCACGAGGATGAGGTAGTAAGTTTCATCATATTCGTAGAATGAATAATAATTATGTTTAGTTAGCTTATATAAGATTTCAAACTTCTTTTATATTTAACCATACTTCTCTTTCCAATTTCCATTTCACTCTAAGATTGAGGTATCTATACATATATAGTACAAGCCACAATTTGATAGTATATCTATATAGAATAGTGTCATCGTATTTCTATCATTGAGATCTTTTAGGTCTGAATTAGCATTATTGTTTGTAAGCAGGGGGCTGAGAGGTCGTTCATTGGTAGAGAGGTGTGACCGGAGGTGGCCCACATAGCAGGGGACTGAGAGGGTTGTACGAAGGTTGTAAGCATTTGGTAGTAAACTTAGTATTAATTTTTTGGAAATGCATAATCCCTAGTTCAAAGAAATTCTCTTATATTAATAACAAAAAATAGTAGTTACTTTGAAAACTTGTCATTTGAATGAGACTGAATTTTCTCATTCATTGCTTTCGCTACTTTTGACAGGTCAATAAATAAATATATTTCAGAATTTAAAAATGTCAGAACACAACAATGCTTGAATTCATCCTCCTATTCACTCATAAATTCCATGAAGATTCATTTTTCCAACATAATGATAGATGACCTAGAAATCAAATAGCCACTTCAAAATATTCACAAGTGAGAAAATATGTATGTTCAAAGATTCTTCCTTTCTATATTATATGCTTATTTATCATACATTACTTGCTGCTATATATGTCTATATATTATATCATATTTGTCTATTCATATTTTATAAGAGTGCCCCATATGTTATTTCAAATCATGTAAAATACGTGGAATCCATGTAGATGAATATCAACATTTTGGTAAAGTGACCACATTAATTCCACTACAAAATTATTGTAAACAATAAGGTTGTAAAAGCATGTAATAGAGTATTTTCAATGTATTTGTGTCCATGTCTATGTTCTTGTGTCCAGTGTCTCGTGTCTAGGTGTCCATCACCCTAAATCATGTATGCTAATTAACAATTAACCAAAATACGAATGAGGGTTGGGTTAGAGCTTACCTTCGACGGAGGAGGAGGGGATCTGACGGAGCGTAGGCCGGAGAGGGGGGTCGAGGAGGGAGCGGAGAGGGGGGGTCGAGGAGGGGGTGGAGGCGAACGGAGGGGGGCAAAGAGGGGGGCAAAGAGGGGGGTTCGAGGAAGGAGTCGAGGAGAGGGGGGTCGAGGAGGGGGGCGAGGCGGACGGAAGGGGGCAGAGAGGGGGGTTCGAGGAGGGGGCAGAGGCAGACGGAGGGGGTCGAGGAGAGGGGGGTTCGAGGAGGGGTTCGAGGAGAGGGAAGCCGGAGGGGGTCGAGGAGAGGGGGGTTCGATGAGGGGATCGAGGAGCCGGAGGGGGGGTCGCCGTAGGAGGGTCGCCGGAGAGGGAGGGTTCGAGGAGGGGGTCGTTGGAACCGGGGGGGAGGGGGTGTCGAGGAGAGAGGGAGAGAGAGTATCGAGAGAGGGAGAGAGAGAGAAGGAGAATGAGGGAAAATGAAACGCGCTCTAAAATTTTAAGTTTTTGTAGTGACGGATATTTTTGTCGTTATTCCGTCGCTAACGTAACAGCGACGGATTAGCGACGGCTTCTTGACAAAAAATAATATAATTTGTTTACATAAATAAATTAGTCTTAATTTTGTCGAAAGTTTGTCGCTGACTCAGCGACGAATTATTTTATGTCGCTGAGATCCGTCGCTATTTAAAAGTATTTTTGTAGTGATAGTCTTCCAACGAACTAGATGAATGCAAGGCAAGGATAGTGCTACACAGATCGTGGCATGAACTTACGGGACGAGCATAGCAAATATGTAAAACAGACAAGCATTGCAACAATGTGAATATAACTTAAGAAAACATGCGGCTAAGCCATACATGAAAATAAAGCAATTACGCTAGCACGGGTTTAAGGGTAATGCGAGTAATAAAACCGTGTAGGGGCATAATCTATAAGGCGAGCATTGTAAACAAATGAAGCAGTATACTACGAAGAGTAAATAATGATCTTACTCGAGGCATAGCGAAGTCTACTTGAACGAAGCTAAGGTAGCATGCGATGGTCCAATTATAAGCCAAGTTCCATTTTCATGTTCTAACGCAAGCAATACAAGATGGAATTATTTCCTTATCTAGGTGCGTTGTATTCTTATTAGCATGCAAGGGATGATTCTCCTAGCGACTAGCATGAATCGTTCATATTTTTAAGAGTACAGGCCAAGCAAATACAGGTTCATCGTAGCCACCCACCTTAGCAATAATTTGTCTCGGTCGAGCGATACTCCGAGCGCGCCTTTGAAAATCTAAATCTAAACTCCTGAAGGGCCAAGTCCGAATTTCTTTGAATCAAGTAAGTTATCTTACTGAGCAAGGCGAGTCGGGTCATCGCACTTGTGCTGTTTGAATCGGCTATCTGCAATGATGCGGAGCGGGTTGTTACAGGTCCCACCAGCATTTAAAAAACAAAAAAAATTATTCAGGGGACAGGGTTTGGGACTGGATTAGCCGGACAGGTGATTTGAGCTCGAATGCGGATGAGATCAGCTATCCGGATAATCTAGTCCCAATCTCTGTCCACCCCACCTACGATCTTGTGGGCCCCACCAGCATTTAAAAAAAAAATCTACTCAGGGGACATAGTTTGTGACTGGGTTAGTCGGATAGGTGATTTGGATCAGTTGTCCGGCTAATCCAATTCCAGATCATGTCTTCCCACATTTGATCTTGTGGGTGCCACCAACATTTAAAAAAAGAAAAGAAAAGGTCTACGAGAAGGGGGTACAAATTAATTCAAGTTTACAAAACAAAACAAAGTAAGCAATAATAATAAAAGATTACACAATCTCTACAGTCATCATACAACCTCCTTGTCTAAGTCGCTAGTCGACCAAATAGGGGCAAGGACCTCTAAATTCTACAGTCCGAATAACACTATCTTCTTATGCAAGTCTAAAGTTGTGTCATCCTAGTTCACTTCATCAATGGGTCAATAGGGCTAGGTGGTACTATGTTTGTGAGGCATACTACTCAACTTAAAACCATTAACTAATACTGAAATCGTCTTAAGGATACCTTGGAAACTCTTGTTAAGGTCTACGAGAAGGGGTCTTGGTACCTTTTAGGGTATCCTCCTACATTACGTAGGTCATGGTCGTCTTAAGCCTTAGTCTTAGTGCCTATAGAACAAGTGTCGATAGTGAGGATAGAAGAGTTACTGGCCGTTAAGGGGAAAGGGATCTAACTTGTATCGAGGTGGGGGTACTAATTACGCGACTTAAAGCTAAGGGGTAATCATTAGGTCATAATCTACAATAATAACTTAAACTGTCAAGTTCTAATTACCAATCACATAATTTCAAAAATTAGAGTAACAACCAAAATAAACAATAAGAGGCACACAGGAATCAAGGCATGATGCAAGTCAAGAAATTAATTCGAATCCGATATAGATGTCAAGAACGATTCAAGCAAGTGGATGAGATCCTATAACTTATCCTATTCTTATTGCAGGCTTGCTCGGTCCCAAAGTTGAAACTGAACAATTTAGTCGTTGACCTGCATGGGCCACCACAAAAACTATGTCACGCCCCAGTCCCAAAATACCGAGGGACTAGACACGTGGCAATGGCCAGCAGCACACATCGATGGACAAACCCAATTTAATGGATCCATCGGGGCGTACTTAAGTTGTAATACAACAATAATGGTCTAAATATACTAATCTCATCCACAGAAATGAATACAACAATATCAGAATCATAAGGCAAGATCAATCTCAATATAATATAAACTCGGAGAAATAACCCGATAATGAGTCTGATACATCTGTCGAGATACAAGAATAAAGATAACCACAGCAAATACTGAGTATGGGTAAAGCCTATACCCAGAAGATACCCTCGGTGATCACTCGTCTACGGGATCTGGTACTGCTCCAGTGCCCGCTCCTGCTCCTGCTAATGCTCCTGTCCCGTGTAACTCGGGATCGATCTCGTCTGCTAGTCCTGGGGACATAGTCCGGATCCAGGTCCTCGGGGGACATAACAAGGTACAGATAATACAAGACAAAATAAATACAGTGCAGCAATAAATGAAACAATGGGGTAAACTATATAACCAACTAAGTGATATGCAAGTGAGAGTTTTAGTCATACTCGGACTGAGACTACTACAGGATCAGTGTCGAAGAAACCCATAACAGCATTCTCTCGAAGGGCCAGAACTTGTGCCAAAGCTCTATACCAGAAACTAAGACACTTCCAGATGACAATATATATAATCAGCCTTTTGTATGGTAAATCTCTCCCCACCCAATGTAATCACACGTCTCATGTCCATGACACGCAAGATCATAACTAATGCAACAAGTCACATAATGTCTATGAGTATAATGTCTATGTCATAAAACATGTATCCTATACAGAATCACCACGAATATCTCAAGAAGATTATGTCTCATGTATAGTGTCAAGTGTCCTGGGTTATGATGTACTTGATAAGACAAGTACGAGAATGTAAAGGGTCACGAATGTCCATCTCTAAGTGACGTTACACAACTCCGCGTACGGTGTTGGCACCCGACTATTAATCGGACGCTAAGTAAGTCACACGGTCCTAGGTCAAGCATGCACAACAATATAAATATAGTCAAAGAAATAATAACAAGAACTGCAAGTTTTGGCAAGGTACACTTATCTAGGGTTTGAATACCAATAGTTGTCCCTGTATCAGTGGATCCGGCAGGTACTCCTCCAAAAGGTATAATAAACATCACCAATAGTCTCAGAAAATATCAAATAGCTAGAAACGCCTGTCCTTAAGTCTAATTTGGACACAGGGCAAAAATGACAGTTTCGGGTCAAAGCGGGGTCCACATGTGGGCCGCTTCGCACCAAAAAATGTGTCAGGGTCAAAGGTCTCCAATTTCGTCAAACTTAGTGTCAACAAGTCCAGAACGATGATACGAACCCAACGGAACTTCCAGAATTAGATTTCGATGAGTCGATCACAAAATCGCCCGTCAAGTGGAGCCGCGGGGCCCACGATACGCGATTTTGTCAACGTTTTCAGAATCGAACCAAACTTGGGTCATAAGACCAGCGTATTGCTACGAGTCCGATGGCGTAAGTTCTGTCTCGATCCGACGTGTGTACACAAAGTTACGATATATTCCAGAACAGGTGGATACGGGGTGGTGTCGGCGGATACGCGTTGATTCTGGTGTGCACGCACATCCAAATCAACTTCTGCGAAATCCCACACATCCGTATCGACGGCACGCACGCTTCGGTGAAGACCGCACGCGACCAAGTCATCCCGTTTGACGGGGCGCACTTAGTTCCGGGGCGAAATGGGGTGTTAGTTTTTCTGTTTTTGGATCACGGTTTGCGATCACCACAGGACGCGACGCACTGAGCGGGTTGCACGGGTATCGAGGGGGTCACACAGCCTACGCGTCACAACTGACGGAACCGAAAATGGGTCAACGAGGAGAGAGAACGGGTTACCTGAACAGGGCTCCGTGGAACGGGTTTCTAGTGTCCGGGTTCTGTGTCCGAGTGCTGTGTCCTGAGGTTCTTCCGTGTCCGGGTGGCCGTGTCTGGGTCAGGGTTCAGTCGTGTCTGATCTGAGAGCTGCTGGAGGGGGTCGTGGCCAAGCGGGGAGAGGGCGGCCAGGGCTAGCGTCTAGAGAATGGAGAGGGTGGTCGAGGTTCTGGTCGAGGGAACGCTGCGGGTCGGGGACGGGCGGAGGACGACGAGGTTCCGACGAAGCAGGGGGAATCGATGTGGAGGGGAGAGGTCAGGGCGATGATGGTGACCGTGATGGCGGTGATGGCGATGAGGATTCGACGGGGCTCTGGCATCGTTCAGGCGAGGGGGTCGTTCCGGCCAGGGCTGCGGGGAAAGATGGAGGGGGAAAAGGTCGTGGCTGGCCGAAGGGTTGTGGGTCGAGGAAGGAGCTGGGCGGAGGAGCAGGAGTCGAGGGGTTCGATGGCTTTGGGGTGGTTTTGCTGAGACGGGGAAGGCCGGGGACGAAGGAGGACTAGGCGGAGGTGGAGACAGGTGGTGGTGCTGGTGGAGGTGGGTTAGTCGGGGACGGCGGCGAGGGGAGTAGGCTAGGGATGGGCAGGCGGTGGCAGTTCGACGTGGTCGACGCTGAGGCGGAGGAGCTAGGGGTCTGGTTCGAGAGGGGCGCTGCAGGTCGGGGACGACGGAGGGTGACCGGAGCTGGGCTGCGGGGGTGTCCGGGCGGAGGAGGAGTGATGGCAAGGGATTCCGGCAGGCGGAGCGAGGGTCTCGAGGGATTTATAGGCATGCCGGAACAGTGATCCGGCTAGGAATAGGATTAGGGTTTCGGTGAGGGTTTCGGGTCCGGGTCGGGTTCGATTCGGATCCGACCCGACCCGACCCGTTAAGGCTGGGTTGGTTTGGTTCGGGTAAACCGGTCCGGTCCGGTTTGGTTTATTTCAAATAAACCCGATTTATTTCAGTGTTTAATTTGGGTTTAAAAATACGTTAGTTTTTAGGGCTTTAAAAATATTTCCGGAGTCCAATAAATTCACAAAAAATTATCCTATGTCTAGTTTTTTATTTCACACCCAAAAATATTATTTCCATAATATTTTAATATTAATTAATATCATTTAAAAATCCTTTAATCACAAAATACCTTAGTTTTAATTTCAAAAAATCCCAAAAAATTACAAAAAAATGTGAAAAATCTAAATTAAAAATTTTTGAAAAATCAGGGGGGTTACAACTACTTCCAATTTGAACTGTAGGGTCGGTTCTGGGGTTTTAATGCGGGCGAGATCAGCTGTCCGGCTAACATAGTCTCAAACTCGACCTATGATCTTGTGGGTCCCACCATCATTTAAAAAGAAAAAGAAAAAAATCAGTCAGAGGACGCGGTTTGGGACTTGGTTAGCCGGACAGGTGATTTGGATCAGCTGTCCGGCTAACCCAGTCCCAAATCATGTCCTCCAACCTATGATCTTGTGGGTCCCACCAATATTTTAAAAAAGAAAAAAACAGTCAGAGAACAGGGGTTGGGACTGGGTTAGCCGAACATGTGATTTGAGATCGAATGCAGACGAGATCAGCTGTTTGGATAATCAAGTCCCAAATATTGTCCACCCCACTTATGATCTTGTGGGCTCCACCAAAATATAAAAAAGAAAAGAAAAAACCACTCAGGGGACAGGGTTTGGGACTGGGTTAGTCGAATTGTCACGCCCCAGTCCCAAAATACGTAGGACTAGGAATACGTAACACACCCAACCGTATGTATACGAACTCCACTATATGGAAACCAAATACAAACATACGTTGTACATGAATATTCAATCCACCAGTGGTAATATACTGTCACAACAAGTCACACACAATCTATATCTCATCCACAACACAAATAATAAGTAGGAATAAAGAGCTGAAAATATCTTAATATCAAAGATGAGTATCAAGTCTGATAGTCGGATGGATACAAATCCACTACAAAACGACTATACTGAAGTAGCAACAAGGATCTCTAAACAGCGGTAATAAAATCACAGATACTCCGAAGGTAAGACCTCATCAGTCTGGTAAGTAGCATCCGGTCTAGGTCCGTACTCCTGCGGATACTCCTACTCGTTCATATCTAGAAAGGGACCAGGTCCTCAGAGGGACGTAACAAGATACATAATAACATGGCAATAAGTACTGAAAAGTAAACATCCAATGGGTCGCCTAACCGTCTAAGTGAATGCGGTTTGAGAACAACTTTCCATCAAGTGGACTATCTGGCCATATAGTGGGATTGGCATGATTCTCTCGGAGAATCAGGGGCCTACAAAGCATGTCGTCTTTTGAATGGCAGAGGCCGCCAAGTAGTATAGGGGTCATAACGACCGCGTATCTCCGGTGGAGCGTACGGGTTACATAAAAGAAAAGTACAAAGGAGCCCAAATGTCTTACTTGTTGTTCTCCCCATCCCATGCTCTAAGCATACCACATCCATGACACGATAAAACCTCTAAATAACTGTCAGGTCTACTAGCATACAAAGTTTCTATCAGCAGTCATCCCTAACGCACGGCCCATGCGTACAGGAGGCCAAACCTGTCACACGATCCGTGATCTATATGAAACTCACAACTCGTGTAACAACTGTGTCACGGCCAATGAACTTAATGATGCTCCATAATAATGGGGTGGTCTCATAAAGTAGGTCCAAAAATATACATAAATAAAAATAGAGTACGACGACATCGTCGTTGCACCCAAGTTCCCTTGGACGCACAATTTATATAGCAATAAATAAACTAAATAAGCAGAAATAAATTATGCAGGCATCATGTGGAATGTAAATAATAGTACGATGGCAAGGTATACTTGTCGGGCAAGAAATCGGTATAGTGCAAGCGTCCAAAACGGTATTAAGTTTGATGGAAGAAGTGGGGTTAGGGTTTGGGAGAGTTTGTAATATATATAGAGATGGAGAGCGGTGGAGGATGAGTCACATGCAGGAAAAGGAAATGAATACACGTGGGGGGGGTGAGCTGCTGTTGTTTTCTTCTTTCTTTGGTTTTGGCTTTCGGTTTAGGAGAGTTTAGTAATAAAATAGAGATAAAGAGGCGGTGGGGGTTATTTTACGTGCGGAGGGGAGAAAGAAAAGTTGGTTTTTGCTACTGCTGTTGTTTGATATTTTTCTTCTCCTAACGGGTCCGGGTAGGGGCTAAACGGGTAGTGGGTTTAGGATAGAGGGTTTGGATTTCGGTTGAGATCCAATGGGAAAATTCTTATATATATATATATATATATATATATATATATATATATATATATATATATACATAGAAAATTCTAAAAATTATATTGGTACAAACCATTAAGCTAGCAACTGTCCATAGGATCTCCTACATGGAATAAATTAGAAAAATTTATAATGGCTCCATAAATCCCCTAAATGTACAAATACCTCAAAATTAAATTAAAATCTACTTCCTCTATTTAGCTCATAACTATTATAAATAAATACGGTTTTCAGAATTAGGGGTTTTACATTCTACCCAACTTATAAAAATTTCGTCCTCGAAATTAAAACTAAGTCATGGTAGAAAGTCAAGGATGGTATAAGATATAAATTAACAAAGTAAATTCATACATTGGTCTACGAATAGGTTCAAAAAATGTTTACGCATGTCGTCCTCACGCTCCCAAGTAGATTCTCCTGGCGCGCCATACTTCCATGCCACGCGGACCAAGGGAATAGACTGGTTCCTCAATACTTTCTCTCGACGATCAAGGATTCCCACGGGTGCTCTTGGTATGACAAGCTCGACCCAATGGTGATCTTCGAATGGTCGAGAACGTGACTGCTGTCTGCCACATATCGTCTGAGCTGCGACACGTGAAATACGTCATGTACTCCCTCAAGTGAAGGTGGTAGCGCAAGTCGATAGGCCACTTCTCCCACTCTCTCTAGCACGTCAAATGGTCCAATATACCTTGGACTCAACTTGTCGCGCCCTCCGAATCGAATGGTGCCTCTGGTAGGTGATATCCTTAAGAAGACATGATCGCCCTCTTTAAACTCCAAGGGACGACGATGAAGGTCTGTCCACTGTTTTTTCCTGTCTTGCGCTGCTCGTAAGTGCCTTTGTATTTTCTTAACTGTCTCAACGGTGTTGATCACTAACTCGGGTCCAAGAATCTGACGTTCTCTCACGTCACTCCAACACACAAGAGACCTACACTTCCTGCCATATAATGCTTGAAACGGAGCCATCTGAATGCTCGTCTGATAGCTATTGTTGTAAAAAAAGTCTATAAGGTGTAGGTGGTCCTCCCATGATCCTCCAAAGTCTAACATACAAGCCCTCAACATATCCTCTAATGTCTGAATAGTACGCTCTGACTGTCCATCTGTCTGTGGGTGATAAGATGTACTGAACTTCAGACGAGTTCCAAGACTCTCTTGTATGCTCCTCCAAAAGTGTGATATAAAACACGAATCCCTGTCTGATATAATGCTGACTGGTACGTCGTGCAATCTCACGATCTGCCTCATAAATAAGTCAGCCAAAGCTTCTGTAGATTGGCTAACTCTAAAAGGTAAGAAATGGACTAACTTGGTGAGTCTATCTACTATTACTCATACTGCATCTTTACCACTTGGACTCTTGGGAAATCCTGTGACGAAGTCCATAGTGATGTGCTCCCACTTCCACTCTGGAATCAAAAGTGGTTGCAATAACCCTGCTGTTCTCTAGTGCTCCACCTTTACTTGCTGACATACCAAACATTTAGCTACAAAGCGGGCTATCTCTCTTTTTATTCCATGCTACTAAAAGTGCTATCGTAAATCGTGATACATCTTGGTGCCTCCAGGATGAATAGAATATATCAAACTATGAGCTTCTGTCATCAGCTCTTGTCGAATCTCTCCATTGGGAACATATAGACGATCACCACATCGTAATGTCCCATCATCATGAATGCGCAGTCATGTCTGCTCTTCGACCTCTGTCCCTTCCTTTAATCTTCTGAATCTGGCATATGTAGGCAATGCTGCCTTAATCCTCTCTATTAGTGATGATTGTACTTGCAAATTGGCTAGTGTCCCGTCTGCTCCGAGTAATATCACTTCAATGCCAAGATATTGCAAGTCCTCCAATAATTCTCTCTGTGTCGTCAAGAAATAAGCTGCTAGCTTCGGCTCAGCGCGTTTGCTACAACGTTAGCCTTGCCTGGGTGATAATGAAGCTCTATCTTGAAATCTTTCATCAACTCAAGCCATCGACGTTGACTCATATTTAACTCCTTCTGCGTGAAGACATACTTGAGGCTTTTGTGGTCTGTATAGATTTTCACTCGTTCCCCATATAAGTAATGTCTCCATAGCTTCAGAGCAAATACAATGGCTGCAAGTTACAAGTCATGAGTTGGATAATTCTTCTCATGTACTCGTAACTGTCTAGATGCATAGGCAATCACTTTGCCATGCTGCATCAATATGCATCCCAAGCCTTTCCCTGATGCGTTACTGTAGATCATATAGCCTCATGATCCTGATAGAATAGTCAATACTGGTGCTGTAGTCAGTCGCTTCTTCAACTCCTCGAAAGCGGCTTGACCCTCGTTGGTCCATATGAACTCTTGATCTTTGCAAGTTAACCGAGTCATAGGTGTTGCTATCCTTGAAAAATTCTCCACGAACCGTCAGTAATATCCCGCAAGTCCAAGAAAACTTCTCACCTCCACTGCTGATTTAGGAACAGGCCATGTCTCGACTGCCAAGATCTTTTCTGGATCAATAGAAATACCATCCCCTGTTACAACATATCCAAGAAATGAGACTCTGTCCAAGAAGAACTCATATTTACTGAGCTTTGCATATAGCTGCTCTCTCCTCAAGGTTTCTAAAAGCATCCGCAGGTGCTTCTCGTGCTCCTCGTGGCTCTTTGAATAGACAAGTATATCATCTATGAAGACGACCACGAACTGGTCCAAATGCTGATGGAAGACTCGATGCATTAAGTCCATAAAGATAGCTGGAGCATTGGTCAATCCAAATGGCATGACCAGAAACTCGTAGTGCCCATATCTTGTCCAGAATACGGTCTTTGGGATGTCCTCCCTCCGTACCTTCACCTGGTGATATCCCGATCTCAAATCTATCTTTGAGAACACCTTGGCTCCACTAAGCTGATCAAATAGGTCATCAATGCGTGGCAATGGATATTTATTCTTCACAGTCACCGCATTCAAGGCTCTATAGTCAATGCATATACGCACTGACCCATCCTTCTTTGGTACAAACAACACTGGTGCTCCCCAGGGTGATGCACTTGGTTGGATGAAACATTTCTCTTCTAATTCTTTCAACTGTGTCTTCAGTTCATCCATTTCCTTTTTTGCCAGTCTATAAACATGTGATGCGATGGGTGCTGCCCCCGGTGCTAATTCAATTGAGAACTCTACGTCTCTGTCTGGGGGTAGTCCTGGCAATTCTTCTGGAAAGACGTCTTAAAATTCTGAAATAATGGGATGATAGATAGCATCGTCCATTGCGAGCTGCATACCATCAAGGATTTCTGTGGATCCTCGTGCAAACTCAAGTTCAGGCTGGTCTGGTATTTTGAAAAGAATGCTTCCTCCAAAGCAATCGAAGAAAGCGTGGTAGTTGCTCAGCCAGTCCATTCCAAGCACAATATCAAAAGTTGGCATAGGAAGGACTAAGAGTCGTACATTCATCTCTCTGCCACGCATCACTATAGGACACGATCTACAAATTCTACTAACAGGTACAACTCCTCCTCCGATAAGAATTCTAATACAAGTAGGTAAAGATGTGGAGGCAATGTTGTGTTTGGCAATAAAACTAGATGATATGAATGAGTGGGTGGCTCCCGTATCAAACAATGTCACAGCAGGAAAAGTAAAAGCAAGAGTGATACCTGCTATGACATCAATCTCCTGATTCATGTCATCCACTTCCATTGCAAAAGCTTGTCCGTTCCTCTGTGGTTATCTCTGTCTGGCTCTCGCGAATTGATCCTCCTGTGCAGGTAGAGGTGGTCCTCGTTGAAATCCCCCTGCTGTTAGAGGTCGAGGTGCTCCTGGTCTCATCATTTGCTGAGCTGGCTTTGGTGTTGGAAGTGCTAGCCTCTGTGCTGGCGGTGGAAGTGTCAATGCTTGTTGCATAGGACAGTCTTTCATCATATGCTGTCCGGAACCACATCTCATACATTGTCCTAAGCGAGTTCGACAGTCCCTCATAATATGTCCGCGTTTCCCACAATAATGGCAGTGGGGCTTCTCTGGAGTCTGGTACGGTCCTGCTCTGTGCCGGTATTGCTGTTGTTGAGCTAAAGGACGTCTGATAGGTCCTCCTTGTTGTGCTCTTGCTGGTCCTTGTTGTATCCTTGTGGGTCCTTGTTGCATCCTCAGCTGACCTCCTTTTCCTCTGCTGACGGTTTCTTGTAATCTGGCTTCTGTCAGTAACTCGGTATAAGAGATCCGGGACTGTGAGCTTGTGTAATGTTGGAGCTCCTGAGTCAGTCCGCGATGAAACCTCTTAGTCTTGGCCAAGTCATCTGGTATCAGGGCAGCGCCATATTTACTAAGGCGACTAAACTCGGCATCATACTCGTCCACTGTTTTGTTCTCCTGCTCCAGGTGGAGAAACTGATCGTACAATGCATCTCTGACGGTGTCCGGGAAGTACTTCCTTTCAAAGCACTCCAGGAACTGCTCCCATGTCTGGTATGTACCCAGTTGGCGCTCCATGGATTCCCACCAGTGGTGAGCATTACCATCTAGAAGCGTCCTTATACCTGTCATCCATAGGTCTGCAGGTAGCTACGATGCCTCTAATAACTTCCGAGTATGAGTGATCCAGTTGGTAGTTTCCTCTGGGTTCTCAATGCCTTTATACGGCCTCGAACCCATCTGTATAAAGTCCTTTACTGAACCAACTCTAGCTCGGGGTGCTGGAGCTAGTGCTTAAGCTGGTACAGTAGCCTGTGCGGCCATCCTTTCAAGTGCTGCTAGGAACTCTTGTCTCTGTTCTGCTGCTTGTTGCCTCTGCTCTGCAGCTAGTGTGGCAGCCTATTGTCGATGTTCCTGCATTATCATATGGAAGAATTGGAACAGTTGTGTCTGGCCATCCTGCGGTATCGATGAGACTGGAAGGGTCCCATTAGGTGGAACGGGAAGATCAGATGGAACTGGATTGTGAATCTGTCCATCTGGTCCTGAAAGTCTAGGAATTGTTGAGGACCCTCCTTGAGTCTGACCATTGACTCCAGGAGTTGTGTCGCCATCGGCGACAGTATATCCATTCTGCATATCCATCTCTCTGCAGGCGATGTACGCAACGTTTAGAAGAAGTACAGGGATCAAACAGGATGCAAGTATTAAATAGAATATAGAAGCATGAAATATGCTGGGGAATTGTCCGCATATTATACAGTCAAAAAAACCCTAACATACATGAAGTCTCTCCCTGCGTAAAACAGGGCTTCAAGGTTGTTTGCGTAAAACAGGTTGCTAAGCTGTCCGCATAAAATAGAGATTCAAGGAAGTTTGACGTAAAGTAAGACTTCAGAGTTGTCCGCGTAAAGTAGAGATTCAAGGGAGTTTGGCATAAAGTAGAGATTCAAAACTGTCGGCATAAAACATGGCTTCAGAGCTGTCTGCGTAAAAGTCTGCTATACTTCCTGTGTAAAGTCTGCGTAAAAAGTTTGCACGTAAAAGATTGCTATTCTTCCTGCGTAAAGGTTTCCTGCTTAAAGTCTGCGTAAAAAGTCTAAAATACGTTTGTTTTTAATGCACCGTAAAGTTATACGAGGAACTCTTCGTATTCCTCGAATGAATTTGTCAGACAAATCAGTGAACATGACATCTGACAAAAAGTACTGCACGATGATCGAGAGGACGGTTGTGATAATAATTTTGCACAGAGACCCAAGTTGTCATTTAGTGACATATTTGATACAAGTCATTTTTTACGCATTCAAAAGGAAGAAAAATAGAGTCTTCTGGATATGCTGCCTATTCTACATAGACAGAAATGAGTTTTTATGCTCAAGATAAGACAAAATCAGATGCCACATCAAAAGATGTTTCTTGCACAGAGCTCGAGGCATATCTCTGCATTTAATGCACGATATTAGTCATGACTGGAAAAGCTAAGACTGTGGCTAATACGCTCACTTTACCATCCTTACATTTTACGCCAATCAGGTTACTTTACGCTGGTTATCTATTATTCATGAATCATCAAATTTATGCAGGGGCAGTTACCTACGTGGCTTGCATGCCATGATCTTATAAAGGGATACGTGTCATACGCGGATTGAACGTGGGTAGCAGTTGTCATAACCGCAGCGTAAAGGAGGTAATCTTCTTCATTGTTTGGCCTTTTTACGCCAACAAGACAGTTTATTTGGCTTTTACGCCAACAACAGTCATTTGGCTTTTACGCCAAACAAGGGTAAAGGGTCTGGTCACAGGTAAAAGGGTTTTTGGCGTAAAACATTGTTTATCCAAACATAGGATGGTTGAAAGGAAGAATGAGGTTTTAGTCAAGCATGGATGAGATCCTTATACTCTATTCCTATATGCAGGCTTGTTCGATACAGTTACGTAACCGAGACAATATATATTCTTGACCTGCATGGGCCACCACCAAAAATATGTCACGCTCCAGTCCCAAAATACGTAGGACTAGGAATATATAACACGCCCAGCCGTATGTATACGAACTCCAATATATGGAAACCATATACACACGTACGTTGTACATGAATATTCAATCCACCAGTGGTAATATACTGTCACAACAAGTCACACACAATCTATATCTCATCCACAGCACAAATAATAAGTAGGAATAAAGAGCTGAAAATATCTGAATATCAAAGATGAGTATCAAGTCTGATAGTCTGATGGAAACAAATCCACTACAAAACGACTATACTGAAGTAGCAACAAGGATCTCTAAACAGCGGTAATAAAATCACAGATACTCCGAAGGTAAGACCTCCTCAGTCTGGTAAGTAGCATTCGGTCCAGGTCCGTACTCCTACGGATACTCCTGCTCGTCCATATCTGGAAAGGGACCAAGTCCTCAGAAGGACGTAACAAGATACATAATAACATGCCAATAAGTACTGAAAAGCAAACATCTAATGGGTCGCCTAACCGTCTAAGTGAATGCAGTTTGAGAACAAATTTCCACCAAGTGGGCTATCTGGCCATATAGTGGGATTGGCATGATTCTCTCGGAGAATCAGGGGCCTACAAAGCATGTCGTCTTTTGAACGGCAGAGGCCGCCAAGTAGTATAGGGGTCATCACGACCGCATATCTCCGGTGGAGCGTACGGGTTACATAAAAAAAAGTGCAAAGGAGCCCAAATGTCTTACTTGTTGTTCTCCCCATCCCATGCTCTAAGCATGCCACATCCATGACACGATAAAACCTCTAAATAACTGCGAGGTCTACTAGCATACAAAGTTTCTATCAGCAGTCATCCCTAACGCACGGCCCATGCGTATAGGAGGCCAAACTTGTCACGCAGTCCGTGATCTATATGAGACTCACAACTCGTGTAACAACTGTGTCACGGCCAATGAACCTAATAATGCTCCATAATAATGGGGTGATCTCATAAAGTAGGTCCAAAAATATACATAAATAAAAACAGAGTACGACGACATCGTCGTTGCACCCAAGTTCCCTTGGACGCACAATTTATATAGCAATAAATAAACTAAATAAGCAGAAATAAATTATGCAGGCATCATGTGGAATATAAATAATAGTACGATGGCAAGGTATACTTGTCGGACAAGAAATCTGTATAGTGCAAGCGTCCAAAACGGTATTAAGTTTGATGGAAGAAGTGGGGTTAGGGTTTGGGAGAGTTTGTAATATATATAGAGATGGAAAGCGGTGGAGGATGAGTCACATGCGGGAAAAGGAAATGAATACACGCGGGGGGGGGGGGGGGGTGAGCTGTTGTTGTTTTCTTCTTTCTTTGTTTTTGGTTTTCAGTTTAGGAGAGTTTAGTAATAAAATAGAGATAAATAGGCGGTGGGGGTTATTTTACGCACGGAGGGGAGAAAGAAAAGTTGGTTTTTGCTACTGCTGTTGTTTGATATTTTTCTTCTCCTAACGGGTCCGGGTAGGGGCTAAACGGGTAGTGGGTTTAGGATAGAGGGTTTTGGTTTTGGTTGAGATCCAATAGGAAAATTCTTTTCTATATATATACATATATATACATAAAAAATTCTAAAAATTATATTGGTACATACCATTAAGCTAGCAAATGTCCAAATGGTCTCCTACATGGAATAAATTAGAAAAATTTATAATGGCTCCATAAATCCCCTAAATGTACAAATACCTCAAAATTAAATTAAAATCTACTTCCTCTATTTAGCTCATAACTATTATAAATAAATATGGTTTTCAAAATTAGGGGTTTTACACGGATAGGTGATTTGGATCAGTTGTACGTATAATCCAGTCCAAGATCACGTCTCCCCACCTATGATCTTGTGGGTCCCACTAGCATTTAAAAAAAGAAAAGAAAAAATCATTCAGGGGACAGGGTTTGGGACTGGGTTTGCCGGACAGGGTTTGGGAATGGGTTAGTCGAACAGGTGATTTGAGCTCGAATGCGGATGAGATCAGTTGTCTGGATAATCCAGTCCCAAATTATGTCCACCCCACCTATGATCTTGTGTACCCCACCAACATTTTAAAAAGAAAAGAAAAAACTAGTCATGGGACAGGGGTCTGGGACTAGGTTAGTCTGACAGGTGATTTGGATCAATTGTCCATATAATCCAGTCCCAGATCATGTCTCCCCACCCATGATCTTATGGGTCCCACCAGCATTTAGAAAAAGAAAAAGAAAAAAATTCAGTTAGCGGACAAGGTTTGGGACTGGGTTAGCTGGACAGGTGATTTGATCTCGAATGCGGACGAGATCAGTTGTCCGGATAATCCAGTCCCAAATTATGTCCACCCCACCTATGATCTTGTGGGCCCCAACAACATTTAAAAAAATAGTCAAGGGACGGGATTTGAGACTGGGTTAGTCGGACAGGTGATTTGGATCAGTTGTCCAGCTAATCCAATCCCAGGTCATCTCTCCCCACCTATGATCTTGTGGGTCCCAACAACATTTAAAAAAAGAAAAAAAATTAGTCATGGGATTGGGTTAGCCGGACAGGGGATTTGAGCTCGAACGTGGACCAGATAAGTTGTCTGGATAATCCAGTCCCAAGTTATGTCCACCCCATCTATGATCTTGTGGGCCACACCCGCATTTAAAAAAGAAGAAAAAAAGTCAGGGGACAGGATTTAGGACTGGATTAGTCGGACAGATGATTTGGAACAGTTCTCCGGCTAATCCAATTCCAAATCATGTCTCCCAACCTATGATCTCGTGGGTCCCATCAGCATTTGAAAAAGAAAAGAAAAAATTCAGTCAGGGGACTGGGTTTGGGACTGGTTTAGCCGGACTGGTGATTTGAGCTCGAATGGATGGGAAGGGGTTGAGTAGTGTGGTTAAATGGGGAGAGAAAAGATTGGTCAGTTAGCTGTGGGAGGGTGTCAAGGTCGTACTCCGCGTGCCTGTAGCTCTGAGGCTAAGACTTGCTACTAGTATATGCGCGGTTGTGATAGGAGGCGACACAGCACATGGTTTTGAAAATAAGGGTTTCGATTTTGGAGTTTGTGGGCCAGTGGCCCTACCAAGAAAATAAGTTCTTCAAAGAACAATACACCAAAAACAGGTCTGTGCAAAAACAAGGACCGGGCATGCTGTGGAAGCAAGATAAATTTTGATAGGTACTTGTAATGAGCTTAGAAAATAATCATAGGAATAGGAATAGGAATAGGAATAGGAATAGGAATGGAGTTTTCCATATTTCAATACTATTTCCAATTTGAACTGCAGGGTCGGTTCTGGGGTTTTAATGCGGACGAGATCAGCTGTCCGGCTAATCCAGTCTCAAACTCGACCTATGATCTTGTGGGCCCCACCAACATTTAAAAAAGAAAAGAAAAAAATCAGTCAGAGGACAGGATTTGGGATTGGGTTAGTTGGACAAGTTATTTGGATCAGCTGTCCGACTAACCCAGTCCCAAATTTTGTCCTCCCACTTATGATCTTGTGTGTCCCACCAGTATTTTAAAAAAGAAAAGAAAAAAGTCAGAGAACAGGAGTTGGGACTGGGTTAGCCGAACAGGTGATTTGAGCTCAAATGCGGACGAGATCAGCTGTCTGGATAATCCAGTCTCAAATTCTGTCCACCCCATCTATGATCTTGTGGGCTAAAAAAGAAAAAAAAATAGTCAGGAGACAAGGTTTAGGACTAGGTTAGCCGGACAGGTGATTTGGATCAGCTGTCCGGCTAACCCAGTCTCAAATCATGCCCTCGCACCTATGAACTTGTGGGTTCCACCAGCATTTTAAAAAGGAAAAAACCCAGTAAAAGAACAGGGGTTGGGACTGGGTTAGCCGAACAGGTGATTTGAGCTCAAATGCAGACAAGATCAGCTGTCTGGATAATCTAGTCCCAAATTATGTCATCCCCATCTATGATTTTGTGGGATAAAAAAGAAAAAAAAAAATAGTCAGGCGACAAGGTTTGGGACTGGGTTAGTCGGACATGTGATTTGGATCAGTTGTCTAGCTAATCCAATTCCAGATCATGTCTTCCCACCTATGATCTTGTGGGTCCCACCAACATTTAAAAAAAAAAGGGAAAAAAAAAAATTAGTCAGGGGACTGGGTTTGGGACTGGATTAGCCGCACTGGTGATTTAAGCTCGAATGGATGGGAAGGGGTTGAGTAATGTGGTTAAATAGGGAGAGAAGAGATTGGTCATTTAGCTGCAGGAGGGTGTCTAGCATGTACTCCGCGTGCCTGTAGCTCTGAGGCTAAGACCTGCTACTAGTGTACGCGCGGTTGTGATAGGAGGTGGCACAGCGCATGGTTTTGAAAATAAGGGTTTCGGTTTTGGAGTTTGTGGGCCAGTGGCCCAACCAAGAAAATAAGTTCTTCGGAGAACAATACACCAAAAACAGGTCTGTGCAAAAACAAGGACCGAGCATGTTGTGGGAAGAAAGAGAAATGTTGATAGGTACTTGTAATTAGCTTAGAATATAATCATAGGAATAGGAATGGAGTTTGCCATACTTCAAAGAACAATACACCAAAAACAGCTTAGCTGGAGGAGCCTGTTGAGGACGTACGCGTGCCTACGGCTACAGTCTGTTGCAATCGTATAGTACAGGCTTGCGCGCAGGAGAAAAGAAATGTGGGAGAAACACAATACTACTTCCAATTTGAATTGCATGGTCGGTTCAGGGATTTTAATGCGGACGAGATCAGCTGTCCGGCTAATCCAGTCTCAAACTCGACCTATGATCTTGTGGGCCCCACCAGCATTTAAAAAAAGAAAAAAAAAATCGGTCAGGGTACAGGATTTGGGACTGGATTAGTCGGACAGGTGATTTAGATCAGCTGTCCGGCTAACCCAATCCCAAATTATGTCCTCCCACCTATGATCTTGTGGGTCCCACCAGCATTTTTAAAAAAAATAGTCAAAGAAGATGGGTTGGGACTGGGTTAGCCGAACAGGTGATTTGATCTCGAATGCGGACGAGATCAGCTGTCTGGATAATCCAGTCCCAAATTCTGTCCACCCTATCTATGATCTTCTGGACCCCACCATCATTTAAAAAAAAAAAAATCAGTCAGGGGACAGGGTTTAGGACTGGGTTAGTCGGGTGATTTGGATCATCTGTCTGTATAATCCAGTCCCAGATCATGTCTCCCCAACTATGATCTTGTAGGTCCCACCAGCATTTAAAAAAAGGAAAAAAAATCGGTTAGGGGACAGGATTTGGGACTGGGTTAGCCAGACAGGTGATTTGAGCTCGAATGCGGACAATATCAGTTGTCCGGATAAGCCAGTCACAAATTATGTCCACTCCACCTATGATCTTGTGGGCCCTACCAGCATTTAAGAAAAAATCCAGTCTGAAAAACCCTAAACTCCCCCACCCCACCCAAAAAAATGTTAAATTGCAACTCGATACTCTCAACTATTTAAGTTTTTTAACTTAATATCCTAAATTTTTTTTATCAACAACTTAATACTTTCAACTAATAAATCTTTTCAACTTAATACCCAAAAAAATCCCAAACTACACCTCTCCCCCCTCCGACCGGCGACGATCCCCCTCCCCCTACCCGGCCGGCGATGAACCTCCTCCCACTCCGACGATGACACCCCCCCCCCCCCCCCCCCCCCCCTCCTCTCTCCAGTGGTGTACGCGGCGGCAGCAGCAACCGCAGCGGCCCGGGGGGGGGGGAGGGGCGGAGGGGGGTAAGGGAAGAGGGAGGGGCATTTTTTTGAAAGAAAAAAAAAATACAGAGTATCAAATTGGCTATTTGAAAGTTTAGGCTATCAAGTTGCCAAATATAGTTGAGGGTATCAAGTTGAAATTTAGCCAAAAAGAATGTCAGGATTTGAAATATTAGGATTGTTGGAGTAGTATTAACCGTAGTAGTAATAATAGACAACTATATAAAGGATATTATAAATTTAATTTCTGTTAAACAAATATAACACCAATCATAATTAATTTAATCGGAATGGGGTTTTACATCTAAGTTTTCGCAGCGATCAATTTTAGACAAGATGTTGGAGTGCTTGTAAGACGTGTCCAATTCCAAGATTTGGTATCAGAGACTCTGACTCTGGTGTCTGATTCCCCAACAAAATTAACTTTACTTGTTAAATGAAGTTGGGATCAGTATTGTGGCTTTTGTTGGTTCCTTTATCATCTACATTATCTTATGTATATTTAATAATATGGATTATGTTAACGTGTATCCTAAAAGTACATTATATATATAGCTGGACTTATTTATAGAGTTCAAAAGGACTCGAACGATATAAAAATTCTGCCTGGCCATAAGAATGAAAAACGCAAAATGAAACCAGGAATTTCAGAATAATGAGTAAGAAATAATTGAAGCAGAACATTTCATATGATTTCCTAATTACGTCGATAGAATGAGAGAACATACACAGCAATTCCAGTAATAACAAGCGAGTTCCTAATGTTCCAGACACTCTTAAAAAAGTAATTGTTCCAGACACTCTTAACAAAGTAATAGTCCAGTGAAAGAAGAGAAATTTTGACTTAAACCTCCCCCCACCACCCCACCCACCGACACACACTTGTTTTATCATAATTAAGGGTGTATTCCACATTTTTTTCATAATATACAAGATCTTCCACAATTGACTGAATCCGTCCAGAATTGACGGTAAACCCATTTGACCAAAATAATCTGACGAAAATGTCCCTCCCCATTTTTCTGTTCTTCTTCCTCCCTCTCACCCCCTCCTCCCCCCTCCCCCCTCCCCGCCACCGCCGCCAGCTACCGCCAGCCCCCGCAACAACGCCACAGCAGCAACAACATCACTAGCAGCCGCCGCGCGCTCGCCGCCACTCACCTCGTCGCGGCTGCTATTGCTGGCGCTGCTGCGGGGCGGGAAGGAGGGGCAGTGGCAGGGGTGGGGGGGGACTGAGGCTGGGGCGGACGGCGGGAACGGGGAGGAGGAGGGAAAAGGAAGAAGAAAATGGGAAGGAACATTTTTGTCAAATTAGTTGACCGTCAATTCTGGACGAATTCCATCAAAAGTGGAGGTCATGTACATTATGAAAAAAGTGTAGGGTTAATATACTTTCCTTTAGTGATTTCATACCTTCTTCCTTATTTTGATCATTTCTATCCTTCCATTCTGCGTGATCAATACACCTGGTGGGACATAGCACAAAACCCGGCTCATTTGTTTACTATTTTTTTCTACTAATGTGTACTGTGCTTAATAGAAAAGAACTACGTTATGACTTGATCTCCGAAGGTACGTAGGCAGCCTGGCTTTGAGTCCAGGTTCAATAAGGCTTACCCAGCGCGACATGTTAAGGTCGGGATTAAGGTCAGTCCGTCTCATCCCTGTTGAAAGAAAGTTTGCAGTAATTGTTTTAGGAAGCACTCTATCCAAGGAGGAAATGATGAAAGACAGTACCCTTTTTTTAGAATACAAGATTTCGAATTTGATTGACCATGGCCAGACAAAGAGCGAAGAGAAGTCCTACTCGGGAATGTGGGACTTTCTTTCTCCTATCAAGCGCTGGTGCAGCAAATAGCGTCTACGTTCTTCTTCCAGAAAGAACTAAGAAATGGGTTCTATTACCTCCCGGACTTCTCACTTCGGTCGCCTTACCTCACTAGCTCACTTCGCTCGCCTCTATCTCTATCAATAAGCGCAGGAGCCATAGGCAATAGCCACGCACCCTAAGCAATAGCACTAAAGAGGCGATAGCGCAAGAAGCAGAGCAAGAGAGAGCTCCCTACCAAACTAGCTAGCCAAGCAAACAAAACAAGAGACCTTGCCCTTCTTGAATCTCGTTTTTCACGAGCTATTGTCCTTAAGATTGGAATGGTCTATGCCTTACCTTAGGGCTCATGCCTGTAGCCTCCCTAACGGTCTTACCTCCCTTTGGTCGCCTTTACAAAAGGACGAGGTGAACGTTCTTCTGCTGATGAAAGATATGCTGAGACAAAAGAAGAATAGAAAAAAATACCTGCTAGACCAGAGACTTCGGATGGGGGTATTTCTTGCCCCGGAGTCCCAATAGACTCTATTGAACCATCCGGCGTAAGGTAAGCAGCGTCAAGCCAGAGCATTTGAGCATCTGAATCCACGGATGAGACATTTTTTTCTAAGTCAGGTGGCGAAAGTAGGACAATTAGTTTACCAAAGTTAGTATTAGTAAGCACAGATTCTCTCTATTCCTGTTATCGGAGTGAATGCCGGATATTCTCTGATCAATGTTATCGTGAAAGTACTATGCTTCTCAAATCCCTGAGGTTAGGATTGAGACTACGATCTCCATGCACACAACACTTGCTCTTTCTTGGCTTTTCTGGTTGGCTTTCCAGCTGGACTGCTAGCTTGGAGCAAGGAGAACATACGGGAACAAGAGGGAGACTGGCTCGACTAGTGAGCGAGAAATGAAAGACTAACTGACAGACCTACTAGACTAGACTGGCAAGGGTGGGGACTCTACAACGCTTTCTATACCCTTAATTATGGTAAATCAAGTGGGGGTCAAGTCAAAATTTCTCTTAAAAGAAATGTATTATTCAGGTATTCCACACCAAGGAAAAAGGAACAAGCTGTAAATCCTGAGAGCTCTATATAAGATGCCATTTTTCTTCTTCAGCTGCTGAGTTATCTGGCATTTAACTTCCATATGCTCATCCGAAAAGCAAGTATCAAGTTAAATCCCCCTTTTGTCGTATCAGAAAAGAAAGGGTTTCGGAGAAGGATTATTCATCATGTTCTACTCCCTCGGGAACTAACGATAGAAAGCTAGCAGAAATATGACATTTGAACCTATAGAGACAAAAGGAAACAAGCGAAAAAACATCAACATTAAAATTGAAACACAGGGCAAACATATATAAGATGATATGCCAGATTTTACTATCTGAGTCATTGACAAACTAGTCAAAACAGACATAAGATGTTGCCTGAGCAGCACACCCCATTTGCACAGAAAAAAGAACAATATAGAATATAGAAGAGGAAAAGAAAATGCACAAGAAGATACAGAATTTAACGTGGTTCATTTCTCAAATCGAGATGCTACATGTGAAATGTGTCCTAATACTCTTTTTATAGACATAGGATATTAGCAAGGTTCAAAGTATCGGTATCGGAATCGGTATCGGACCATTCCTATGAGTATCGGGATCGGCAGTATCGGCGATTTCGGATCGGAGTATCGGATTTTTTGGTATCGGAAAACAAACAACTATTAGTAAATTATTAACATTTTAGAGAATATATTTTATACATTTATGCATAATTTAAAGTATTTTCAGTATTGTTTCTTAGTATTTTTGATATTGAATGAAATAGTAGTCATCATTGTCGATTGATTTATATGCGATAGATAAGTTTTCCTCTTTTATATGTTTTTACAACCTTACTATGCTTTTACATCCTTTCTAATTGGTCTTTTTAATTCAAATTTTTTCGTCGAATTGACTGGAAAAGAGACCTCTAATGTCGGTATCGGTCAGTATCGGGTATCGGTCGGTATCGGATCGGGACATGCCAAACTGTATCGGTATCGGCCGTATCGGATCGGTATCGGCCGATACTTTAAACTATGGATATTAGGACAACTTAATTACATGTGAAATGTCCAGCATATTCTCGATCCGCGGTTAGTGGGCTAAACTATCCAGCCACTTAAGTGATCAAATTGGTAGGTGGGTGGGCATTTGGGGGGGGGGGGAGAGGGGTTTATGTTTTCCAGTCAATTCAGCAAAAAAAAAAAAAAAGGAACAAAATAGACCAATCAATAAGGTGTAAAAGATACTAAGATTGTAAAAGCATGTATAAGAAAAAAAAATTCTATCGCAAGTAAGCCAATCGGCAAGGATGACTACTATTTCATTTCATTCCAAAATTACTAAGAAACAACGCATGAAATACTTAAAATTATGCCTAAACATTTATAAAAAAAAAATACTAAATTTTAATAATTTATCAATAATTTTTTTTTATATATACCAAAAAATCCAATACTACAATCTGAAACCACCGATACTGCCAATACCGATACTCATAGGAAGGATCCGACAACGATTCTGCAGACCTTACAGCAAACATTTATCTACAAGTGAGATGGACTGGATTTCCTATTGCTCATGAAGGTGCATTTGATCTTTTGATCAGCAAATTAAAATGCATGTGATGTACAGGGCAAAGTCAGGATGCATTGGCACAATGTAGTGGGCCTGGAACCAACTAATTTCCTTTGGAAAGGGGCTTCTATCCAATACATAGGATCTGCATTCAAAGACAATAACACTGGATTTCCTATTGCTCATGAAGGAGATGCATTTTGATCTTCTTCCTGGTAGGCTTTGAACCCTTGTATGATAGCTTCCCTCTTTCAATTGGGGTTGTAATGATATCACCAAATTAAAATGCATGTGATGTAGAGGGCAAAGTCAGGATACATTGGCACAATGTAGTGGGTCTGGAACCAACTAATTTCCTTTGGAAAGGGGCTTCTATCCAATACATAGGATCTGCATTCAAAGACAGTAAGCCAGACTCATTACCCTAAGGGATGGGTGAAGGAGGTGCATCAATACTGCCCCTGTGGCAGCTTCAAAACCTTTTCTGGTCAGTTACATTTCCACAAGTGGCACCAAATTTGTCACTAAATCTAAATGAAATCCATGACAAATGTCTACCTGGTGGTTGGGAGTTGTGAGGAGACTCGGAACAAATGATCTCTGGTGAATCAAAGTTACCCAGAGATTTTAAATTTAACATAAACTTGCAAACACAACTTACTTATCATGATAATATCACAATTCCTCCAGATGTGATTTTACTTTATTTTTCATCATTGTACATTATAAAGCATCACCGAAACGGTCCACATAATACCATAATCTACAACTATACTACTATATAATAGGAAAAGTTGAGACTTCACCGTAAAAAATTCCGTTCGAAAAATGTCCTTACCTATATTTACTAATTAATATTGTTCATTAAATTTAACATAGACAGTTAAGTAATTACGTATAGAAAAAAAAAATTAAAGAAGTCTCTTGTTTGTCCTTCCCAAGTAGTATGAATACTTGTGCATCTACACTAGTTAACTTAATTCAAATTTAAATATAAGCAATGAGATTCATTTAAGTCAATTTATAGCAGAATCAAGAAGAAACATCTTCCCTATAATCTATAGGTTGGCAGGAGTTCTGATAATCTACAGGTATGTGCCCAACTGAGCAGGCCCCCTAAGTTACTATTTAAGTTACAAAGTAATCACTTCAGGAATCATCAGAATTTGTGTAGTTAAAACATCGGATCAACAAAAACAGGAAAGAGTTTCAATTTCTAGTTGATACAAGCTATAATACAAGAAAACATGATAACAACTAGCTAGAAAAATGATTAACAAATACCATGTAAGCATCCAAATAGACGTTAATTACCGTGTTCGTTATACGATTGGGCGGGCTCATCATTCACCATTCACCATTGCCACGTGGTGAGCCAGTCACAATTTCTCCCCGTCTATTTCACAGATTCAACAACTGCAAGTTCCTCTCCATTTAAACTCTTAAGGATCATGGAACTCTAAGCCAGCCACATAAATCAGACTTCCGAGTCCAGAGCTACTTCCAGAGCTACTTACAGCTGACAAGACCAGCCCAGGAGGTTGGGTTGTCTTAGTCGGAGCTAATTTTGGTTGTCCTTTGATCCAGCCTCTTGTGAGATGCTTCTTTATATCCTAGAGGGGTCACCCATGATGCGACCACCCCGACCTCTTGTAGCTCATGCGGACCTGAGAGGTCGTCCCAAGCATAGAGGGGTTGTCCAAGTCCGAAGTCTTGTTAGACTTATCCCAGGAAGTTTTGTAGGTAATTCATGCCTGAAAACTGGTACCTATTGAAAAATCAAAGCCTCAGAAATCAGTTTGCGAAATGATTTATCATAGACAAACATTAACATCTCAAGTTGCGAAAAAGATCTGTAACCTTGCTTTTGTCGATCACATATTTTCTTTGCGCAAGCTAGCCTAAGTGTAGCTAAAAATTCAGTAAATTTACATGTACAATTTTCCCTTGAACTGATGTTTAATAGAAGGTTCAGATGAGTAATGATAACAGTCATCAGCAGGACCCTAGAACTTTTAGTTGAGACCAGAAAGAATCTGCCTTCTGTTGTGACAAGCACGGGGTACACGCTTTGCAGTGTGCAATGCGTTAGAAAATCTATGATGATACAGAAAAATCAAAATCTCAAACAAAATTAATTGTGCATACAGAAAGAGACTTACGATCTGATGAATAAATACTGAAGAGCATCTTTTAAACAACGGGACATCCTCAATGTGCAATTTGTATAAGTTTTGTGAAACATGCATAAAAATTCAAGCTACTCGTAACTTATAAGACTTGTGTACTTTAGTACAGCTATTTTACACACCTTGAAATTAATTGACACAAGAATATCTTGAAGAACAGAAACCTCTGTATAGCTTCTCTCTTATTGCAAACGCACATGTCATTTAATCTAGTCTCGTATACCTTTTCTGAGTCTTTTTATATTCATGTCTTTAATCAGTCATTCTATTCCTGAATCTTTGTCTTTGATCATTCTATCCCTCAATTATTTCACGATCGGAACAGTCATATTACTGATCAGGTACGTTCCAAGAATCATCGGAAGTTGAGAAACTTTAAAAAAAAAATATGCAAAAAAAGAGAAATTTCACCTTTTTTAGCAAAAAGTTCCGGATCTCGGTATTGGAGTCGAGTTGGTACTGCTGGCATTGATGGGAAAGTAGTAGACGTACACGAACCTCATCTTGTATCCCCTTGGTGACGCTGATGATGAGCTTTTGGACGTGGTTGATCTTGATCACCGTCCGGATCATCACGGCTTCCGGATGTAGCAAACAATCTTCACCGCTTCTCTCATGAGCATCATGACACAAGTCTGGGCCTCTTGGTCTACATAATTAATTGTTTCAAAAATTGAGAAAATTCCCAACACATCTTGCGACCCTCAGAAAAACTTGTAAGCCTACAAGTTAAGCTAAGACTACCGAATTTTAGTTGACTATTTTGTGTTACATAGTTCTCCTTGATTTTGACAACTCATAATGAAGCCAAATGCTAAATTACTATTTCTCTGCTGCAAAATAGCAATGACACCTTTATTATAAGTTTAAATTTAAGAATTAGAGGAAGAAAAAATTAAATAATAATAATAAAGAGACTTGTCACAGATCTATGATATTTGAGTTATATATTAGTATATAGATGTGTAATCTACTGGGTTGCCTATATATATACATGCAACGCTGAGCTTCATTGGTTCCCCTACCGAACTAATCCAACTGTAATTATCTGCCAGCAGCACACCTTATATTCCTCGCAACTGCAAAATCCAACATTTTCCATGTTAACTCTCAGAACGTCTATAAATACACTGAAATAGTATATCCAAGTAGGTATCGCAAGCAAATAACAAACAAAACGAGGATACAGCAGCAACTACAACACACTGCAGCACTGTTTGCTGCATTGATCAACCCAACCAAGGGAAAGTGCAACCACCAACTTTGATCCAATAAACATACTGAGTAAAAGTTGTCAAACATCCATAAAACCACATATCGAACAAAAAAGTCAAATACAACAATAATCTATTTCAGAAAAGACACTGTTTGTGAGCAATGTTTGTGACTTAACCCAAGAAAACAGCAAAACCTACACCTAGCCTGAACTTGGTACAGTGGAACCGATCCACTTAGCTAAACATCCTTGCTAGAGCAGACGAACTTTCATTGATCAAGGCTTGCTCTAGAGCTTCTTGCCCAGTGATCTCAAATCATCCTGTCTTGCCACTCCTGGTAACTGCAAAACAAGGACGGTATAAATAGATATTCACAACAATAAATTAAGATCATAAGTACATTGTGTAAGATGGCCGTCCTTAACCTTCCCAAGCTAGAAGATGCCATAAACTAGGGTCTATTTAGTAACAAAAGTGACCACCATAGAATAGTATAACAGTGCAGTCAAAGGCGCGCCTAAAAGCAAGGCACACAACAAGTAAAGGCGTCACGCGCCTTCTGCATTTGCTCTTTATTTGGAATCTATAGGTTCACCTTGCAAAAAATAATACTGATGGGGAGTATTGGTGGTGAGGATCGTGATGATGATTTGATGTAGTTAGATGAAGATGAATGATTGTTCTATTTGTTCTGGTTTTATTTTACAATATGTATTCCTTTCATTTTGTTACTTCTTGTTAGAGAACACAAATTCTTCTTAGTGTTGTTGAGTGCTATTACTACTCTGCTAGTTCACTTGGTTATATTTTAACATATTTTTGTTGATTTTAATATGTTATTTAGTTTATTTCTTCCACTACTAATTATTTTTATTTATTTTTTATGTCTCGCTTCGGTCGGACGCATTCCTTAAGTGTGCCTTGCGCTCTATGGACCCTTCGCACCTTGCGCCTTTGACAAACTTGTAGTATGCACAGTTCTTCACTTGTAGAAAGTATAACATGCAGGAAAGCATAAGATAGGGGAAGTTGTAATTTGGGGTTTTTGGGAACCCCATTGGCTAGTGGTAACAGTGATTAGATGATTAAATATAGTAAAGGACTAGAGAATATGGCAAAGTTAAATAATATGATGACTAAAGGCATCTTTTTAATTGACTAAAGGCATCTTTTTAATTGACTAAAGGCTAAACATGCTTTGGTATATTGGATAAGTTTGGAGAAACATGAAATGAGTCAATATTGTGGAATCAGAAATTGACTAAATGAATCCTTTTTAACCTCTGTTATCACCAAGTAAATTAAGTAACCCTTGATACTATACTCATTCTATTAATCCAACCCTAGGCATTTAATACTTCCCTACCAGTTAGCACTGTATGTCTAGAAAGAGCACACAGGACATATCACATCTTTCTGCATATATATGACATTTGTGGAAGGTTTATCTCGCTTCTTGTCAGTCGTTATGGAATCTGATCTCGACTCAAATCAATTGTCTCATCATAAATATTTTGAGCATTTTTATCATATACCAAAAACAATGAACTAAAGTATATATGTCCTTGAAGGGAACAGTTATAAATAACTTGAGATATGTTTAAAACAGCCTAACTGAAAAAACTGCATCCACTAGATCACAGGAAACAGAACACGAGATTGAGCAACTCCAAAAAGTGATGGAGTTAAGCTTGGGCCAAGGTAACATATCTGGCACTAAATAGGCCCAAGAATGACTGTTAAACTTGAAAAGTGACCATGAGCCCCTTGAGGGGGACCATACATGTGAAAATTGTACAACTAGCTTAAGAGCAAAACAGTAATGACAGACAGACGAACAGGATAATCACCTTGTGCTGAAGCCTCATTATTGTAGATATTAGCAGCTTGTCACCAATGATTTGCCTCAGTTTTTTTACAAGGTCTATCCTGCTTATTTTTCTTCCCTGATATGAGAAAAAAGCAAGAAACAAATGTACTTACTTAAATATCAAATTAAACTTTAGAATATAAGAGTTTGTATAAAAAATAATATGTAAACACCTTGAACGCCTCATATTGAATATTAACTAAATCCATGTCTTCAGCAGATACTTTAGTTGAAATTGCAGCAAATAACATTGAGAAGGGCATCCAGGGCGACGTCGGAATTTTTGGAGCTCTACCAAATGCTGGAGCATTTTCCTTAGGAGGATTGGTTGGTGCTGGAGAATACTCATAAATCCCCTCCTGCTTTTGTAGGAAATAATAATAGTAGTAATAATAGAAAGAAAAGAAAAACCTGTCAATATATGAGAAATAACAATAACTGACAATACAGCACATCTTATGAGATAATAGAACATCTTGCAACAGAACAGGCAATGAATGGTTGTGCATCATGACCAGCTAAAGTTTTTGAAATTACATAGATTAGAACTACCAGACTGACAAATAAACTGGGAGATTTATATTCTATTGTAGGGAAAAAAATAATGGAAACATTAAAGTTTACATCATGAATCCAGGCTAAAATACATAAAGAGAAGTATAAAAAACAGTGAGAAACATAACCACACCTTAATTAGGCTATGCAATGAACCAGAAATTGTGACTGTAGACACATTAGACATGCTATCTTTTCCAATGAAATATTCTGCAGAAACAATTGCAAAACCAACATTCTGCATCTAAATCGTAGGACAAAAGGGTTAAACACAAAATCAACCAAACGACTAGCTATAAAATTACCTTTGGCTTCTGAAGGCACTTTAATAGAGACAACAAATTCTGGAAAGATGTGGGCATCCATATGCATACGCCATATGGTGTACTGCTTTGGTGTTTGTAGATCATCTACACCACTATCAAAGTTTTCATTGCTAGGCTGAAACTGAGTAGAACCATCAGAAACAAGTTCCACATTTCCCAATATTATGCGGCATAAAATCATATGGGTTATGCCATTTTCGTCGACATCAGAATATCTAGAACTACAAAATATCAATATGTAAGTGAAATACATTTCCAAGAAAAAGTTGTAAGAAGAAGAACTTAAAAAGGAAAAAAACCTTCATTTATAATTATACAATTTGGCAGCCTCCGACAGTAAAAAGGTGCAGATATGAACAATTCCTACAAGGGGCAGAAAATCTAACCAGATATTGGAGAAATTTGCTGCTGCAAGATGAACACCGACGCCATTGGTAGGTCTATGTACAGGAACCACGAATCTCAAAATTCCCCGCAGCATGAGGTCTTCCACAGCATCCTTTGAAGAAGGCAGCCATGCATAACGGACATTTGCACTACCTCGGAGATTCTTCATGACTTCAACCTCCTTTTGGAAGAGCCCAAAGCAAACTTCCCCAACATTATTTATGAAAGGTATTCTAGTTATTCTGACAACATCCTTTGGACTGACAATCGGACCCAGGCCATGAAGTAGAATTTTCTGCACGGCAATATAAGCATGCCGTTCACTATCTTCCCTGGTCATTTTCTCCTGCCAAGATCCTACATTAGAAGTTTTTGAAGGGAATACAGCACAAGGCTGATTTTCTCCGACTGTCTCCTCAACATCATATGCATGCTTGTTATCAGGAACATGTCTAACCCTCTTAGTGTTCCTCCTGTTACTGGCATCACCCTCCATCCTCTTAAGGCTAGACAGAACCTCCACATTACCTGCAGCTTCTGAATTTGAGCTTTCTGCAGCACTTACTGAGACTTCTATGTGATCATTGGCTTCACGTGTCCCATTTGGTTCACAAGTCATGTGAACATGTTTCCCTTTGACAGACTTGAGGATGTCATGAGATGCAAAAAGTTCAGGAAAGAAGCATGAACCTTCTGTATCAAACCAACCAATTGGCTTGCTGAAGCCTGTTTCTGTATCTATAAGAACCATGTGCATAAAGTCCAGTAACAGTTGCTGATTCTGATATGTAACTTCCAAAATTGCCTTTTTAGATTGAAAACTTTCCTGGACCAAGCTGATGATATTATCAGGAAAGTCTTTCCATTCACCATCATCGTGAAACAGCATACGTTGGGGCAAACCACTTTGCATATAATTCCGATAGTTTCTAAGGATAGATTTCTCTGAACATGATTGAATATTGGAAAAGGCCTGGTTTGCAAGTGGGCTAGTAACCTTAGAACTACCAGATCTCATCAAAGTGCAATGTCCAATAGTGGATTTGTCTGGAATGGGTTGATGTAATACAAAGTCATGGCGTGCATACGGAGCAGAAGGTGCTGCTCGTTTCCGTTTCAGATCACCAAGAATTCGTTTGCCATTAACCAACACCTTTACGTTCGTCACTTCCATGTCTACTCACAAAAGTAAACACTAACCAAATGCTAAACTTTTTAAAAAACGCTCGCCTCCACAAAGTACTTATAGTAATTTACAAGTCCCTGTAATTGTAAAGCCAGAAACAGCCATTGTCAGGAAAGTCTCTCAGTTAGTGACCCTAAAAACGTAAGCAGGACATGGGCATCAGAGGTTGGCTTTCATATGAAGTATCTGCAGAATAGATGCAAAAGCAACCACTATTCAACAACAAATATTTGACTGCTAAGAAATGCGTCACAGAGAACTACTCTTCATGTTCGAAAAAAATTCCTATAAAATAAAACAGAAGGCAAAAACCACATGATTTAAGCTCAATTTTAAGAAAAAAAAATTATTTCTTGTGAAGCTAAGTCGCAACACATTTCCAATGTCAACAGATGACCGTGTATAAAAGAGATAAATCAGCAAATAACCCAACAACCAGTACAGGACACAAAGAATACAAATAAATTGAAGGTCGATAAGCCATCATGGAAAAATTGCAAACTTTTTTTTTTTATGAAAGAGCCATCCTTATAGATCACATTTCTTTACAGGAGTGAACTCGGTATGGACTGAAAGTAAAGTGATACATTTCAGCAATGTGACTTTGCAGTGATTTACTCTTTACAGGATGCAATGAATCACCACTAATTATTTACCTGCCTACTGTAGATCCAGGAGTGCAGTGCCATAATAAATGCAGACAGGTTAACCCAAGCTTAACACAAACCAAATGCAATTTCAGGATCGCTGTGTTGTAGTATAGATTTTTAAAAGTGAAACCAAAGATTCTGAGAAATGGGGTTCCCTTCCAATAGTTCAAAGACTAGACAGAAGACATATAATCCTGGATTTCTCCTACTACGAGAATCTGAATTTTAGTGGTAGGAAGAACTGATGTAGTAGATGGCATACTTACGGACAAAAGCTGATTTAATTTCTGTAGAAGTTATAGAAAAACAAATTCAACTAAGTACTCTCTCATAACCAAGGAACAAAGGACGGACCAGGCCAGATGCTGGACATGGAAACCTTATACGTGACAAAATGATGCGGTCTACAAAAAACCAGCAAAGCTATAAAAAATAGTCCCGACAATCAGCTGAACAGCATTTTATATAAATAAAAAAAATCTACATCACACGTAACAGTTTTATCTTGTTAGGACTTGCGTGGCACACACTTTTGGTAAAGAGTTGTTAGGACATTTTTGGTAAAAAGTGTCCATTATGGCATGTTTGGTTGCTCGGGATAGATATCATAGGTCAAATTGCATTTGGTGGACATGAGAACCATGGAATCGTAATTCCAATCTTAGTTGTCTAGTTTCCTAAATGGGTTTTACCTTATTGAGATGGTTAGTGGTTCATGTGTCCTCTCCATGAAGAATGCCAAATCTTCAAGAAGAGTCACAAAATCGAGAAGAATCCATTACTTTACATCTTTCAAAGTTCTATGTTAAAATCCTAAGATCGTCATGTTTTTCTTGCCAAATTAAAAGGTAACATATGGTAGGGTACTGATCTATGTTTCACAAAAACATGAATACAACAAAATACAATATGAACACTAGGATGTGGTGGGTCTTAATCTATTTTTGGATTGCCCAACATAGAAATGAGGATATAGAAAGATCTTGGAGTTTTTTGTGTATACTAGGTATAATACAATTGAGCAATTAAAATCTTATCACCTAATACAAGACTTAATGTCTTTTTAAGTATTTTTTTGCTTGATCTACATAAAAGATAACTTCACGTAGATACATGGGCAGTATCTACACATAGGTAAAAGTATTGAGTTTGTTGTTCATGGAGGTGATGGTGTTTTTCGGTGGTGGTATATAGTGTGAGCTGCTGTTGATGTGGATTTTTCTGAATTATCACAACCTTGAGAGACCAACTCACCAACTCTTGTCAGATGGAGTCGCATGACTCGAATCCTTCTCCTAAATAGTTAAACCTACACTCAATTCCCTCACCACTAGGATTGTGAAACCAATAAATTAGTTGAGATTCCCTCTATTCTAAAATCTTTCTGCAATTTGCAGTTCAGATTCACTTCATAACAGGTTAGAAAAACCTGACGAAGTCCGCAACTCTCTAGACCTTCATGTGTTCAAATAATCTTCCCGAAGGACCAATACCCTTTCCTATCCAGAACTAGATAGTACTTTTCGCATCCCTAAAGAATGTTATGAACTATATCACAAAATTTTCATTTTCAGTTATAGGATATAGACTATGCTGAGTAAAAATTAGGACCATGTTTAAGCTGTGAGATGCAAAATAACAATAGTTCATCCCACAACAGGTCTTAGGCAATTTAGGTCGGGTTTGGTAGAGTTTATCAGGACTTCTGCTTATTTTTTGAAAAGCTGCAGAAAAGGATGTTTGGCTAGTTCATTTTTGGATGTTTTGAAAAGCAGCTTCTGCTTCTCTTTTCGAAAAGTAACAACAATAGCAAACCAAGCCTTACTCGGCAACAACCACATTAATTATTTACAAGATACTGACAGAGGATATGGGAGAGGATATATCCTTATATTTACCAGGATTCTATACTAGCAAGAACGTCTAATATGGTGACAAAAATCCTTTGAGTCAAAACAAGCTTCTAGTAGAATTGATACCGCAGGAGATGTATAATCTTGAATAGTATATTCTCTGTACAGCATGAAATAACACTATAAGCTATTTGAGGAAACTCACTGAACATTATGAATTTACACGCAAGTATCGGCAGAATACTAACAGGTATCAAGCTACTAGATGTTAAACCCACCTGCCAACATCACAGTTTACGCATTTAAATATATTTCGGTACAAGCATCAATATTAATATAACACTTACATTGTTTAAAGGTATTTGAACCGTCCCTAAACTCCTTGTGGTTGTACTTGTGTATGTTGCTACCAAATACTCTTAGGTAAAACAAATGAAACCTCATTACAGAGAGTGAACTTATACAGGGGTTCACCACCACCAAAAGTACTCACATTGAAGAACGGCCTTCCATTTAGATGCATCCACTAATTTTATTCATAAGTACAAAATAGTTCCTCACATGACACATAAACATTAGGTTTTTCATGTAGATCTTGGCGAGAACATACTTGAGTTCCTTAACTTCCCTTCTCAAGCACCTTTTTACCAAGCAAACTAATTCTCCACACTAGACTTGCAATCAGAAAAGCCAGTCAAAACTGCCGAACACTTGAATGTGAATTGCTAAGTATTATTAATCAACTCCCTATGAAAATGACTATTGATGATGAGGTGCTCAGAAGCTCTTTGTCGGTCACTTTAGAGACATTGGTGGTGTCTATAAAGAAATAAGACATTACAAGCCATATTCCTCGACATCTGTCACATTTCATATATATCCCAAATAACACGCATGTTTGGATCAAATAAGGTATTACTAGCCATGTTCTTATGTAATGGAGGCCATTTGTCACATGTCATATGCCGGTAAAACTACCGTGTTTTAACTTTTAAATGATCCAAATCATACTGAAGAAAAAAGTTACTATGTCTATTCTCAATTCTCAAGAATCTGAATACTAAACTTACCCAGCTCCATGTTTTGCTGCCAGATATAGCCATTAGATTAACTCTAAACATACTTTCTTTGTGAACATGTTGAAAACACAAAGTTTGTACTTTACCAAGGACCCATCCGCTTATCTAAAAACGTGTTTCTTCATAGTGTACAACAGTACAAATTGATCGCACTAATTTGGCATTTTCATCCTAGAAGAGGTATGTGTGTTTGTATTTTCGATGCTTGACCTACTTTCACATTATTAGGTTTTGCTGAAAGAATCTCTATAATAGTAAGAAACCAAATCGACTTCACAATAACAAAGTTTTGCTAAACATACTTTCTTTGTGAACATGTTGAAAACACAAAGTTTGTACTTTACCAAGGACCCATCCGCTTATCTAAAAACGTGTTTCTTCATAGTGTACAACAGTACAAATTGATCGCACTAATTTGGCATTTTCATCCTAGAAGAGGTATGTGTGTTTGTATTTTCGATGCTTGACCTACTTTCACATTATTAGGTTTTGCTGAAAGAATCTCTATAATAGTAAGAAACCAAATCGACTTCACAATAACAAATAGCATCCTTGTTGTATCTGCAACATAATCCTATTTTCACCCTCTAACTAGTCATCTCCATAATGGGAAAGAACGTCAATGTCGTATCCGCAAACCAAATTTTACCCTTAAATTGGCATGCAACACCATATCTCCTACAGAATCTTCCATAGAATTGATTACTTCCCGATGACACAAATGGAACATCGGCAAGTTTAAATACTTCCAAAAATGTTGGCATTTTAAAATTTATGATACTGCAGCAACCATAAGGATAATTTTAAGAGAAGAAAACATTTCAGGATACCATGCATGTAACTTCGTATAATAGGTTTGTCGACTAGTTTATTGCCTACAAGGCTACAATGGCATAAAAATACTATCTACTGATAGTATCATTGTAATGAAAACCGTCCATGCAAACAGTGATCACAAACATAAACATAAAGTCGTGCAAGCAAGCATGGACACTCTAAAATTGGTGCCAGAGTCCATGCCACAGTGTAAGACAAATTGGACACAACATGGGCACTCCAAAATACTCTACGACACACACCGAAACAGGCGATGTGGACGTGTCCGTCGCGCTTGCATCGTGATGTGCCGTATTTGTGTCGTGCAACATAGGCAGACTAAAATAAACTAATTTAACCCAAAATAGAATAAAATATTCCAATCTCTCCCTTTTCAACCCTCCTTGCATAATATTTCAGAGTCAACGTACGATTTCCAACGAAAATAGTGCCAAGAATCAACAATCACACACCAGAAACACAATATTCCTCACAATCCTCTCTTCCTGCTGCTCACAAACAAGATCAAAGAATCCATACAATCGTTTAAAAAAAACTCCTACTCAACAATCAACACACAAACCCTAACCCTAACCCTAAAATTCGTCAACACAGACAAAATTGGCCGCTAAATTCACCAGATCGGGATCAAACTCCACGAATCAGAACACGACACCACCGATCCCAATCAAAAAACTCAAAATGAACCCCAAAAAAATAGTACAAAAATTCCATTAGTGTACGGAAAAAGAAATCAAAGAAAAATATACCTCGATCTTTAAAAAGAAAAATTAGTTCATCGACGAATAAGAGGCTCTCTCTCTCTCTCTCTCTCTCTCTCTCGTTCTTCTCGAGACGCCGGAAGGAAAGAAGAAGAGACGAGGCGAAGGGTGACGGCTGATGACGAGGGTGTACAAATAGCAGATGACCGGTAGAAGAAGTACTCTTCTTCCTTCTCTCTTTCTTGGGACCAAAGAAAGGACCAAAACACGCCGACTCGCGGATCCGACGGGGGAGATTTGGTCTGGGGACTACGGTTCATTTTGGACCGTCTGATCGAGGGGGTGCTATTCGTAATTGGCATCTAGCGGATGTTAATGTAACGTACACGTGGCGGTGGAGTTTTGGGAAAGTGGAAGAAGTTAGCCCTTTAACAAGTCCTATTTTGGTCTGACAATTTTTACGACCGTTGAATGTGTGAGGGGAAATGGAAAAAAACTTGGATAGAGACAGGGGTATCATTATGGCACGTGGGCCCCATTTTTCGTAAAATGTGCTAATAAAAAATTTTAAGAGTGGGCCCACATGTCATGGGGTTATCAAAACTTGATACCCAGTCTGTATCAAAGTTTTTTTACGACGGGAAAATTGAGTAAAACTTTGATATAAATAATTGTATACAAAAATCAGAAAATTTACCGTAGCGAAATAAGTTTATATTAAATTCATGTAAACAAAATAAGTTTGAATTTTTTTTTTAAAAAGTCAGAGTCCGCCAACAGTGTTGGCAGAAAACACAACTGGTGTACACGTACGTAGCCAAAAGATTAAAAAAAAATTAAACGTGGGCTCCACAGCCAATTTCTGCCAACAGTTTTTTTTTGTTTTGTTTGGTTTGGTTTGTTTACTTAGTTTGGTTTGATTTTTTCGTTGGTTTATTTTAATTTGTTATATTTTTTTTATTTAGCTTAGTTTAGTTTTGTAATTAGATTTAAGTAAATTTATTTTAACGAAATAAAATTAAAATAAATTAATTGGAAAGAAATATTTAGAAATATTTTTTCCGAAAAATAAAAAAAAAGTAAATAAAGAAGAAAAAAATAAAATAAAAACTAGTATTTATTTGTGTCCTCTAATTTTTTGTTTATTTTAATGGTTTAGTTTTTTTTATATGAAAAAAAAAGACAAAGTAAAGAAGAAAGACAAATATCGGGGAATGATTTGGTTTTGATTTTGGTTTGAAATTGGGTTGGGTCTATGGGTTGGTTTAGTAGTTGGTTTATGTACAACGGCTATTTTACAACGGCTCTTTCAACGGCTCTTATTTTTTTAACGTTCATATCCAACGTTCGTCTAACGATCGGTTCGAAGTTACCTATATAAACGTAGTATTTGTTTGATATCAACATATCAAACATTGCAATCAAAAATTTTATTTCTTTTCATACGAAATTTCTTTCTTTCGACACAGGAGAAGCTCAGTTCAATATACAATCTTTGAAGCCCATTTTCTTGTTGCCATGGATCGAAGTATAACAATACTATGCTCACTTGGTGGTGTACTAAATGGGTTAGCTTATGAAGGAGGTTTAGTTGAAGTTCTTTTAATTGATCGAAATATTTCGTTTGATAATTTACGTAATCTAATATTTGAAAAAAATTCTATTGACTGTAAATTTTTATTGGTACATATTTATCTATCTAATTGCATAAATTTAGTTAGTGAGGAGGCATAGAAATTTATTCTTGAAGTTAATATACAATCAACATATATTAATATTTTTGTGACTCCACCACCACCACCACCAAGAATTAGTAGTGGTCCTAGTTCTTCTTACCAAGTTATTTCATTTACTGAAGAAGAACATAGAGTAGATGATGGTAATACCGACAATGAAAATAGTGATGATTTAATAAAAAATATAGATGATGTACTTGATGATAATGTTGATAGTTTAAATAATTTATTCATTGGAAGATAATTTATAAATCGTCATGCATTTAGAAGTTTTATTAGTGATATAGCAATTGCAAAAAAAAATTTGTTGCTGGGCTACTAGAAACAATGCCAGTGGAATTGTATATAAATGTAATGTTTCTAGTTGTAATTGGAGAGTGTACGCTAAAGCCATTGGCAACGGTAAAATATTCGTCATTAGTACGCTAGAAAATGTACATTCTTGTTTAAGTGGACTTATAACGGAAAATCATCCATTAGCGACAACTATATGGGTTAAGAATAAGATTATTGATAAAATTCGTGATAATCAGTCGTATAGTCCATCGCATGTTATAAATGATATCTATAGGGAACACCGAATACATATTAAATATTGTAAAGCTTGGAAAGCTAGAGAAATTGCTCTATCAGAAATAAATGGTAGTTATATTGATGCATATAGTAGTCTCAAAGAGTATGCTTTTACAATCATTGAGACAAATCCAGGTAGCAGATATTATATAAAGACTACAGAAAATAATAAGTTTCAAAGAATTTTTATTTGTTTCAAGGCATGCATTGATGGTTTTTTAAGGGGATGTTTACCTGTGATTAGTACTGATGCTACATTTATTTTCTCTAAATTTCAAGGTATTTTATTTATTGCGTGTGCTCATGATCCTAACTATCAATTATATCCAATTGCTTATGCTGTTGCTGAGAGCGAAAACACGGATTCTTGGACTTGGTTTTTAAACGGTTTGAAAATATCTTTTGAAGGTAGTTTTAATACGTGGGATACAATTTCTTTTATATCAGATAAACAAAAAGGATTAATAAATGCCATGCGTGCTACTTTTCCGGAATTACCTCATTTTTATTGTATTCAACATTTTAAACAAAATTTAAAACTAATATGTAGACTGCCTTATTTTTAACATAAATTAGACTACCTTGCAAGATGTTATAATGATACAGATGCGAATATTTGCTTTGAAACAATTAAGGCTGAAAATATCGATATTTACAAATGGCTTGTTGGAGTAAATAATAAAACTCGTATTTTATCACACTGGATAACAGCTTATTCTCCTTGTCCTAGATTAGATATTAACACGTCGAACCTTGCTGAATGCTTCAATAACTGGGTTAAAAACTTACGCGATAAACCAATAACAACACTACTTGATGGTATTCGAGCCAAACTCATAACACTTCAGGACAAAAATCGGCAAAAAGCTGATAACCTTGCAACTGATTATTGTCCGAAGATGTTAAATAATATGGCCAGTATTACAAGAAAAAGACACCAGCTGCAAATATTGAGTATAGTTGGTTATTTGTTTAAAATACTAGATCGTGAAACAAACAGAACATATGTTGTGAACATAGATGAAAAATATTGTACATGTTTTAGATGGTATCATACTTGTCTGCCATGTGTACATGTATGTTATGCTTGTAATTCTAAAAATATTAGCATCGAGAGTTTTTATCCAGGTATTTTTTCCAAAGAAGCATTAAGAAGCGTATATGAGCCGCACCTGGAGCCAATTCCAGTCCCTTACAACATTCAAAGTACATTAGTTATAGGTGACATTGGAGTACCAAATGTACGACGAAAAGCGGGAAGACCAAAGAAGAACCACATCATGGCGAAGGATCAATCATAGTGTCGGCGGAAATTGATCACCAATACGATCTAGGTGCAAAAAGTTATGACGGAGCCACGTAAACGTCACAAGATTTTTACTACGTTTATTACGCGGCACCTCCACACCTAGGTACTTTGTAATCATAGTGTCGGCAGAAATTGATTTATCAAATATTATAGGTTCACCCGTAATAGGTAAACCTAAAATATTTGCCACATCTGCTAGAATAATACTCATCTCTCCGAATGGTAGCTGAAAGGTATTTCGTCCGGGCCACCAACGTTCAACTAAACTGAAGATTAAGTCTCTATCGTGTTGCATAAAATGTATCTTGTCAACATAATAAAAGCCAAATATTTTCAACAGTGCCACCTGGTGGTCGATCAACCTCCAATACCCAAGTTTGTTATCGTGACGCCACGAGGCATGCTCCCGACACCGTTTATTATTAGTATAATCGTATTGCTATATATGAAAAACATAGACGATGTTATTAGTAGACATGTACAAAATATCATTCATATTTATTTACACAATTATAATTTATTGTACCTTCCCATAAAATACCAAAGTAGATATATGTTTCGCACGTTGCTGGATTATTAAATTTGTAGTAGGGCCTCCAGGAATACGTCTGTTGTTTTGGCTGTCCATCAGTACAATTATGGTTGTCAAAAAATAAATTTCGGTTGCCCGTAATTTTGCACATTACATAACTTATATTTAAAAAATAAAAACTAACATCAAATATTGCATATACAAATAAGAGTATAAATGAAGAAGAATAGAATAAAGACCTTCAACAATAAGGATTGTTGTGCTCACAAAGACTGCTGTGTCCACTTACAAATGAGAGAAAATTAAGGCTGCTCAAATTGCTGCTACGTGCTCACAAGGAATGCTGTAAATGATCGTAGTGCACTCTCTTCTTCTTCCTCCTTGCATTCTGTTCTTCTTCCTCCTTCTCTTCTTATAGCTTCCACCTCGCACCAACTTCTTCTCTGTTGTACTCCTCTCTCTCCTCCCCCACGAGACATGTCCCTTCTTTCTTTCTTTTTTCCCTCACGTCTACGTCTCTTCTTCTTTTTCCCCACTCGCGTCTCTTCTTCTTTTTTCCTCACGTCTCTTCTTCTTTTTTCTCACTCACGTCTCTTCTTCTTTTTTCTTGTCAAGTCTTTTCTTCTTTTTTTTCTATTAACTCTTGTCTCTCAGTAGTCATTATTGTCTTCTTGTTAAACCAAACCGAGGAGCATTATCCCCTTCCACGTGAACCAATTCCTGAACCAACATCAATCCATAAATAAAAAAAACCAAAGCAAACCATAATTCAAAACAAAACTAAATAAAAAAAATTAAAATCCAAAACAAAACTAAATAAAAAAACTAAACCAAATAATCAAACAAAACCAACTAAAATAAACCAACAAAAAAACCCAACCAAAATCATCCAAAACAAACCAACCCAAACCACCCAAAAAAATGTGGGCCCCACACCCATAATCCGCCAACTATGTTGGCTGAATTTGGGTGTGGGGCCCACGGATTTTTTGGGTGGTTTGGGTTGGTTTGTTTTGGTTGGTTTAGTTGGTTTGGTTTGATTATTTATTTTATTTTATTAATTTTTTTCATAATAGACATAAAATAATTAATTTAAATGTTTCTAAATTTTTTTTGGAGATCGAAACATCGTTTTAAATCCGTGGGCCCCCACATCCAATATAAATTTATTTCACTACAGTAAATTTTAAATATTCAAAAATAATATTACCGAAAGTCAAATTTGGAGGTTGAAACATCATTTTTTGACGATTCTAAAAAATTTCAAAGTCCGTCAAACGATGAAACTATTTATCCTATAGTACTTTTTCATACGATCATTTTGGCACAAACTGGGCCTTGTTTCGATCTCCCAGTCAAAAGTTATGATACTTTAAAGTTTTAAATTTATATTTTTGCCTGTAACATATGCGTCTTGTTTCGGATAAAATTTTTTTCTACATGATTTGTGTTACTCTCGTCGAAAATATACAAATCGACTTATTATTTAACGAAAAACGATTTCAAAACAAGTAGTTATGGCTGCTCGAAATCTGCTCGACGGCAGACGTAATAGTCTTACGGTAGATTTTTACTATTATTATTTTTTAACGTCTGTTAACGACGAAAAAATTTACGATAAAAATATAATATTTATAAATATAAACGTCCAATTCATATTGATATTTTTTCATAATTTTTTAAACTTTTATGCTTTAGATGGAATTTATACAAATTTTGATGCTTTGGAAACAAATTTCCGAAAATAATATTTCTAAATATTTTTTTCCAATTAATTTATTTTAATTTTATTTCATTAAAATAAATTTACTTAAATCTAATTACAAAACTAAATAAATAAAACAAAAAGATAACTAATTAAAATAAACCAACGAAAAAAACCAAACCAAACTAAGTAAACAAACCAAACCAAACCAAACAAAACCCAAAAAAAAATGGGCCCCACGGGGCTAATTTCAGCCAACTCAGTTGGCAGAAATTGCCCCCCCCCCCAATTTCAGCCAACTCTGTTGGCAAAAATTGGCCGTGGGGCCCACGTTTTTTTTTTAATTTTTTGGCTGCGTACGTGTACAACAGTTATGTTTTCCGCCAACGCTGTTGGCGGACTCTGACTTTTTTTTCAAATTTTCCAAACTTGTTTCGTTTACATGAATTTAATATAAATTTATTTCGCTACAGTAAATTTTCTGTAAAAAAATTGGCACCGGATGACATGTGTACAGTGACAATATCAAAATTTTGATACAGTCATTTGTATCAAAGTTTTACTTGAAAAATTGGGATGATTAGAGCATTTTGTTGGTATTTTTCACTTGGCTTGGGAGTTTTAGTCCCACATTAGAAAATCATCAATGTGTATATCTCAATATATAACTATGCTTAGTATTGATATATGCACATGGGGTGGAGGTCCATGTTGATTGACTTTTCCTAGAGGGTTTAAGTGTGAACTCCATTATGACAATATTTGTTTTGTCACCACCTTTAGAAAATTTTTCTTAGAAGGTAAGTTCCGCAGAGACTTAGCGACTCGGACTCGAACTCGTGCTCAATGACGCAAAGTGGCGCTCGTACGCGAGTTACATGCACGGTTGCTTGCTCGGACGCATTCTTCGTGGAGCCATGCAGCCTGGAGCACGTGGCCTGGAGCGCATACGGTCAGGTGCCCTGCGGCCAAGTTCTCATGCGGCCAGGGGATATAGGGTCAGGTGCCCATGCGGCCAGGTGCGCATGCGGCTGGTTATCATGTGGCCAGGTGCGCATGCGGCTCGGTGCCTATGCGGCCAGGAGCGCATGCAGCTCGGTGCCCATGCGGCCTGTAGAGAGTCTGACGTGGAGGGGACAGGGCCTGCTTTCGGCGTTTGGCAGCGATGTCTGCCTCGTGCAGTGCAACGTGACTTGCGGCGCCGACGGATCTGACACCCGAATTTGGGGGATTTGGTCGGTCGGCACTTATGCGGCCTGGAGTTTCCTCAGGCCACATAGGAGCTGTTTTCTTCTATTTAAATAGAGGACATCCTCTTTCATTTGAGGAGAGAGAATACAAATGAAAAAACCGAACACCAGGTCATATGCGGCCTTGAGTGTCTCCCTCTCACATGGTGTTTCTGAGTATTTTCGAAAATGACTTTGAGCGTTCCAGAAGTTCTTTTGTGAACTTGCTGATTCCTGGGAGAAGATCGTCTGTACGACGAATCTTGCTTTGAGCAACGGTGGTTTTGACCACCCCATCAAGGAGATTCTCTTCAGTTTTTCCTTTTCTTTGTTATTTCTCATTGAAGTGTCTGCGAACGTAAAGAAAAGAACATTTTACTTGTTGCTTGTTGTAATCTTTATTTTCTTCGGAGCCAGTTTGTAACCTGTTCTTGGTTCATGCTTCGTTGGAATCGAGAAATATCAAATGAGGAACTCTTGTGTGAATCTCTGATCTCGACGATAACTTGGGTTCCAGTAGAGAGCGGACCTCCGGGTCTCGCTAGAAGCTTTGCTGTGGCCCACGTTCTACCATCTTTGATCCGTCTCGGGACTAACAATCTCAAAGCAAGATCCGAAGAAATGTGTAGAATATCCGATCAAATTTTTTCGGCAACAAGTTTTCACAAACTTGAAAAGATTGACGGGATACACTTCGAACATTTGGATGAAGGAATGAGTCATTTGTCAAATGTTGAACGTGAGTTGTCAGAACCTACCATTTTTCAGAATGGATGAGTTAGCGTTTGAAGGACGCACATTCCAGTTGGAAGAAAGATTATAAGTTGACCAAGGATTGAAGAGTATGTGCATAACGAGACTTAGCGCATGACAGTTCTTGGCGGTTGGCAAGACTTGGCCACATAGAAGTCTCTTGTCGCATAAAGTCTCTTGCCGCATGAAGACTCCTGTCGCATAACAGACTCTTAGCAGATGGCAGATTCTTGGTGCATTGAAGGTCCTGCCACATGACAGAGGTGGCTGCATAGTGTCTTGGACGCATGGAGGACGCATGGAGGCTTATGTGCATGCATGACGCATGGAGGCTTATGCGCATGGCATGACTTGTCTCATGGAGGCTTTGTGCATGAAGGTCACTGCTCTGGCAGGACTTGACGTATGGCTGAAATTGGAGCTTGAAAGCAGAACCAATTCGAACCAATATAGCAAGGTATAGCTAAAATTTTGTTCCTTTGATTACTTAACTTGGTTGCTATGATTACGCAGGTTGAGTTATCAAGCGTGGCTACTGACTGGTGGATGAACATCGGTGCATTCGACCGCGCTTGCTCTGTGAAAGAGCTGTTCACCAAGGAAGAGCACTATCTAAGAAGGAGGTCTGTATGGCGAACAAGTGTCAAGCAGAAGATCTAGGTATCGGGATTATGATTCTAGACTTCCGACTTGAGAAAGAGATTGCTCTTATTGAGTTGTGTCCATTTGACTAAGACATGTCCTTTTCAAAGATGTCTAAGTTTAGGGATATCTCTAAGATGTAGGGGTAAGGAGGTGGAGACATGTGATGGCTATGTTCAGACATAGGTAGTCAGAAAGTCGTTTAGGCGGATGACTACAAGTACAGATCCTATGGAGCTGGCACGCTCAGATATATGTGACTTCTACTCTCCACAAAGAGCCGGGGTAAAGTTTATCACTTCTTTCTTTAATGATTTCTCAGGAAACGTGTTCGCATATCTTCTCATAATCGAAGGATAAAGCGTTCGAGAACCTCAGGGACGTCAAGATTTGAGCTGAGCGTCATATCGGTCTACAACTCAATAGACTCATAAATTTTCTTTACGAAGTGTGTCGTTCTTTGGATTCGTATCGTTCAGCTTAGAACATGGAATTAACAATGAAACATGCATCATTCTTTGGATTCGTATCGTTCATCTTAGAACATAAAATTGACTATGGAACATACATCGTTCTTTGGATTCGCATCGTTCAGCTTGGAACATGGAATTGACTATGGAACATGCATCGTTCTTTGGATTTGCATAATTCAGCTTAGAACATGGAATTGACTATAGAAAGACATCTTCATACTCTCCCCGTCCTTTGAAGGTGCAGATAGGAAGGACCAGCAGTTGACAGTAATGATGATTTATAAATTATTGTACAAAGGGTCTTCCAGATTGTCTGTGGGAGAAGGTTGCACTTACGGTCAGGTCCTTAGTACCATTCGTCACTTCTGATGTAACTTTGGTTCAAAGTCAAATCCACATGAAGATCGTTCGATTGTGAGAGTTTTCTGGAGGACCATAAAGAAGACGAAGTCTAGGAAGGAGTTGTCTTTCAAGAGATAACATTTGAACTAAATCTAGAAGAGCAGTCAGCTAGAAGAGTCAGGAGGTCAAAGGACCAAAAATGATCTTATCACCTATTATATGGAAGTCGTACCATTTACCAATGATGAGGTGATAAGGACCAGGGACTCGGTCTGCTGGAAGAAGGTAGTCCATGAAAAGATTGACCCCATAACAGCACTTAGATATTAATCAATCTGCCTGAAGGAGCTGAACCTATCAGATGCTTATATCTTCAGTAGAAGAAAATGGAAGCAGCCAGAACATTTGAGTTCAAGAATAGGCTTGTAGCCTAAGGGTTTTCTCATATAACAGGGGATTGAGTTCTTAGACACCTCGTTGAGGGTGTCATATATCATGATGATGTTTGTCGTAGCTGCTATTCATAAGATGATTGTTTATCAGATGAAGAAAGACAATCATGAGAGATTCACGGATAATAGACATAATTATTGTCATTCATGTTTGAAGACAGACTGTGGGTTGGTGATATCCTAATACAGCCTAAAGCAAATCCCAGGATGTGGCAGCAGAAGTTTGACAAGTCATCTAGTCAAAGTTTTCACAGGATCAGCAAGACAGACTAGTGTGTGTACACAAAGATCGCTGATAAGAAAAGAGTACTCTTTTGTATCTATATAGACGACTTGCTAAATCTCAGTTGTAGATATAGAAGTGTCACTAGAATAAAGATGTCATTTTGTCCAGTTTTAGGACATGGGATTGCGGAGGTCATCCTAAAGGATATAAGTCAATCCGGATGCCAGGTGGGCTTGCTCAAGAACAAACTCTCTGCAGAAGATAATTGGTCACACGCTTTGGGTATCTTGGTCGATACTCCTCAGGTGTAACATTAAGATAAAGAAACCTAATCCAAGGGAAAGCATCAGACAGTTGGTGTACTCGAGCATCATTAGGTGCATGACTCAAGCTGCGAGTACCACCAGGTCTGATATAGCTCTCGCTGTAGGGATGCTGAGCCAGTTCACGAGCAGTATGTGTGTTGTTAAACACTGGAAGCTGTAAAAAGAGTCGTCAGAATTCTCAAGTAGACTCAATAATATATCCTACATTGCAGCAGTTATCCAGATATGATGAAAGGCTTCAGTGATGTCAGTTGGTGCTCAGGAAAGAAGAGTAAAAGTTTCACAGGAGGACGTGACTTCTCCAGGAGTGGTACTATTATATCGTGGAAGTCGAAGAAGCAGTCTTTATTCTCATAGTTCTATGCACTATTATCTGCAGCATATTAAGCAGAATGGCTCTAGAAGCTCTCAGATAATCTTTTTATGGTTAGTACATATTCGAGTGATACCGATATACTGTAAAAACCATGAAGCTGCAACAATGGTATCTATTTATCTCTTCAAAGGTCTGAAGAGAACTGTGTGGATAAAATACAGAACACTGAATGAGCGCAGCTAGCGTAGATCATTACAGGTGTTAAAGATCAGAGTTAGGTAAATCTGGCAGATCCTTTCATTATTGGCCTCAAGCGTCAGCTGATTGTAAGAATTATAAAAGAGCGTAGTACCCCATGCTACAGTGGGGTGACACCACCATGAGGTACCTCGACAGGGTAAAGCCTCGGCTTCTGGCCATGTCACAGCGTCATTAGCACCGCATATAGTCAGAGTCAAGCACTATACAGGAGCGTAGTACTCCATGTTACTGTAGGCTGACACTACTATGAGGTACCTGGACAGGATAAAGCCTCGGCTGCAGGCCATGTTACAGCGATAATAACATCGCACATAGTCAAGGACACAGCAGATATGGGCTTGGAGGACCTCTGGTATTGCGTCTCTGCAATCCTAACATTTAGTTTTATGCTATTGGTTCAAAGAGAAATCTATCAGGCATCTAGCTATTGGTTCAAGGGAGGACCATTGACCAGGAGAATATTAGGTATAATAGGTAGTCCTCAGGGACATTGTGGGATACGTACCCAAAACCATTGTGCTCTACTATTTATTCTTGATCAGAATATTTTATATGGGAGGATGGCTTTAACGCCTTAATGAATTCTCGGACAGAGTGAATGTCCGGCGTGCGTTACAGGAAGCACGAATAGTTTCAGCACTACAAGGGACTTGTATCCTATGCTACAGTTGTGTGACACCACATGAGGGAGTGAACCTCAACTTCGGGCTATGTCACAGCGATAGTAGCACCGCACATATGCAGGTAGCCTAATGCTTGTCACTACTACATTTTCTAGAAAAAGATATTTTGGTCTTTTCATAATTAATTAAATATTGTGCATGTTAAATATTTATTTATTATATTATTTATTTATTGTTAGATGTTAATTTATTATTTGGACTTATTTTAGTGGATCTAACTAGTTTAAATTAGATCCATGGACCAATATTTAATTCTAGTTAGAATTGAGCCCAATAAGAAGTTCAATCATTAGGAGGATGATTAATTAAGTTAAATCAATTAGACTAGAACCTTCCTTAATTATTTTTTCATGAGAAGCCCCAAGGGGTATTCTAGACATTTCATAGTAGCTTGGGGAAAGAGAAATATGACCGTCCTATTTTTCAAGGGAGGAAAATTTCTTTCTCTTCATTTGTTATTTCTAATCTAGATCTAGAATTTTTCTTCCAAATTTCTTCATTCTCACATCAAATTTTACCCAAATTTCTTTCCAATTCATTCCCAAATAATCATTAGAGGCTATTAGATCAAGGATCTACAAGGAGAAAGCAAGAATCTATAAGTAGGAGCAAGGATCTACAAGCTGAAGGCTCTTTTCACTCAAATTAGAGATTTTATTGGAAATCCATCTCCCAATAGGTACAATTCAGTTTTTTTCCCCTCTAATTAGACTCTAAATTTGTATTTTAATCATTAGGAACTGCCCCATATACTAAGGCTACCCATAGGAATTGGAATTAGGTTTATAGGAGGCCTATGGAGAAAGTTATGTGTTATTTTGTGTCAATTTTGGAGAATTTCGAGATTGACATATCTTGTGTTTGTCAATAGGTCAATTAGACCAAATTAGCATGTGTTTGATTATGTGTGTCTAGTGTCATATCCATAATTGGATGCGTGTAGGCCATATCCCGATAATTTGGAGATACAGGTTGATTTAGGGATTTTCCTCCGATACGGGAGTTTGAGTATGTCATATTTTGACACGGACACGTAATTGAGTAGCTAGCTCTTTGTATTGTTCGTAATTATTATTTTAGACTTGCTTGTGTCCATTGGGATACAAATGGTTGTGTGGTAGAGCCGTATCGCAAACGTATCATAGATCTAGTGTGATACAGGTATGATGCACTTCACATGTTTGTTCTTTGCAAATTAATTCAATTATAGATATTATAATATTATAATAATTATTATTATGTGAGATATATGTATATGTATATTTATATGTTTGATCTAAAATTTATGTTGATGTGTTGGTGATCATGGGAGAGTAGAAGTTCATGTGCTTCTCTAATATATCTATATGTATATACATATGTATTATGATATTATATATATATATATATATATATATATATATGTGTGTGTGTGTGTGTGTGTGTGTGTGTGTGTGTGTGTGTGAGGAAAGAAGAAACCATGGAAAAACAGTGAGAAAATAATAGAAAATAGTGCGAAAAGCAATGATAAGCAGTAGGAGAAAAGCTGAGAGAAGCAGGAAGAAGCAGCAGGAAAAGCAGCAGAAAGTAGAAGCAGAAGCAGCAGCAGAAACCGCAGCAGAAGCAGAGCAGCGGCAGAAACAGGAAGCAGCAGCTGCTGCAGCAGAAGCAGAAAGCAGCAGCAGTCGATAAGCAATAGCTTATCGATAAGTTGATAAGTTATAAGTTAGTTTATATATATATATATATATATATATATATATATATATATATATATATATATATATATATATATATATATATATATATATATATATATATATATAAGTTAATTAGATTAATTAGTAAGCTAGTAGTTATGTATATATATTGTTAATAATAAGTATATGGTATATATAAGATATATTTATGCATAAACACTAGTGAACATTACTTACCATTATTTCTAAATTACCTTGGGGTGCACCAAGGTAATGAGAGTGAGATATCTTGGGTACGGGTATTAAATATCAAGGGGTATATTAGGATATTAGTTTAGTATAATATTGTCATAAGTTTAAATACATATTAATGTATAATGAGGTGTATGGGTATTAGTTATATATTAGATATTGAATTACCTTGAGATACCAAGGTAATGTCAAGGTATTGGATTTTATTCAAGGTATTGGATTTGAACATCAAGATGAGTGTGTAGGTGGTGTGATACCGCTTTTGGTTCAAAGTCAAGGTATCCACTTAGCATTAGTTTAGTTAGGAGTATTATATATTGTTGTTTGTATACATATTATAATATGTTCATATCTACTAAATTGCGTATCTTATGATACATTATCTAGTTGATTTCCTAGTATCCTAGTATAGCTAGTATGACCTAGTTATATACTGTATGGACCCAATATCCTAGAGATAGACTCGTACAACCTGAAAATAACTAGTTTGACCTAGTTTGACTATTTTGACTTAGAAATGGCTTTATAACCTAAAAGTTGACTAGTTTAACTTATTTTTATTCTAAAATCTTGTATTGATATAATATTCCATATTTAGGTCTTCGAGGTACTGTACCAGACATTTTTGATACTGTTCACCGGATTTCAGGCAAGTATATTCTCTGATAGTTTATCATTTATGATATCATCTATGTCTCTTGTATTTAGTATAAATATTCTTGATTTCTTGACACGATGGTTACACGGATTGGTATATCCGGATCTCGTCATGAGATATTATTCCTTAGTATTTATGGTGTATCTTATGTAAGCCTTGTTTCCTTGTTTGTCTTGTACAAATACAAATATTGATTCATGAGAAGATTAACGTCCTTCTTGTGGAATCCCATGTCATAACGTACCATGGTTGGATCCACTATACCAGTCGGGGGCAAAGAGTATTTAGTGTAGATATGTGATCATACCCTCCTTGTGCATGTCTTATTCCTTGTGAGTGTTGATTATACATCGTACATATGATTAACTAGGCCATAATTCTTGTACAAGTTTTCAAGCTGATCACACGTTAAAACTGGTACTCATTCACTTAGTAGTAGTATTTTTTGTTCATTTCTATATTGCTCATTTATTGTATTTATTTCCAGTATTTCCCTTATTGCATATCTCTTGTATTTGTATATTGCATCTTGTATATTTACATCTATTTACTGTTACATAATTTATATCATTTATTAGAATTGTTGTTAGAGATGTACTTTGCTCCTTTCCTGACTGGATATATTTTTCTCAAATGACACTGAGGAGTGGTACCCCACTCACTACGGGCCTCAAGACATAGTTGGATTAGACCCAGAGACCTTGGCTCAGGAGGGTCTCATCCCGATTGAGACAGACGACCCATGACTTATAGCATAGTAGTTAGATCTTTTGTACTTGATTTGTCTCCAGTTTTGTTATTAGTATTTCTTTGACTCATTGGATATTATTTTGGTTTTGTGAGTTGTATTATGACTTTTTAGTTCTTTTATCGTATTCGTACTTTGTTCCATCTTATAGATCTACAATTGAGTATTCATATTACATTGGTGGCATATTTATATCTTGATTGTTAGATAGATAGATTACCCAAATAGCGTTCTACCGCCGATGCTGCGGCGTAGGCTGGGCGTTGTTCACTACTTGCATCCCTACACCGGGTGCGGGTCCTGACACATTTTTAGTGGTGGCCCATACAGATCTTTGAGGTCACAATTAGTGTGATTCGTAGTGGTGCTCTGAATTGAGTGCTATTACGAGCCTGTTTTAGGATATAGGATATATCATATATCCTATAGGCTGAGAATACTCAATCACATCTAGGAAAAACTCTATTGATTCATTCCAACTGTTCTTCCTTGATATTGATATTTGTTCTTTACCTATCATTCTTTGAATGCATTATAGCATGTACCATATTGATTCTTTTCTTTCGCTTTGTCTCAGGATTTTGCCTAAGACTAGATCACAGCAGGAAGGAGCAGTTTCGGAGAGATCTGTGACTTCCCGAGGGCCTGCACCAATCACTTCTCCGGTAATTGGCGTATCAGCTGTGTTCGGGAGTCCACCTCTAACTCAGAGGACAGTTCCAGCTGTATCTGAGGGACTTCCACCTCTACCTTCCATGCCGCCAGATGTGACTCAGGTGTTTATACTGTTTCGCAAGATGTTGGAGGCTCAGAGGGCTCAGTCCGAGGCACACCAGAGGCAGACTGACGTGTTATGGCAGGGCATTGAGAGTGCTCATCAGTTTACCCTTGCTGTAGAAGAGAGAGAAGTTTCGGTCTAGCAGCAGGTTGCTCCGCAGGTCGCCCAGCTTCGGCCAGGCAATATCCAGGACTTCAAGAAGCTGGAACCTTAGGTCTTCAAGGGGATGGAGGGCATCGTCTACACCGATGATTGGCTCGAGGATATTGAGCATCTCATGAGGGTGTCCCGTCTTGCCGAGGATCTGAAGGTTGATGCAGTAGGACTTCAGCTATTCGATATCGCCCGCACTTGGTTCAGGAATGAGCCACTTCTTGCTGATGCGGGATAGTCATGGGAGGTATTCAAGGAACTCTTCAAGGGAAAGTTTTTTGCTCGGGCAGATATGTTGGACTTGGGAAGGCAGTTTGAGGGCCTTACTCAGGGGAGCATGTCTGTGGAGGAATACGCCGCAGAGTTCGGTAGGCTGAGCCATTTTATGGAGTATATGGGGAGGGAGCCGAAGGTTAGAGCTATCCGTTTTTGTGAGAGTCTGAACTAGGAAGTAAAGATCCTTATTCTATTTTTCTATAAGACCTATTTGGAGATACTTGTGGAGACATACAAGGTTGAACGAGAGTTAGACTTAAAACCCAAGAGAGATCGCGATTCTTTTCTGGGGGCTAATAGCAGCACAGTGACTGCTAAGCGTCATCATTTCCAGTCCAGACCTTTTCAGCAGCTGCAACAGCACCAGACTCCAGCTAGGGTACCATTTCACCAGGAACCGTAACAGCAGAGACAGTCACAGCAAGCTCCTTGCCACTTTTGTAAGAAGTCCGGCCACACCTGGGAATTTTACAGGAAGAGGTTGGGAGTTTATTTATATTATGGTGACAAGGGGCATCAACTGAGAGAGTATCCTTCCAATTCTCGTCGTGCAGTTCAGTGAGCAGCTCCAGCTCAGAGAACAGATGAGGCCACTTACAGTACAGCCGAGGGGACCGTCGCTTCCGACCCAGCAGCAACGTTATGCCCAGTACTAGCATCAGGGAGGTGCATGTTAGGGACGAACATTTGCTATGACGGTCGAGTAGGCCAAGCCCACCGGAGATGCCATCGCAGGTTCTGTTCTTCTTGATTATATTCCAGCTTTAGCTTTGTTTGATAGTGGTACTTCCCATAGTTTTGTATCTATTTTTTTATCTGAAGCATTATTTGGTAGCTGAGTCTTTGCTTAGGTCTTGCAAGATCATGATCGGGGGAGGCATTATCCTGGTTAGTGATATTTGCAAGGATCGAAGAGTTACTTTGGGAGGCCGGGAGCTGAGTGTGTGTCTACTTGTAATGCCACTTTCAAGATACGACATTGTACTAGGGATGGATTGGTTGAGTAGGCACCATGCTAGTATTGATTGTAGAAGAGGTAGAGTTTTGTTTAGCCCACTAGGAGAGCTAGAGTTTGAGTTTGCTAGAGGAGCTACAGAGCAAAGAGAAGGCATTATCTGTGGAACTATGGTAGAAGACAAGGAGTTGTCGTATCCGTTGATAGCAGAGTTCTTGGATGTGTTTTCTGAGGAATTGATAGGATTGCCACCAGATCGAGATGTTGAATTCTCTATAGACATGCTGCCAGGTGCAGAACCAATTTTGTAGCATATCTAAAGAGTAAACAACAGTGAGCTGGTCGAGCTGAAGAAGCAAGTGGATGAGTTATAGGATAAGGGGTTTATCAGATCCAGTTCTTCGTCGTGGGAAGCCCCGATATTGTTTGTATTGAAGAAGGATGGGTCGGTGCGCATGTGTATCGATTATAGGATATTGAATAATCTCACTATCAAGAATGAATACACGTTGCCACGGATTGATGACCTGTTCGATCAGTTGAGTGGCGCCAAGGTATTTTTTAAGATAGACTTGAGATCAGGCTACCACCAGGTGAAAGTGAAGACGAAGGATATTCCGAAGACTGCTTTTAGGACTCAGTATGGCTAGTATGAGTTCATGGTGATGTCGTTTGGGTTGACTAATGCCCCGGCGATATTTATGAATTTGATGAACAAGGTGTTCCACCAGTACCTTGACAAGTTTGTGGTGGTGTTCATCGATGACATACTGTCATGCCCCAGTCCCAAAATACCAAGGGACTAGTCACGTGGCAATGGCTAGCAGCACGCACCGATGGACAAACCCAATTTAATAGATCCGACCGGGGCATACTTAAGCTGTAAATATAGGTCTACAACAATAAGTCTAAACTAATCTCATCCAAACACAAATAATAAGATCAACATCAAATAAAGAAAGTACATCAATGTCCAGTCTCAGCAAAGTATGTCGGAGAACAACCCGATAAAAGTCTACAACACTGGTTTAACAGACCAGAACAAAGGAGTCCAAAATAAAGTATCTGATGAGTACAAATAACATAAACTCAAGAAAAGTCTTCAACCATCACCTCTGCTTCTAAGTTTGGTTCAGCTTCAGCAACAGCTTCTGGTACAGCTTCAGCTCCTGTCCCGTAAACCTCGGGATAATGCTCTTCTGCTAAACCTGGGGACATCATCCGGATCCAGGTCCTCAGGGGAAATAGCAAGGTACAGATAATACAAGCCAAATAAAATGCAGTAAAATTGTAAATAGCATAAAAAAGGTATCTACATAACCATCTATGTGAAAATGCAACTGAGAGCATCACTAGTACTCAGGCTGAGACTGCTACAAGCTCTGTGTCGGGGAGCCGGTAGCAGTAATAACAAGTAATGGGTCTAGCTTTGCTCGAGAGTCTACAACCTCACAATAGTAGTAGATATATATAGAATAGCCTGTAGCCTGTGTGTCTCTCCCCATCCAATATAACCACACGTCTCATGTCCATAACGTCTCATGTCCATGTCACGTGAGATCATAGCTAATGCAACAAGTCATAATCTCTAGGAATATAATATCTATGTCCATCCTGTATCCTACACAGAATCACCATGAATATCTCAGGAAGATTCTGTCATATGTTGGTGTCAAGTGTCCTAGGTTATTGTACTTGATACAACAAGTACTAGAATGTAAAGGGTCACGAAAGTCCATCTCTAAATGACGTACACAACTACGCGTACGGGGTTGGCACCCGACTATAATCGGATGCTTAGTAGGTCATACGGCCCTAGGTTTAAGCATAATGAATAATATAAATAAGGAAATAATTATCAAGACTACATAATTTGGCAAGGTACACTTGCCTGGGGTTGGAATACCAGTAGCGATCCCTGTATCTGTGGGTTCAGCAAATACTCCTCCAAAAGCTGAAATGAACATTACCAACAGTCTAAGAACATAAGAAATAGCTAGAAACGCCTGTCCTTAAGTCCAGTTTGGACACAAGGGCAAAAACAATATTTCTGGGCCAAAGCGGGGTCCATATGTGGGCCGCTTTGCACCAAAAAACACGTCAGGGTCAAAGGTCTCCAAATTAGTCCAACTTAGTGTCAACAGGTCAGGAACGATGATACGAACCCAACGGAACTTCCAGAATTGGATTCCGATGAGCCGTTCTCAAAATCGCCCGTTAAGTGGAACCTGTGGGGCCCACGACACGCAAATTTTCCAATGTTCTCAGAATCGAACCAAACTTGGCTCACAGGACCAGCGTATTGCTACGAGTCCGATGGCGCAAGTTTCGTCTCGATCCGACGTGTATTCACTAAGTTACAGCGAATTACAAAAAAGTTGAATACGGTGCGTTGTCCGCGAATACGTACTGATTCCGGTGTGCACGCACATCCGAATCAGCTTCTGCGAAATCCCGCACGTCCGTATCAACGACGCGCACGTATCGGTGAAGACCGCACGTGACCAAGTCGTCCCGTTTGGTGGGGCGTACTCAGTTCCGGGGTGAAATAGGGCGTTGGTTTTCCTGTTTTTGGATCGCGGTTCGCGATCACCACAGGACGCGATGCACCGAGCGGTTCGCACGGACACCGAGGGGGTCTTACAGGCTACGCGATAAAACTGACGGAATAGGAAACAGAGTTATGAGTAGGAAGTTACGAGTACCTGAACAGACTCAAAAAGTCCGAGAATTCCGTGTCCGTGTCCAATTAGACACTGCTCTGTGTCGAGTCCAGACCGTGTCTTGGCCTAGGGCTAGGGTTCTGGTTCGCCGGAGAGGTGCTGGCCACAGCTGGGGGTGACTGAGCAGCTCGCTGGCGCCGGGCGGCACTCGGGGAGGCGTCGGCTTCGGTCTGGGCGGCCGAATCTTGTGCCGGAGTCGACTGGACAGAATAGGGGCCGGTCAGCGGATTCCTCTGGAGATGGGTGGCCGGGTGTCGAGTTCTGGAGAGGGGCCGGAGACGGCATCGATTTCTGCTGGAGGTGGGCGACCGGAACGGAGGGTTAGCCGGAGATGACCGGTGTGGAGGATTCTGACCGGAGAAGAAGGGTGGTCAAAGGGGTTTTCCGGCGGATGGAGGGGTATAAATAGGGGTCGAATAGGAGAGGTAGGGCCAGCGGTTGGCCGAAATCTGAAGGGGAGTGGTCGCCGGTTGCCAGGGGAGGTGAACCGTAGGGTCTCCGGCGGCCATGGCGACGGAAATGGCCGCCGGAGAGAAAACGTCGGGGCTGTTCGAATTTCGGGGGTTAGGGTTTTGCACGGGTCGGGTCGGGTTTCGGCGGGTCGGGTCTGACCCGGATCTGACCCGTTAAGGGTTTGGGTCGGTTCGGTCGGACCGGCCGGTCCGGTCCGGTTCTGTCTCTGGGTTCGGTTCGGTTTATTTAATGGTTTAATTAATTTAGTAATATTAAACTTATAGTTTTTAATGCTTTAAAAATTCATCCGGGGTCCAATAAATTCTCGAAAAATTACCCCATGATCGGTTTTTAATTTTACACTAGAAAATATAATTTTTATCACATTTTAATATTATATAATATCTTTAAAAAAATTTATTTTAAATCTGATGACCTTAGTTTATTGGTTTAAAATTACAGAAAATGCTAATTAATTCCAGAAAATTAAATTTAAAAATTCTTTAAAATTTTCAGGTGATTACAATCTACCCCCCTTAAGAAAATTAGGTCATCGCAATTAAAGATAAAGCTACTAAAATAGTACCTGCTATAACTTCTCCAGCAGTAGCTTCTTCCTGAACAGCCAATGCAAATGCCTGACCTCGTCCCTGAGCTGGACCCCTCTGTTGACGAGCCTGCTGGAATAGTGCTGCCTGAGGGGGCAATGGTGGTCTCTGCTGATATCCTCCTGGAGCTGGTGGTCTGACCCCTCCAACTCCTGTCTGCTGTGCTCCCACTGCTGGATAATCTGGCCTTGGTGCAGGTAAAGCTAGTCGTGATGCTCCTTCTCTGCGTTCAGAGCAGTCCCTGGATAGATGCTGGTTGGATCCATAAACTAGGCATAGTCCCAATTTGCATCTGCACTCCTTCTCAATGTAGCCTAACTTGTCGCAGAAATGACAAATAGGTAGAGTTCTTGGTGCTGCTCTCTGAGGTAGATTTTTCTGGAGTCGCTTTGCAGAATCCCCTTGTGATGCCTTGGATGGTACTGAGGTAAATGGCCGCTTCAGACTTGACTCCCTCCTGGTGACGCGCCCCATGCGTCGTGCTGCAGCAAGGACGTCGTTGTACGATGTAGGTGCAACAGATCCAATCAACCTCTGAAGCTCGAACCTGAGTCCGTCAAAGAACTTCTTCGCCTTCTCTTCTTCGGTAGGAATTAGAGAAGGGGCGAAATGACTCAGGTGAATGAATTCAGCATTATACTCCTCCACCGACATATTGCCTTGGATGAGGCGGTTAAACTTGTCTCGGAGTTCTGATCTAGCAACGGCTGGGATATACATCTCTTGGAAGAGTCTGGAGAACTCCTCCCAAGTGACTCGGTCATGTCCGAGCCTCCTCTCTTCGGCTAGCCACCAATGGTGCGCGTTGTCCGTCAGTTGCATTCGGACAGCAGTCATCCATCTCTCCCGTGGAAGTTCAGCTGCTTTCAACTGATGTTGTGTGTTTGTGAGCCACTCATGCACTTCAGTTGGTCCTTCCTTGCCCGAAAAGGTACGGGGCTTGAGTTGACGGAAATCAGTGATAGATCCCGTCGCTGGTCGCCTAGCTTGCGGGTTTGCCTGCTCCAATGCATTTACTAGGCTGGTTCTCAGGTACTCTGCCTCCTGACGATGCGCCTCTTGTTGAACTTGCTGTTGGGCTTGCATCATGGCGTAAAACATCTGGAACATCTGCTGTCCGTCCATTGCTTGCCCTGGTGGAAAGACAGGCATCTGCGGAGTGAACTGCGGCGGAGGTGGGATGTCGTCACGCCTGAACCTTGAGTTATGCTGCTCAGCTTGTCCACTTTGAGAGGATTGACCTCTGTTCTCTGGTGTAACTCCATCTCCATAGGTAACCACAGCATCTTGTGGTGTACTTAAAGGAATTTCATCTCCATTTCTTGGATCCATCTTTCTGCATCCAAAATAAACTTTATGAGAACGTTTAGTAGAGTCAAAGCAGGATGCAAATCAAGTACTTAATTCGAATGCGATATAGAGTTTCAAAAATGATTCATCAATTGGATGAGATCCTATAACCTATCCTATCCTTTTACAGGTTTGTTTGGTCCCTAAGTTGATTCCAAACAATTTTGTCATTGACCTGCATGGGCCACCACAAAAACCATGTCACGCCCCAGTCCCAAAATACCAAGGGACTAGTCACGTGGCAATGGCCAGTAGCACGCACCGATGGACAAACCCAATTTAATGGATCCGACCGGGGCATACTTAAGCTGTAAATATAGGTCTACAACAATAAGTCTAAACTAATCTCATCCAAACACAAATAATAAGATCAACATCAAATAAATAAAGTACATCAATATCCAGTCTCAACAAAGTATGTCGGAGAACAACCCGATAAAAGTCTACAGCACTGGTTCAACAGACCAGAACAAATGAGTCCAAAATAAAGTATCTGATGAGTACAAATAACATAAACTCAAGAAAAATCTTCAGCCATCACCTCTGCTTCTAAGTTTGGTTCAGCTTCAGCAACAGCTTCTGGTACAGCTTCAGCTCCTGTCCCGTAAACCTTAGGATAATGCTCTTCTGCTAAACCTGGGGACATCATCCGGATCCAGGTCCTCAGGGGACATAGCAAGGTACAGATAATACAAGCCAAATAAAATGCAGTGAAATTGTAAATAGCATAAAAAGGGTATCTACATAACCATCTATGTGAAAATACAACTGAGAGTATCACTAGTACTCAGGCTGAGACTGCTACAAGCTCTGTGTCGGGGAGCCGGGTAGCAGTAATAACAAGTAATGGGTCTAGCTCTGCTCGAGAGTCTACAACCTCACAATAGTAGTAGATATATATATAACAGCCTGTAGCCTGTGTGTCTCTCCCCACCCAATGTAACCACACATCTCATGTCCATAACGTCTCATGTCCATGTCACGTGAGATCATAGCTAATACAACAAGTCATAATCTCTAGGAATATAATATCTATGTCTATCCTATATCCTACACAGAATTACCATGAATATCTCAGGAAGATTCTGTCATATGTTTGGTGTCAAGTGTCCTAGGTTATTGTACTTGATACAACAAGTACTAGAATATAAAGGGTCACGAAAGTCCATCTCTAAATGACGTACACAACTCCGCGTACGGTGTTGGCACCCGACTATAATCGGACACTTAGTAGGTCATACGGCCGTAGGTTTAAGCATAATGAATAATATAAATAAGCAAGGAAATAATTATCAAAACTACATAATTTGGCAAGGTACACTTGCCTGGGGTTGGAATACCAGTAGCGATCCCTGTATACGTGGGTTCAGCAAATACTCCTCCAAAAGCTGAAATGAACATTACCAATAGTCTCAGAACATAAGAAATAGCTAGAAACGCCTGTCCTTAAGTCCAGTTTGGACACAAGGGCAAAAATAATATTTCTGGGCCAAAGCGGGGTCCATATGTGGGCCGCTTTGCACCAAAAAATGCGTCAGGGTCAAAGGTCTCCAAATCAGTCTAACTTAGTGTCAACAGGTCAGGAACGATGATACGAACCCAACGGAACTTCCAGAATTGGATTCCGATGAGCCATTCTCAAAATCGCCCTTTAAGTGGAACCTATGGGGCCCACGACACGCGATTTTTCCAACGTTCTCAGAATAGAACCAAACTTGGCTCACAGGACCAGCGTATTGCTACGAGTCCGATGGCGTAAGTTTTGTCTTGATCCGACGTGTATTCACTAAGTTACAATGAATTACAGAAAAGTCGGATACAGGGCGTTGTCCGTGGATACGCACTGATTTCGGGGTGCACGCACATCCGAATCAGCTTCTGCGAAATCCCGCACATCCGTATCAACGATGCGCACGTATCGGTGAAGACCGCACGTGACCAAGTCGTCCCGTTTGGTGGGGCGTACTCAGTTCCGGGGTGAAACATGGCGTTAATTTTCCTATTTTTGGATCGCGGTTCGCGATCACCACAGGACGCGATGCACCGAGCGGTTCGCACGGGCACCGAGGGGGTCTTACAGGCTACACGATAAAACTGACGGAATAGGAAACAGAGTTACGAGTAGGAAGTTACGAGTACTTGAACAGGGCTTAAAAAGTCCGAGAATTTCGTGTCCGTGTCCAATTAGACACTGCTCTGTGTCGAGTCCAGACCGTGTCTTGGCCTAGGGCTAGGGTTCTGGTTCGCCGGAGAGGTGCTGGCCACAGCTGGGGGTGGCTGAGCAGCTCGTCGGCTTCGGTCTGGGTGGCCGGATCTTGTGCCGGAGTCGACTGGACAGAATAGGGGCCGGTCAGCGGATTCCTCTGGAGATGGGTGGCCGGGTTTCGGGTTCTGGAGAGGGGCCGGAGACGGCGCCAGTTTCTGCTGGAGGTGGGCGGCCGGAACGGAGGGTTAGCCGGAGATGACCGGTATGGAGGATTCTGACCGGAGAAGAAGGGTGGTCAAGGGGGTTTTCCGGCGGATGGAGGGGTATAAATAGGGGTCGAATAGGAGAGGTAGGGCCAGCGGTTGGCCGAAATCTGAAGGGGAGTGGTCGCCGGTTGCCAGGGGAGGTGAACCGTAGGGTCTCCGGCGGCCATGGCGGCGGAAACGGCCGCCGGAGAGGAAACGTCGGGGCCGTTCGAATTTTGGGGGTTAGGGTTTTGCACGGGTCGGGTCGGGTTTCGGCGGGTCGGGTCTGACCCGGATCTGACCCGTTAAGGGTTTGGGTCGGTTCGGTCGGACCGGCCGGTCCGGTCCGGTTCTGTCTCTGGGTTCGGTTCGGTTTATTTAATGTTTTAATTAATTTAGTAATATTAAACTTATAGTTTTTAATGCTTTAAAAATTCATCCGGGGTCCAATAAATTCCCGAAAAAATTACCCCATGATCGGTTTTTAATTTTACACTAAAAAATATAATTTTCATCATATTTTAATATTATTTAATATCTTTAAAAATTTTCATTTTAAATCTGATGACCTTAGTTTATTGGTTTAAAATTACAGAAAATGCTAATTAATTCCAGAAAATTAAATTTAAAAATTCTTTAAAATTTTCAGGTGATTACACATACTCATATACTCGAAGACACCGGAGGAGCACATGGGGCATTTGCGGATTGTGTTGGATGTGCTGAGGAAGGAGAAGTTGTATGGGAAGCTTTCCAAGTGTGAGTTCTTCATGGACAAGGTGGAGTTCTTAGGATATGTTGTTACTGGTGATAGAAATTTAGTGGATCCGAAGAAGATCGCAGTAGTGGAATCTTGGAAGACCCCGAGTTCAGTGGCAGAAATCAGGAGTTTCTTGGGTCTAGCAGGCTACTACAGAAAGTTTGTGCAAGATTTTTTGATGATTGCCAAGCCGATGACTAGACTCACCAGGAAGGATGCATAGTTTGTTTGGACAGAGGAGTGCCAGGTTGCTTTTGTAAAATTGAAGAAGAGGTTGACATCTGCTCCTATTTTGACGTTGCCATCAGGGTCTGGAGGTTTCACTATTTATAGTGATGCATCGGAGAAAGGTCTGGATTGTGTGTTTCAGCAGAATAGAAAATTGATTGCCTATGCATCCAGGCAATTGCATCCTCATGAGAAGAACTATCCTACCCACGATTTTGAGTTAGCAGCAGTCATCTTTGCCCTGGAGTTGTAGAAATACTATTTGTACGAAGAGTGTACGGAGATCTTTACAGACCACAAGAGCGTGAAGTATATTTTCACTCAGAAGAAGTTGACATAAAGCAGCGTCGGTGGCTGGAACTGATAAAGGATTTTGACATATCTTTGCAGTATCATCCTGGAAAAGCCAATATAGCTGCCGATGCCTTGAGCATGTATCCGATAGCTATATTTTTGACGTAGGATCGGTATTTGTTAGAGGACTTGGAGAGATTGGAACTTGAGATAATAGTTCCTGGTTTTGCTATGTAGATATGGGAGTTGCAAATACACTCAGAGTTGATGGATAGGATCAAGGTAGCCCAGTATGAGGATGTATCTCTGAGGAGCATCAAAGCTCAGGTGAGAGCATGATTAGAGGATGATTTTACCATTGCTGAGGATAGTTCTTTGTAGCAAGGTGTTAGATTATATGTGCCTAGTAGGGAGCTACATGAGTAGGTATTGCAGAAAGTGCATCGCTCTCAGTATTCTATGCATCCAGGTGCCAACAAGATGTATCGAGATATGCGAGAGTGTGTGTGGTGGTATGGCATGAGGAGGAAAGTGGCACAGTTTGTATCCAGATCCTTAGTGTGCCAGTAGGTGAAAGCCGAGAGACAGAGGCCAGGTGGTTTACTTCAGCCATTACCCATTCTAGAGTGGAAGTGGGAGCACATTACTATGGATTTTGTGTCCGAACTTCCATGATCTCCAGGAGGGAAATACACGATTTGGGTCATCATTGATAGGTTGACCAAGTCGACCCACTTTTTGCCTTTCAAGGTGGGTTTGTCTACGGAGAAACTGGCAGAGATGTATATGAGGCAGATCGTCAAGATACATGGGGTTTCTGACAGCATAGTCTCGGATCAGGATAATCATTTCACTTCTCATTTCTGGAGGAGTTTGCAGGCGAGTTTGGGCACCCAGCTCAAGTTCAGTACTGCATATCACCCCCAGACAGATGGGCAGTCAGAGAGAACTATTCAGACTCTCGAGGATATGTTGCGCACCTGTGTACTAGATTTTAAGGGATCTTGGGAGGACCATCTCCATTTGGTAGAGTTTTCTTACAACAAGAGCTACCGGACTAGTATAGAGATATCACCATTTGAGGCTCTATACGGTCGAAGATGTCGTACTCCCTTGTCATGGAATAATATTGGAGAGAGAAAATTTTGCTAGGGCCAGAGATGGTTGTGGATACAGCGTAGAAGATTAAGCTGATCAAAGATAGACTTCGAGTGGCGCAGGACAGACAGCGGCATTAGATCGATAGCCACCTTTAAAGTTTGAGGTATAGTTTTAGATTTTGTTTTGTACTTGATATTGGTTGTTTGTTATAGATAAAGTTCTTAAGGTTGTATTTTGTTATAGGTTGGTAGTTTGGTATTTCTGAGGATTTCTCAGATACGAGGCACGATTCGTTTCGGTGGAGGCGGGAAGCTTAGTCCGCAATTCATCGGACCTTTCAGTATTCTCGAGAGGTCGGTGCAGTTGCTTACAGACTAGACTTACCACCTGTATTGAAGGAAGTGTACAACATGTTTTACGTATCGCAGTTGAGATGGTACATGGCGGATCCTAGTCACGTGTTGGATCACTCGGAGATAGATGTGGGCCCTACTTTTAGCTATCCAGAACAGTCATTTGAGATTCTGGATCGGAGAGAGAATGTGCTGAGGAACCAGATTATTTTCTTGGTATGCGCCGCATGGAGGCATCACTATCCGGGGGAGTCTACTTGGGAGAAAGAGGATGAAATACGAGAGCGTTACCCATATTTATTGTTATGCCCTGATCTTCCGCAGGCAATGTCGGCCGTCCCCGCTAGGCGAGAATCACCGTGCCAGCGCTCCCGTGAGACGATCACTTGACCCATCTAGGGGTGATACCACACGAGCGTGAGCCATGCCAGTGCAAGGTTGTGGTTCATTGGTTGGCGGTAAAAGATCTAAGCCACAGAATACACAGATTATCCGAGTACAGTGAAATTATTAACGTATAGGCGATTGATAACAAGTTCACTGAGTTGTCAATAGCGGAAGTATTGAATTTGAAGCAAACTCTTTATTGATATTGAACAAGTGTTACAGGCGGCGTATAGCCGAGATTACAAGTCGCTCAAGCCTCTCTCTCTCTGAAATAGTAAAAGCGTACCAAATGGCTACATTTGTGGAATGATACATATGCGATGTTCCAATATTATATTTTGTATATGTACTTCAGTTCCGGATGCAACGCTCTAATACTTCAGAGTGAACTCCACGCCTTAGCATGCACAAAGGAGACATCCATACCGAATGAGGTTCTTCCGCACCCTGCAAGCAATCATGTGGGTTATCAGTACATGAATACATTGGTGGGGAGGCTACTCGCCCGCTCGACAAATCCAAACATGTAATATAGGTTCCATACACCAACTATTATATTGTCTTTCTAGTTGCTTTAGGATCAGTTTTATGGCAATGATAAATAGCCTAACTCGTGTGGTAGTGTGACATAAGACAAAATACGACGAGACTTACCAACTTACCATTTGTCATTCTCTGTCCAATACAAACCAAGTAAATTCAAGCACGAGCATATATATGACAAATCCAGGGCAATAGCATATGCAAACACAAGTGTAGTGAGCGAGATTATGTTTCGGGTGCACGAGTTACACAAATTATCCAAAAGTGTTGCTTTGGATGTTGTACTGTTTCAATTACTCACAAATGTCTCATATTCATATCGTTCAGTTATTTCGGATTTATTGGATGCGATGCAATAACTCGCACACGGATTGTCGCTAAGCGATGATGACTTATCTATATGAATAGAAGGTCACTGGCATAGCCATAAAGGACAAGATCTATAGTCTCATGACGGAATGGGGTGCAACGCTTGATACAAAATGAGCAACTCACAGGAAAGCAGAGAATACCGAAGAGCCATTGCACGCCGTCCCGTTGATACAAACGACTATCATGGATAGACGGCTAGTCCAAGGTAGTATGCCCTACCAAGTCCCGAATACCGTGTATTGCCCGACCCAAAGCCGGCGTCGCATACCATAACCGACTTTGCCCTGCAATACACCAAACATTCCTCCTAGGCCGGTATGATCCCGGTGCCCTGCTGATCATCCGAGGAACCACATACCTCGTGCACGAGTTATCCGTGACCATGCAAGTCTTGGGTCATTCCAGATTCACAATATGACATAATTTTTTTGATTCTTTTGCTGAATGAACATTTCTCCACGAGCTGTAATTTATGCTTTACTTAACATGATTCCAGTTCAGAGTTAAACTTGACTTGATGCATTCCCCTGGTGCAGGGACTGCCTTAGCGACATAATGGTTTCGGATACTTGCAGGTTCATATCGCACAGAAGAACTATTTTATAGTCTTCTGGCTAACAAGATGCATGCACGACACAAATGATGTTACTTATTTGAGGCATAATTTTATAAGGCAAATATTAAAATGAGGCAACGAGTACAGGTTAACATATAAGCAGGCAAGCATTGCATTCATAAGAAAACTTAAGTATTTAAGCCCAAGAGTAAGCCAAGGAGTAAAACCGTAAAGGGACATACCGAGCGACATAAACTAGGGTCGTGCAGTGTAGCAAGAGAACAGTGCATTACGAAGAATACATACATATCGTTCTACTCGAGGCATAGCGGGGTCTAGTTGCACAAGGCAATGTAGCATGCAAGGGTCCAATTATAAGCAAAGTTTTATTTTTATGTTCTAGCACGAGCAATACAAGTTGGGATTATTCCCTTATCTAGGTGCGTTGGATTCTTATTAGCATGCATGGGGTGATTCAACTAGTGACTAACATAAAATATCCATATTTTAAGTGTGCTGGCTAAGCAAAGACAAGTTCATTGTAGCCGCCCACCCTAGCGATAATTTGCCTCGGTCGAGCGATACTCTGAGCGAGCCTCTGAAAGCCTAAGCCAAACTCCTGTAGGGCCAAGTCTTGAAATCCTTTTGCCTCAAACGAGTATTTTCGCTGAAGCAAAGCGAGTCAGGACATTGCACTTTTGCCGTTTGAATCAGCAGTCCGCTTGAGCGGAATGGGTCATCATATCATACACCACTCAAAAAAAGTCTTGTCCTCGAGACTTCCTGATCACAGGCCGTTCTATCGCATTATCGAATATATCCCAAGCGTAGTAATCGGTACCACTAAATCCAATTTTGTTCAAAATCTCCTACTCGATCCTTACGCCATGTCGCGTGTATGCTGAGTCAGTCTCATTTGTGCCTTAGCGCTGGAAATATTTCTTAATGCATAGTACGTTTCAATCCATCTTGATTTAATGATCTAGGGCAGAGGCAAACTTATACAAATCGTTATACTTGTTCAGGCGGATATTCACTTGCACTAGCATCGAGATTAACATATCGCGAGTCTGGATCATGCACAAATTTAAAGTACACCTCAAACATATGCATACCAACCAACTTGGCGATAGTGAAGTCTTAGCACTCGAGTTTTATATCTCATTTAGTCTTGGATCGTGCACACGTTCAAGGCGTCCATCAAATACATGCATTCAACCAACTTTAGATATAGTGAAATCAGACAATCTACTTGCTAAATCTCAAGGGTTCTCGTCTTATGAATCATAAGGATACTTCCGATAGGGTCAATCAAATCCAAGTCATTCAATTCCAACTAAAAATCAAGAATTTGTACTACCATTAAGCACCATATATCCGATTCACCGACTAGCGTCCATCCGCTCGGGTCAAACATAACACATGTTACCGTTCCCAGTCTAACCTTAAGTCTTGTTGCCCCAGTTTTATAGCTTTTTCAAGAAATATAATAAAGTCGTTAACACAGGTTCATTCACTCGACACAGGTGATTTGATATCAATAAATCTTTGAGCATCACCCTGAAAGATTATTTTCATAGTCCTTGATTCCAGCTTCTGGATCTTTAATTTCGGAAGCTTCACAGACGCCAGACACCCCCATACTCGAATAACGTTTAAGTTGGGTCTGACTTTAAACTAGAGTTCCTAAGGAGTGACATCGAAAGTTATATATGGTACTCTATTCAGAATGAACGTAGCCGTCGGCACAACTTCTCCCCAGAAGTAGTTTGGAAGACCCGCAGTCAATAGCATTGAGTTCATCATTTCTGTCAATGTCCTGTTCTTTCTTTCATCTTATTCATTTGGTTCAGGAAAATACGGAGCAGTTGTCTCATTGATAATTATATATTCTTTGTAGAACGATACAAATTCAATAGACCTATACTCTCTGCCTCGATTACTTCTGAGTCTCTTGAGTCGTTGTCTCATTTGAAGTTTAATCTCAAGCCTAAACTTCTTGAACTTCTCGAATGCTTTATCTTTTAACTTGAGCAGATAGACGAATGTGTACTTCGAGTAATTGTCGATGAAAGTAATAAAGTACTTCCTCTTGGCCTTTGTGAAGAATTGCTTGAAATCACAGATATCTGAGTGAACCAACTCTAGAAGATCTGTACTTCGGTTTATCCATTTGAATGGATTTCTTGTGATCTTTTTCTGTGCACAGTTCTTACACTTCTTTACCTCCTTATCCCCATATTTGGAGATAAACCCTAGACTAGACATCTGGCAGTACGAAGTACATGTCCTAGTCTGGGGTCCCACAACTCTTACAATGAGACTTCAGTCACAAGCAAAAGATCAAATATCAATTTGAAACTGAACACCTTATTTCAAAGTATGTCTCCTGTCAAGATATCACCATTTGGCAAACTTGGATGTTCACCCTCAAGTCTGCAACAGACTTCCTGATATCAGGTCCTTGATAATCATTGGTACATTGCTTCACGCACTTCTTTGACTGTAACTTCTCAAAGTTCAGAACCATTGTCCCAATCCCCAGATCCTCTGCTTGATCCTTGCTTGCCATCAAGACCTTCACCACTGAAAGGTTCGACCTTGATCAACAACTCTTCCTAAAGCATATGTGTCTAGATGCACCAGTTTTTATCCACTGGTCATGTAAACTCCCTCGACCAAACTTAGGTTCACTTAGCATAAATAGAGAAATTAGGGTTATTTTAGAACCAATTAGGAATTAATTATAGTATTTTAAATTATTATGCAATGTCTTATATTACTTAGTGCTCCTTACCATTGCCTCGATATTTAGAGCACTACACTGATTGTTACCCTCAAACAAAGTTCATATACTTCTCCTAGACATGCCAGTCTACTATTTTAAACTTTGTGTAACTCACAAATACTCTGTCTTGAGCCTCGTTTTAGTTGCACAAATATCGTTACAAACGTTCGTGCTAAAATTTAATTAATTCCAATCCTGCACTCTTTGTCCGTTCCAATCGAAATTGGAGACCCAATAGTAACCCGTTTTGTCCAAACCAAATTATGTTATTATTCTATTTTAAGTATACTATGTCCAGGATACTTGCACTTCACTCAATTCTAACCCTTTATATTTCAAATTAATTAGAAAACACCTTGCACATTAATTTTTAATTAAATTAATACGATGACCAGCATTGCCCAAAACTAGACCTAGCTTCTACCCAAACTCACCCTCACACCCTCAAGACCCTTACTAAATACCACCCCTCATTTTAGTACATTATATCACCCCCATGAATGAGGTATTTTTCTCAAACAATTTCGTAATTGTGCAATTTCCCAATTTAAAAGGGCTTTAGTACAAATTATAAAATTACAGGAACTTATATGCAAAATTGGAGGGTGAGATATCCACCTCCCATTGGAGGGGACACATGGAGAATTCTTCACCCTCCATTTCATATTAGGTCTACATTCAATGCATGTGCATGCATTAAATGTACCCTACAACCTCTTTTACATGTTCGCACCTAAACCCTAACCAAACCCAAACCCTATAAGTACCCCCCCTTCACCCTTCCTCCTCCCTCAACTCACCACAGCCACCCCCACCTCCGAACACCCCCCTACTCTGACCTCCCCTCAGCCACCCCCCTGCCACCAGACCACCGCCACAGCCACCGCCACCCCCCGCCAGCACCACCCACACCACCATCACCAACATCCCCTCCATCAACACCCACACCCACCCCGACTCCCCTCACCCTCACCACCGCCACCACAGACCACCACCACCACCACTACCACCGCCCTCACCCCCTCCTCCGCCGAACTCGCCATCGCCATCCCCCTGGCCGCCATAGTCACCGCCACCAATCACCACAGCACCATCCACACCACCATAACCAGCAGCGTCAACACCCCCCCGACTCCCCTCACCCTCACCACCACGGGCCACTGCCACCCCCTGGGCCGCCACCCTCATCGCCTCCACCATCCCCCTGCCACCTTAGCCGCCGCCATGGCCAACCCCAGCCACCGCGGCGATGGCTGTAGCTGCTGCTACTGCTGCTGCTGCGGCTGAACCCGACCCCCCGTCGGAGCTCCGCACCCCTCCACCGGTGATGACGACGCCCGAACACGCCCCCCCTCTGACACGACACAGGTATACATACGTATACGCATATATATATATATATATATATATATATATATATATATATATATATGTATGTATATATATTATGTATTTATATAATTATATGTATATATATATTAAATATGTATCTATATTTATATGTATATATAAATGATATATATTATGTATTATACTATATCCTTATGTATATTATATATATACAATATATGTATTATATATATAAGTATGTATAGATATAAATATATTTATGTATATATATTATTATTATATATATTATGTATTATATTATATTATAGTATTATGTATATATGTATATATATTATTATTATATATGTATTATGTATATATATACATATGAATATATGTATTATATATATTAAATATATATTTATATGCATATGATATATATTATGTATATATATATATATTACGTATTATATTATACTATAGTATTATGTATATATGTATTATATATACTATTGTGAATATATATATAAGTATATATGTATAATATGTATTATATATATATATATATATATATATATATATATATATATATATATATATATATATATATATATATATATATATATATATATATATATATATATATATATATATATATGTAGATATATATATATATATAAAGTATATATATAAGTATATAAGCATAATTATACAATATGTATATGTATATGTATATGTGTGTGTGTGTATATATATATATATATATATATATATATATATATATATATATATATATATATATATATATATATATATATATATATATGATAAATAATATACTAAATTATATTTATGGGTTTATAAATATATATATACGTACTTATGTTTATGTATATTATGAATATAGATATATATGTAATTATGTATATTATGTATATGTATATACTATATATGTAATTACTATATGTACATATGTATACTTGCATATTAAAATATTAAATTATTAATTCATGACACGTGTACGTCTTAGCAGCGTGCACACACGTCGCAGTTAGCTGTCCAAGGTCGTTGGACCATACAGACGAGACTGTAGTAACAGGTTATTGGCACTCACAACTTGAGGACGTAGGCAAGTATACCTTGCCAAATTTTTACTGTTTAAATTATAAACTGTTGTATGTTATCTTGTTGCAATTACATATAACTGTGTGCGTCCGAGATTGACTCGGGTGCCATCGACGAATACGTCGATATGTAATACAACTGACTTAGACTCTAGCAGACTCATCTACAATTACGAGGGTATTCTGATATCCTCCTAGACCTGACACTTGTGCACGCATCACGATTGAAATTCATATTGGGATGCGGGTTCGCGTACTCGACTAGCTACTGGTGCATATGACGTGCATCACGGTTTAGCACGAATCAGGATTATTTAGAAAAGTTATGACTTGACATATAGCCACGTGGTATACACATCGTATATTCGACTTGTATATCCGCATTGGGAGGGGAAGACAACTAGTAGGCGTATGGGATACACACATTGGACTCTGTAGTATCCAGGGGAGCCACGGGTTTAATGACTTCCTTTATTCAGATACTGTATTCTTCGGAGTGATATGGATGTATATATTTGTAGATACCTCATTCTTCGGAATGATGGACGTTACATGTTTAGATACCATGCTCTTCAGAGAATGGACGTTATTCCTACGCCTACCCATATGTACCAAGGTTATCTTCATATTGCATTCACTTAGATGGTTAGCACACCCTTTATTTATTTTATTCAGTATTTATATATATGTGTCACGACCCGCACCGGATATTCGGGCACGAGCGCGTGGGTACGTCCAGCCTACGCCGCAGAGTCGGCGGTAGTACGCTGTCTAGGGCATAATCACAGGTAATAAATCTAGCTCATTCACAATAATTAAATAGGCAAGGAAAATAGCAGGAAAAGAATGCTAAGATTTCATAAACTGAATGTGACAACAGATCCAGAGTTTATTACAAAACCAGAAATTAAATCGGGGACAAACCCGATTACTAAGATGAAAGAAAAATAAATAGCTAAATGCTAACTACTCTGCAGGAGTAGTCTCCTGGGTGGGAACCGGCTCTGCAACTGTATCACCTGCTGTCTCATAGGGGACATAATAGGTGGGGGCAAGGTTCTCATCATCGCCTAAACAACGGATCCAGTCAGGAAAGGAGTAAAGTACACAATGCACAACAAGATTTAAACTAAATATTTGTGACAGGAAGAGAATAACTGACTAAGCATCATGATCAGAGTATGTATAACAATTAGTAAAGATTAACTGAGAGTTAATGCTATAAATCAGGACTAGAAGTAAAATATGATTAATTGCTATAAACCAGAAATGAGTAAAACAGGAATAAAAGTGACAGGAAATGTAGCTGTAACAAGACAACAAGAACTGCAACACGACAAGAACTATGTGCGTGAACTTGTGTATTTAGAATACATAGTTGGCATGTAGGGGTTTATAAGACTATTAAGGCCGTCATAGACGACTAGCAGTCAGGAACAATCAGGAATAAGGCTGATGGTACAGTCGCGTACCAACAGCTAGCAGTCACGACAAGGGGAAAGGTAAACTACATGCCTCCTAGTATTCTCCCACCCGACATGAAAAGCAAGACATGAAATACATTATTCAAGACATGAAATCTAATGTTCTAACTCTACATATAATCATCAATGGTACTATAAAGCAGAGAATTTATTTATCACAATATAAAGGTTAAACTTGAAGTGCAGGTACTTGCCTGTTGTTTGAATCCAATTATAGTTTTGTGTCTCGGGGAAGTTTTCCAGAGATGAGTCCAAAAGCTGAAATAGACATTACCATCACGCTCAGAAGATGTCAAATAGCTAAAAACGCCTGTCCTTGGGTCCGATTTGGAGACAAGGGCAAAAATGACAGTTTCGGGTCAAAACGGGGTCCGCCGGTGGGCCCGCTTTGCACCGAAAAGCGTGCCAGGGTCAAAGGTCTCCAAATTCACCAAACTCAGTGTCAACAGGTCAGAAACACTGATACGAACCCAATGGAACTTTCAAAATTGAATTCCGATGAGCCGTTCATAAAATCGCCCGTCGAGCAGGGCCTATGGGGCCCACGACACGCGATTTCGTCAATGTTCTCAGAATCGAACCAAACTTGACTCACAGGACCAGCGTATCGCTACGAGTCCGATGGCGCAAGTTTCGTCTCAATCCGACGTGTGTACACAAAGTTAGGTCGAATTGCAGAAAAGGCGGATACGGGACGATGTCCGCGGATACGCGTTGATTTCGGGGTGCACGCACCCCCGAATCAGCTTCCGCAAATTCTCACATGTCTGTATCGACGGGGCGCACGTATCTGTGAAGACCGCGCGCGACCAAGTCGTCCCGTTTGGCGGGGCGTACTCGGTTCCGGGGTAAAACAGGGTTTGGGTTTGTCCTGTTTTTGGATCGCGGTGTGCGATCACCACAGGACGCGATGTCCCGAACAGTTTATCCGGGCACCGAGAGGGTCATACCGGCTTCACAACACAATTTATGGAATTAAAAACGGAGCTACGAGCAAAAAGATATACGCACCTGAACGGGACCCGAAAAACCGGAGAAAATCGTGTCCGACTCGTGTCGGACACACGGATCGAACTAGGGTTAGGGTTCAGGGAATCCGGCCGTAGGTGGCAGCTTGGGCGGCGGAGGAGGGCGGCGCCACTGCGGGGGAGGCCGAGGGCGGCGCCGGCGTTGCTGGCGGAGGCGGCGGCGCGGGCACGACGGCCGGGGACGGTTGGGGCGGCCGCTGCTGTCTACTGCGGGGTCGGCTGCTGGCGGAGCAGCGGCGGAGCTGGGCGGGAACGGCGGGGGCTGCAGCGGGCGGCGCCGGTGGCTGACGACGCGACGGAGCGGAGGAGCGGTGGAGCAGAGGGGGTGAGCCGGCGGGGTCGTGGTGGCCGGAGGGGGGGTTGAAGGGTTTAATATAGGGGAGGGAGAGGGAGGAGAGAGGGGAGGTCGGCCGGCGGTTGCGGGGTCGTGGCGGCCATGGCACGGCGCTCGCAGCGGCGTGCGAAACGGCCGGGCACGGCGGACTCGGCGGCGGATGCGCGGGCTACGGGGAGAAGGGGAACGGGTCAGTCGGGTCCGGGCGGGTCGGGTTCAAGCGGACCCGACCCGACCCGCTAGACGGATGGGCTCGGGCCCAATGGGCTGGGCCGGGCTGGAATGGTGGGCTGGGCCGAAATTAAATATAAATAATAATAATAATAATAATAAAAATAATAATAATAATAATAATTAATAATAATAATAACAATTAATTTATTAATTAAATAGTTTTAGGTGATTTAAAATTAGGTCCGGGGCCCGATAAATTCCAGAAAAATTACCCTAAGTCCAGTTTTCCATTTTACACCCAAAAATAATATTTTCACAATATTTTAATATTGTTTATTATCAATTAAAAATTAGGTAATATTTCAAAACCCTGATTTTAATTACAGAAAATTCCCAGAAAATTCCAGAAAATTGTGAAAAATCCCAATTTTAATATTTTTGAAAAATCAGGGGCTTACAATCTACCCAACTTATAAAATTTCATCCTCAAAATTTAAAAATATGGCAGGGTTCTCTTTGTCCAATCTCACTTGATTACAGTCCAACGGTTTTCTCTCAGGTGAACATTGCGGTCACTACCCAACTTATAATTTTACCCATATATCCTCTAAGGCTGTACAACTAGTAAAGCTAGGTCCAACTTAATAAATCATGGTATTGAATCTTTAAGTCTGCAACACAGAACACATCACCTAGGGTATTGCCTTAGTCATAAAGGGTTATCATCTAGCACTATAAATCAAACTTATACCAAACACAGGATTCTGTCCTTCCGAAGTAAGGGAAGGTGAGGATCAATAATAAAGAGTTTAAGGGCGAGGTGGTAGAACAGAGGTATAGGGATCAAGGCGTTTAAAGAATTCTAATGGGAATGGTCAGGCGGTTATGGATTAAGATTCTATTCTGGTAATCATTTATTCGCATGCTCGTATTAGTACAGTTATGTAACTGATACGATATGCTCAGTCGTATTTAGGGGCAAGTATACTAGTCAACTATATATCTCAATCCACGTAAAGTAGTCGTGCGAAGTGCGAATCAAAATGCACTAAGGTTGATCAGACCGTAGTACACTGATTCTGAGTAGACACTTGTATTAGTGGGGTTGATCAGGCCTCAATAATACATATGTCATGAACAAGCCCGATAAAGGGTAAGCTTGCAAAACTAGGCTATAAAATAGCAGCATAAGTCAAGTTCAGCAAAATTAAGTGCGCTAGATGATGATGAAAAGGAGGTGCAAATTATTGAAGTTCACAAAATAACACAAAATAAGCACAATAGCAAAATCCTCTAAAACAGTTATCAAATTTAAAAGCATACCAGGTATTTAGCAAGTTTAAAATTACTAGGTTGGGGCTGAGGTCACGAACCAATAGGCATGAGCTAAATAATACTAAAAAAGGTATCTACGAATTACTTACGCGCATTAGCTGCTTCCAGAGTTTGCGCGTTCTCCACGGTCATCACGTAAGCTTGTCCGCGTCCTGGAGCGGTGGGGCAGTTCCTCACTTGATGTTCTGTTGATCCACAATATAGACAGGCACCCAGTCTCTTCCTACAAACTTGCCAGGCGTGACCTTGTTTTTGACAAAAGCCACAAGTGGGAACTCGTTGATTCTGTCCTTGAGCTTGGTGTTGGGGTGCTGTGGCTCGAGGGAGAGGACGCTGGGTTTGCTGCGGGGACCTCTGCTGTTGTTGTTGTTGAAAAGGGCGTTTGTTGGGTCCCATATTTCCGGTATCTCTCTCTCGCTTTAGTTTATGCCCCATGTCTCTCTCAACGCCTTGTGCCACGTTCAAGATTTCCTCATAGGTACGAGCTCGGCTGGTGGTGACAGCAAGGCGAATATCCGGAGACAGCCCCTTCTTGAATCTACGGGCTCTGTCCTCCGGGGTACGAACCATGTACTCCGCAAAGTGGCTTAACCTGCTAAATTCAGCAGTATACTCATCTACAGATAGGTTACCTTGTTCCAGTCTCTCGAATTGACTTTCGAGAGCTTCCCGAGCCACTTTGGGATAGAATTTCTCCTTGAACAGTCTCTTGAAGTCCTCCCAGGTGAGGTCAGGAGCAGATAGTTGAGGTTCGTCTCTAAACCAGGTCCGAGCTATATCGAACAGTTACAGGCTTGCAGACTCCACTTTGAGATCATCAGGAACCCGAACAGTCTTCAGGAGTCTCTCGACATTCTCTATCCACTCATCGGCATAGAGAATGCCCTCAGTTCCGTAGAATTCCAAGGGTCTGAGGTTTTTGAAGTCTTTGGCACTCCCTGGCCTCTTGAGTGGCGACTCCTGGGACTTAATAGCTTCTGAGAGGCTGGTCCGTAGAAGTGTAGTCTGTTCTTTCTGGGATTCCACTAGTCCCTGGAACACTCCGAGTAGCTGTGCCCCATCCAGAGTAACTGTCGGAACAGATGGAGGCGGCGGGAGTGCAAGAGTTTCGGGCACATTCTGCTCAGCTGGTTCTGATGTACCTCCTACTGTGTTCCTTGTCTGGACCATTCTGAAAGATGAAGGGATAGGGAGTTCAGAATAGATTACTTGAAAATTAAGGGCGATAGGAAAAATTGATCAGAAGTGATATTAAGAATTGAAATAAGGACCCTATACTGTGAATGAGCTTTTCCTAGAATCCTCAATCTTATTGCAGGCCTGTTCGGTCCCTAAGTTGAAACCGAACAATTTAGTCGTTTGACCTGCATGGGCCACCACAATATGACATGCTTCTATATATCTTGTTACATTCTACTGAGGACCTGGTTCCTTTCCAGATCTAGACGAGGCATACTATCCTACGGTGTACGGACCCGGGCAGGAGACGAGGTACGCATCCGAGGAGGAGCTAGAGGTGCTGCCATCAGAGTCCCCCTGATCTTTGGTAGACCCACTATCTGGAGCTGGAGTCTCTTTATCTAGATAGACGATGCTCTAGTCTAATTATATTTCAGCACTTTTATTTTATCTTTTGTAGTAGGTTTGTTCCCACCAGACATATCTGATTTGTACTATGACATTTCAGACTCAGCACTTATATTCCAAGCACTTATTTCAGTATTCCTTATTATATTGTGGATGAGATTAGACATTACTTGTTATCTCCTAGTATTAGACCTGTTAGTATTTTAGGATAGCGTAGCACGTCTCATTGGGTCCATTAAATTGGGTAATCCCTCAGAGACGTATCAGCTGGCCAATGCCATGTGGCCTGGTCCTACATATTTTAGGACTGGAGTGTGACAGGTCAGCAACCACGCCATAGGACTTAACCTGCGCAATCATAGCAACCAAGTTAAGTAATCAAAGGAACCAAGTTTAGTTATACCTTGCTATATTGGTTCGGATTGGTTCTACTTTCAAGTTTCAATTTCATCCATGCATCAAGTCATGTATAGTGCAGTGACCTTCATATGCATAGGCCACCATGCGCCAATCCATGCGCATAAGCCACCATGCGCTAATCCATGCGCATAAGCCACCATGCGTTAATCTATACGCATAATCCACTATGCGCTAATCCATGTGCATAAGCCTTTATACGCGTCCTGCATGCACAGAGATTATCATGCGCATTGAGATACTATGCTCCCAGCTCTGCCATATGCTAAGACGCCAAGACTTTCAATGTGCTGCCATGTGCCAAGTCTTGCAAAGTGCCAAGTCCTGTCATGTGCAAAGGTCTACCCCTTATGTGCATACTCTACAATCCTTGGTCATCTTATAATCTTTCTTCTAACTGGAATGCGCATCATTCAGTCGCTATCTCCTCCATCCTCGGGAATGGTAGGTACCGACATCTCACTTTCAATATTTGACAAATGACTCCTTCCCTCATCCAAATGTTAGAAGTGAATTCCGTCAATCTTCTCAAGTTTGTGAAAACTTGTGTCCTGTAGACTTGAACGAATATTTCCCATCTTCCTTCGGATCTTGCTTTGAGATTGTTAGGCCCGAGGCTTAACCAAAGATGGAAGAACGCGTGGTCGAGATCAGAGGTTCACACAAAAATTTTTACTCTAACTATTCTCGATTTCCATAAAGAACTATATAATGATTTTGATTACAACTTGCTCTCAAGATTACAAAGGAATCAGAAAAAATAAACTTCACGTTCTTCCTTGCACTCGGAGTTGCAGACGGACAGAACGGAATTACAACTAGCAGAAGAAAAGAGAAATGAGAAGAAGGAAATTTGCTTGCTGGGGTGATAAAGATCATCGTTGCTCAAAGTAAGATTCGCCCCACACAATCTGCTCTAAGGAACCAGTAAATTCACGTAAAACTTCTGAAATGCTCGATGTCACCTTCTTACTTGGACTCGCACGAACTTCCTGGACTTTAATGACAGCTCCAGCACCAACTCTCTTTCTCTCACAATTTTTGAAGTAAGTCCTCAAATAGGGTTTGAAGAAAGTATTTAAAGGCATAGGGAGTGTAATGCCCCGCTCCGCGTCGGCACTATGTATTAAGGTGAGTGGACAGAACTTCGTTCTCTGATTCTTGCACTCCTTAATAATAAATCTGAGTTTTTGCTTGCTTGTTTTCATAAGAGAATGATATAACCTGCTTTGCATGCTAATTAACGAACTCACCTAGCTTATCTTTGAAATGAACATGTCTGCTTAACTAAGGGACCTTGAAACGCTTGTCTAAGAGTATGTGTTTGCATAAATATATTCCACTATCACCTATGCTCCGAGAGAATCATATTGTGTGCCTGAATATGTTCAATGATAAGGCGGCTTGCCCCATAATAATGAAATATAGTCTGATGGTTCATCTCATCTGTATACTAGAGTTTATTTGATAGTGTTTCATGTATTCGCATCGGTCGGGCAATGAATATTGGTAGAGAGCTGAACTGCGTGTGTCACGGCTGCTACAGATATAGTGGAAAGCAACCATGAGTTACAGCTTCCAATAGCATCAAATAAATGAGTCATTGGTATGTTGGACCAACCGTTGCCGATCCTGAGTTACTCGGGGACCGCACTGTATATAATATAGTTTATTATGTTGGCTTGGATAGATGGACTGCCCCTAAGATATGCATTTGTGTCTAGATATGCATTTGTCCCTAGAGTCTCATAAGACAAGCTGCACACACCCTGAGACAGAACAATCAGCTTATCTTGCTAATATCCCATATGAAACTCTGCTTTCAAAGATGTTTTCATAAAAAAGAAATATGACTCTGCTATCAAACTGCATGAAATGAACATATGTAAAACTAGAAAGATCACTAGTAATATAATATTTTATAACATGATTACTTAGTGTTGGTTTTAGTGAATGCTTGCTTCTGTTCAGTTGTTTATTCTCACCAATACTTATAAAAATGCTGACCCACCAACAGTTTACTTGATTGCAGGTACTGGATCGTCCGAGGGAGCGATAGGCGTGCCTCAATCCCCAAGATCCAAAAATTATGTTTCAATTGCCTCGAGCTGCTATCGTATAAAGGGGCATAATGTATGGAATGATGCCTTTGCTAATGAAAACCCAAGTCCCTCGATTTGCCTCGAATACTCAGTTGGCTAAATGCATAAATGCATTGCAACAAGTCCCTCCGCTGCTTACTCGATTGATACGATAATAGCCAAACAAACTTAAACGATGTTGCCTTGTGCGAGCGCAACCCCAGGCTCGTACGGCATCACGTCCCGGTATCAAACGGCCATACGCGCCCCGTGGGAGCGCCGAGGCACGGTGATTCTCGTCCGGTGCGCCGAGGTGCGGTGATTCATATCCGGTCCCGCCACGGGAAGAACGGTGGTCGGGAGGCCCTCGGGACCGGGGCATGACATAATGGTATCAGAGCGAAATTGATTCTTGGCCCAAATTCTGTTTCTATGACTCTGAGATTTGCTCGATATGGTATTGAAATAGAGCATTCCATACAATAAGTCCATAGATATTCTTAAAGTGCAAATATTTTTTGGACTTGATTTGCTTGATTGTTTCGATTGAGTACAGCGAGGGATGAGGACTATTGCTGCTCGAAATATCGAGAAGTTTATCCTATTAGTTTCGAGGATGAAACTTTTTATTGGTGGGTAAGTATGTAATGCCCCGCTCTGCGTCGGCATTATGTATCAAGGTGAGTGGGCAGAACTTCGTTCTCTGATTCTTGCATGCCTTAATAATAAATCTGAGTTTTTGCTTGCTTGTTTTCATAAGAGAATGATAGAACCTGCCTTGCATACTAATTAACGAACTCACCTAGCTTGTCTTTGAAACGAACATGTCTGCTTAACTAAGAGACCCTAAAACGCTTGTCTAAGAGTATGTGTTTGTATGAACATGTTCCACTATCGCCTATGCTCCGATAGACAAGCGTTTCAGGGTCTCTTAGTTAAGCAGACATGTTCGTTTCAAAGACAAGCTAGGTGAGTTCGTTAATAGCATGCAAGGCAGGTTCTATCATTCTCTTATAAAAATAAGCAAGCAAAAACTCAGATTTATTATTAAGACGTGCAAGAATCAGAGAACGAAGTTCTGCCCACTCACCTTGATACATAATGCCGACACGGAGTGGGGCATTACATACTTACCCTCTGCAATGCCCTGATCTCCCGCAGGCAAATCGGTCATCCCCGCTAGGCAAGAATCACCGCGCCAGCGATCCAGCGGGTCGATCACTTGATCCATCTGGGCGTGATATTGCACGAGCGTGAGCCGTGCCTGTGCAAGGCCATGGTTTATTGGCTGGCGACAAGAGGTCTAAGCCACATGATCATACAGATTTGTCCGAGTGAAGCAAAATTATAAACGCATAGGCAATTTGGTAACAAGTTTACTGAGTCGACAATAGCAAAAGCATTGAATAACACAAGTTGAAGTGAAACAAACTCTTTATTGATAAAAAAGTGTTACAAGCGACGTATAGCCGAGATTACAAGTCGCTCAAGCCTCTCTCTCTCTAAAACAGTAAAAGTGTGCCAAGTGGCTACATTTGTGGAATGATACAGGCGATGTTCAGGTGATGTTCCAACATTATGTCTTGTATATGTGCTTCAGTTCCAGACGTAGCACTCCAAGGCTCTAGAGTAAACTCTATGTCTTAGCAAGCATGAAGGAGGCATCCGTACCGAACGAGATTCTTCCGCACCCTGCAAACAACCTGGTGGATTATCAATACACGAATGCACTGGTGGGGAGGCTACTCGCCCGCTCGACAAATCCAAACACGTAATATAGGTTCCATGCACCAACTATTATGTTATCTTTCTAGTTGCCTTAGGATCAGTTTCATGGCAATATTGAGTAGCCTAACTCGTGTGGCAGTGCGCCGTGCAATATAAGAGAAAATATGGCAAGACTTACCAACTTACCATTTGTCCTTCCCTGTCCAAGGCAAATCAGTTAATTTCAAGCACGAGCATGTATAAACATTCAGGGCAATAACATACGCAAAACACTGTGTTATGAACGAGACTATATTTTGGATGCACAAGTTACTCGGATGATCGATGTGTTGTATACGATGTTCAAGTGCTCCTTATGCACAAGTATTATTTTACCATGATCATTCAGGTATTCAGTTTTCTCGATGCGATGCAATAACTCGCACGCGGGTTGCCGCTAAGCGAGGATGACTTATCTATATGAATATGAGGTCACTGGCATGGCGCCATAATGGACGATTCTAGTCTCGAGATAAAGTGACGTGCGACGCAAGAAACATGAGGTGTCACAGGCCACTCCATCCGAAGCAGGCGACTATCAGGAGTTTCGTTCGGATCAGATCGGTGCCAGTGCCCCAGCAACCATCCGCGGAACTAAAACCTTGTTTTTAAGTTGTCCCGTGACCATGCAAGTCTCAATCTTTAGGGTCTTTGGTCAGACACAGGAACAAGTTCAAGGCAGGATACATATCAGGCATATGTTTCAGGCAGGAAATCAGGTACATGTTTGAGGCAAGATATGTATATCAGGCACTTGTTTTAGGCAGGTTGTTCACAATATGTGTGTTGACTCTACGAGCTATTTGATTCAGTATAGGATAATATTGCTCCATGATCTGTGATTTTGGACCATTAACTTGGTACAAATTCCCTAGTTCGGGAACTGCCTTAGCGACCTTACGGTCCCGGATACTTTCAGTTTCATATTTGTACGGAACGACTATTATATAGTCTTCTGAGGAGAACTTATATGAATGCATGACATGAATGGCATTACAGGGTCTTGGCATAGTTTATGCAATAAGCATTCAATCGAGGCAATATATATATATATATATATATATATATATATATATATATATATATATAAATAGGCAAGTATGCATTCATAAAAAAACTTAAGCATTCATGTTAGCTCGGGCCCGAAGGTAAGCCGAGGGGTAAAACTGTAAGGGACTTCCCGAGCGACATGATCTGGGGTCGTGCAGTATAAACTTGTGAACAATGCACTACTGAGTATACATATATCGTTACTACGCGAGGCATAGTGGAGTGTTGTTGCACAAGGCAAAGGTAGCATGCAAGGTCTGATTATAAGCAAAGTTTCATTTCCATCTTCTAACATAAGCAATACAAGTTGGGATTATTCCCTTAGCTAGGTGCGTTGTATTCTTATTAGCATGCAAGGGGTGATTCACCAGCAACTAGCATGTATTGTTCCATATTTTAAGTGTGCTATATAAATAAAGGCAAGTTCACCGTAGCCACCCACCTTAGCGATGATTCGTCTCGGTTGAGCGATATTCCGAGCGAGCCTCGGAAAGCCTAAGTCGAACACCTGTAGGGACAAGTCTGGATATCCTTTGCCTCAAACGAGTATTCTCGCCGAAGCAAAGCAGGTCGGGATATTGCACTTTTGCCGTTTGAATCGGTAGTCCGCTTGAGCGGAACGAGATATTACATCATACACCACTCAGAAAAAGTCTCGTCCTCGAGACTTACTGAGGGCAGGCCGTACTATCGCACTATCGAATCTATCCCAAGCGTAGCAATCTATACCACTAGATCCATTTGAATACAATCTCCTACATGATCCTTACATCGTGTTGAGTGTATGCCGAGTCAGTCTCATTTGTGCCTTAGCGCGGGATATGTTGCTTAACGAGGAGTACATTTTATCGATCTTGATTGTCAATCTAAGGCTGAGGCAAACTTATACAAGTCATTATACTTGTTCGTGTGGATATTCGCTTGCACTAGCATTGAGATCAGATGCTTGCTTCTGTTCAATTGTTTATTCTCACCAGTACTTATAAAAGTGCTGACCTACCAACAGTTTACTTGCTTGCAGGTACTGGATCGTCCGAGGGAGCGATAAGCGTGTCTCAATCCTTAAGACCCAGAAATTGTGTTTCGATTGCCTCGAGCTGCTATCGTACAAAGGGGCATAATGTATGGAACGATGCCTTTGCTAAAGGAAACCCAAGTCCCTCGATTTGCCCCGAATACTCAGTTGGATAAATACATAAATGCATTACAACAAGTCCCTCTATTGCTTACTCTATTGATACAATGATAGCCAAACATACTTAAACGATATTGCCTTGTGCGGGCGCAACCCTAGGCTCGCACGGCATCACGTCCCGGTATCAAATGGCCATGCGCGCCCCACGGGAGCGCCGAGGCGCGGTAATTCGCGTCCGTTCCTGCCGCGGAGAGAACGGTGGTCGGGAGGCCCTCGGGGCCGGGGTGTGACAGAGAGGAATCCCTAATCCTAATCCTAGCCGTCCATCAATTAAAAAAATATTGAAATAAATTTAATTCATATCCCATAAGATCAGAGTAAATTAAATTTAAATCCCATATAATTGATTTGAATTAAATTCAAATCCCACATGATTAAATTTAAATTTTACATGATTTGAATGAATTAAATTCAAATCACACATGATTAATTTAAATCCTATATGATTGGAATGAATTAAATTCAAATATGACAAATATCAGATTTAAATTAATGACTCAATCCTTCCATAACTGATTAAATCTATCTGATAGCAACGGACCCGTATGCAACCGCTCATACGGTTCGCGCATCAAATGGGCACAAGTGACATGCGACGATGCTAAATGCGCACAAGTGCCATGCGACGATGCTGACATGCAAAGTGCAAAGTGCGCCAATAAAGCCCCACTTTGTGCCCTTGAGTCTGAGTTGCTAAGCCTCTTTGGGGCTTAACTCCTATATAAATAATTCCAAGAGCATGACAAAAAGCATAAATGCTTTCATAAGGAGTTAATCATTTTTTCTCCTAGAAAAATACCCCCACATGGCACCCATGTGCCCCACCACACTCCAAGTGCACACCTCAACTCATATAAAGTATTATATTGAGATACCCACTTGGTGGTGTAGCCAATGTGAGACTATTTTTCTTAGTCCAAAGACAAAAACACCAACAGTATATATATATATATATATATATATATATATATATATATATATATATATATATATATATATATATATATATATATATATATATATATATGCCTCCAAAGCTACTATCCCCAAACAACCAAAGCTAGTGGCGACATGAATGCATTTAAAAAAAGAAAAAATTACGCTACATCAATATCACCTTTGTTAGTGGTATTTTCGTGCCATGCACCCATACCGCCAATGTTATTGGGGATACATTATTTTTTTGTAATTCCCCAAACTTATTATCTTATACATAATTTAAGTATATTTTGTTATCCTATATAAAAAATTATGTTTTCTAAATCTTTTTAGGCTAAATTTAAACTTGATACCCTAAACTTAAAAACTAGACAACTTACTATCAACTACTGATTATTTTTAACTTGGTACCCTTCGTCAGTCAGGAGTTAAATTTTTCGTTAAATTTATTTTGACTAAATTACCTTCCTTCCCCGACATCGTCGTCACTATGGAGATTTGGTGGTGGGGGTGGGGGGGGGGGGAGGGAATTAGCTCTAATTCCAAATGATACATTATTTGGTAAGGTGTGAGAGATGAAAAAAATGGGAAGAAGTAACTCTTGTCAGTTCTTGTCGGTTGGATGTTGAGAGAGATAATTCGGCTCCCACATCCAATTTTAATTAACGTATATGGGTTGTTATTTTTTTTTTTCATTTAATTATATAACTAACATGTGGTTAAATTAAACTAGTCACTTATGAATTTTTTTCTTCTAATCATTGATTAAACTAACTAATAACTAATCAAAGATAATTATTTTTAATATTTTTTTTTGTAAATTAGTGTTAGATGTTAATAAATAAATTTTATTTATATTAATTTTTTACTTATGTTGTGTGACCACTAATACGACACGTAGGGTAAATAAGCATATGATGGACATTAGGTATATTTTGGAGTATCATATACATATTTGTTCAATTTTTTATACGTGTCCGACACGATACAGATTTTTGGATGTGTCAATACTATCTAGATTTGAATTGAATAGGTTTAGATTATCTAATTATTAGTAATTAATTAGTTAATAGGATTATTGCTTATTATTTAAGATAATTTATTTATTTTATTATATAATTTGAATAATTAGTTAGTTAACAAAAAAAATTAATATTAATTAACTATAACTAGTACTCATCTTTATTTGTAAAACTAATTATCATTTTTTTATTATAATATATTTTTCAATTTTTACTTCTTACTTTCTTATTATAACCAAACACATTTGTTCCCTATCAGAAAGACCATCAAGTGCAAAAGTAAGTTCGATATAAGAGTTTAATTGTCTCGTTTGAAGAAAATTTGGGGAAAGTGAGATTAAATTTGGGGTAATGATACCAAATTCATAATCTCGTGCTTGGATATAAGTGATACATGGATAGTACAAGATATACCCCATAGGCCAATCATATTATTTGATGACTATCTTTCATAATTGATTAAGGGCATATCACATATGATATAGTTGGTGTTAAAGTTTTGAGGATTGAATGACATGAGAAAATAAATTGAAGAATATTTTTCTTAAGTGTAAGAGTCTTATGTGATAGATGGATAAATTCTAAGTTGGGTAGAAATTGTATTATTAAACTTGAGGAGAATTCTTTTAGATTGTGATCAAGTAGGATTAGATTAAGAGATTAAGTCCTTTTAAATGTGGAGAATTTTAAAAGAAGGATTAAGATAATGAGAATTTAATAAATTTTAAAAATCTTGATATTGAGGACCCAATATTTATACTTTGAGCACATGATTTAAATTTTGAATATTGAAGGATGAATCATCGATTTAAATTTTTAGGATAAATATAGAATTTTAGACTTGAACAACTGGTGAATTAGATTTTATAATTTGATGATTTGAATTAAAAGTTTAATTTTGATTGTTGGGTCACCTATTTGAAATATTGAGGATGTAAATTGAGTTTAAATATTTGAAGAGTACAAAATTCTTAATCTGAGAATAGGAATAAATTTGATTAGAATTGTTTATTGTTCAAAGTCTAGAGGAGATTATGATAGTTAAAAATGGTGATATAAATTTTGATGTGGGATGTCATATAGACTTGAGTTAGATTTGAATGTTGATTATAAAAAAAAATCGAGAAGAGATTACGACAGGTTGAATTTTAATTTAAACAGTGGTTATCTTAATTTTAAAGTGATCGCGATAGAGTTGAATAGATTTTTTATTTAAATTTTTGGAAGAGATTGCGATTGATGTACCTTATGTACGAATGTGAAGGATTTAACAAATTATGTCTTATTTTAATTTCGAGGACGAAATTGTTTTAAGTTGGGTAGATTGTAAACTCCCTCACCCAAAATAGGTATTTGTATATATTTTATATTATTATATTTATTATAGATATTGAATTTATTTAAAGTATTCTCTTAGTTAATTAGAAAATAATTTTTTTTAGTATATTTACTTATATAAATATTCATTTAGAATTATTTTAGGTTATTTTAGATTTTTGGAGATTTTTCTAGAATTTTTGGTAATTAAAACTTAGAAAATATAAATTTTTAGGACTTCTATGATTTACTATACGACCATACTTGTCGTTCCTACCAAATATTTATTTTAGTTCAAAATATTTAATTATATTTTTTTGTAATTTATTTAGAATTTTAAGAAATTTATTTAAATTTTTGAAATTATTTAGGATTTATTTGGATATATATAGTCTTAATATTAGATAGATGCTAATTTAGTGTTAATAGATATTAATAAGATTTTATAAATTATTTGTATTATCTTTAATTATATTTAAGATTATAAATTATTGAGATAAATTCAAACTCTATTTTAAATTAATTCAAATCCTGAACCTACTAGAAAATCAACTTCATGCATATCCTATCCTTATTTAAATTCATCATAATCCTATCCAAATTAACCAATCCTAGTCGTATTTAATTAAGTAGTGTCCACCATTATAAATACCCCATCCTTCATATTTTTCTTCCCCAAATTCCTCTCTTTTTCGTCCAAAAATAGTCAAAATTCGTCATAAATTCAGCCCCATTTTCTACTAGTTATGACGAATTAAAAAGACGATATCTCCTAGCTCCGGATTCCAAATACGCTCCAGTTTTTTTTGTTAGAACGATAATGAGGTTAGATTTCTGATTATATAAATTGTTTTTCTAAATTATTAGTATTAAATTCTGTAAAATTCGTAGAGCACAGCATGTCCGAAAATAGACGTGTTTTGATGTATTCGCGATTCCGGGAGAACCAGAAATCAGAATCATGAACCGTTTAAAGTTTCGGAAAGTTAATGTCGAGATAATCGACATATATTTTTCCCAAAATCTATTTCAAATAATTTACATACTGTTAATTCTGTAGAACTTCTAGGTTAGAATTTAACCATCGGTGCACAATACAAAATTTGTATGTGCCATAATTCCCAAACGAATTTGAATTCGGACGAGCCATAAATTCCAGCATATTTTTGATGCTGAAATCTACAAGAAATCATGCATGAAAGTTGAGTTTGTGTCGGTTGACTTTTTGGTCAACAGATCGTCTCGATTTGCGTGCCATGAGTCTCGAGTTGATAAAATTTAATTTTTTTGGACAAAATTTAGGAATTAACATAAAAATCAGAATAATAAGATTAAAATAGGATTTTAGAGTAATTATTCTAGAATTAAATAAATTAAAATAAATTATCTTTTGACGTGATAAATTTGTAATACATAGGCTATTTGGACTGTGACTTGGACTCTGATTCATACCAGCAGCAGGACCCCAGGCAAGATACGTTGCCAAATTGCTTACAGTATTTTACATGCTTAGTATATTTATGTATATTTATTGTATTTCTGTTTATTTATTGCATGTGTAGTTTCTTTTAGTCATTACTATATATTAGATATGTTGACACACACTTGCCACTTAGTATCATGAGAGGACAATCATTAGGCGTATGGGCTTTTAACCACTCTGGTAAACCATAGTAACTAGCACGCACTATGGTGGTCGTGTCCGATGGTCGCTACCCCCGAGGTATGTCGATTGATGGAGTCCGAGGGTCGCTACCCCAGAGGTATGTCGGCTGATGATGTCCACTGACGAGCGTGAGGTTGTGAGGATTAGATCGAGTAGCCTACCCTTGCCTATACGTCAAAAAGTTGTCCTCATTTGCATTCATATAGATTATCCTGTACAGCATACTTATCTATTTTCAAACATTATGCATGTTTACTGTATTCAAATTGGCTCATATTTTCTGTATCTTGTTACGTCCCTCTGAGGACCTGGTCCGCTGCCAGGTGTATCTTTTCTTGAGTATTTACAGGAGCGCAGATTTGGATGGTTACATGTGATCCGAGGATGTCTTCTCTTCGAGCTGTGATGGATAGCTGGTATTCTTATATTGTGTTGTGGTGTTGTACTCATATTGTATTTGCTCTTATATTCGAGTTGGTAGTGGATTTGTTTCCATCCAACTATCATCCTTAGATACTTCTTATTGAGATCTAGTTTCATAGATACTGGTCATTTATTTCTATATGATTTTGGTGGATGAGATTTAGATTATACCCTGTGACTTGTGACATGTTTTATACCACTTGTGGATTTGATATTCATATTACAGCGTACGTGTGGATTTGGTTTCCTTACATTGGAGTTGCCATATCCATACGGCTGGCATGCTTACGTGTCCTAGTCCTACGTATTTTGGGACTGGGGCGTGACATGGGTGGGGTGGGTCGGTTTGGTTTTGTTTGTTTTATGAATTCATTTTTATTTAGTAATGTTTTGGTTTTGTTTTATTTAGTTTTTTTTTATTTTATTTTGGATTTTGATTTTTTGATTTAGTTTTTTTCTATTTAGTTGAGTTTTGGATTTTTGTTTCAAAAAATTTACTTTAACGAAATAAATTTTAAATAAATTAATTATAACAAAATAATTTGGAATTTTAAAAAATGATTTATTTTTTTTAGAAACGTTACATTTATATTAAAGTTTTTTTTTTTTTACTTAATAAGAAAAAAACTAATATTTATTTTTTACTTAGTTTTTTCTTCTTTACTTAGTTTTTTTTTTCTTTTTTCATATTAAAGTCTATTTTCATATTAAAGTTTATTTTGATAAGAAAAAAAACTAAGTAAAGAAAAAAAAATTAGTATCTTTTTGCGTCCTCTAAGGCTTAGTTTATTTTAATAGTTTAGGTTTTTTTTATCTGAAAAAAAATATTTAAGTAAAGAAGAAAGACAAATAATAGGTTGGGGAATGGTTTAATTTTTATTTGGGTTTGAAATTTGGTCTGAGTCTATGGATTGGTGTTGGTTCAGGAGTTTGTTTATGTCCAACGGCTATTGTTTCTCTTATATCTGTGGAAGGAGGCAATGAGGGAGGGGTTTTCAGTTTGGTTTAATGAGGAAGGAGCTAATGTTACTTAATAAAGTAACTAAAGTACAAAAGAGAAGAGACAAGAAAGACTACACAACAAAAATAATAAGAGACAAGAAGAGACTTGACAAGAAAAAAGAAGAGACTTGACAAAAAAAAAAGAAGAGACATGAGAGAGTAAAGATAAGGAGTCAGAGATATGTAGTGTAAAGTAGAGAAGTATTGAAGATGAGGGAGGAAGTAAAGGAGAGGAGTAATGAAATAAAGAGAAGAAATTGGTGGAAGGAGTGAGTTATAAGAAGAGAAGGAATAAGAACAATAGAGTGCACTAAGAAGTAAGACACAGCAGTCCTTGCGAGCAATGTTAAGAAATAAGACACAACAGTCCTTGTGAGCACACAACAATTCGAGGACGAGACTTTTTCTGAGTGGTGTATAATGTAACGACCCATTCCGTTCAAGCAGATAGCCGATTCAAACAGCGCAAGTACAATGATCTGACCCGCCTTGCTCAACGAGAAGACTCGTTTGAGGCAAAGGATTTTCAGACTTGGCCCATCCGGAGTTCAGACTTAGACTTTCAAAGACTCGTTCGGAGTATCGCTCGACCGAGGCGAATCGTCGCTAAGGTGGGTGGCTACGATAAACTTGTCTTTGCTTAGCCAGCACACTTAAAAATATGGACGATACATGCTAGTCGCTAGGTGAATCATCCATTGCATGCTAATAAAGAATACAACACACCTAGCTAAGGGAACAACCCTATCTTGTATTGCTTGTGTTAGAATATGAAAATAAAACTTGGCTTATAATTGGACCCTCGCATGCTATCTTAGCTTCGTACAAGTAGACCCTGCTATGCCTCGAGTAGATCATTATAGACTCTTCGTGTAGTGCCTCAAATCTCGATCCGACCGGAATACGCACTATACAATTGGGCTTGTGGCTACTCTGTCTGAGTCGTAGTTTGGGATTTAGAATCTTCGGCATCCTCTTGCCACGGACAAAATGTGATGATCATTTCCAACTCATGGATAGACCTCTATTGAAACGAGTCCAATAGTTTTTGTGCTTGGTTTTCTTGATATTGCTTTGGGATTTTTGTTCTGGTGTTGCTTTCGATTTGCTTGGTTTTTGCTGCTGGCTTTCTCGCTTGGAGCTTTGATTCTTGGAAAGTTTGGGAGGAAGGATAGGCAAAGGATTCTAACTTGGTGCTCGGTTATTGTAGGTCCGCGTAACTGACGTTTGATCATTGCTAGGCGGGACTCCTTCTTTCAGCACTTTCCTTAATCGGTGGGTGGTTCAGACCCTTCTTTCCTACTTTTTAATGTCCATATCTCTAATATTTCAAATGTTCAATCGATGATGCCCGACTGAACGCCTAGGAAATCCTTAGCCACAATGCATGCCAGCCACTAAGAAAGGAACATGGAATTATAGACTAAAATGTTTATTCATGAACAAGATATAAATACGAGCTCCAAAATACAAGCGACAGTTATTGTTCGAAACCAAGGAACTGCCTGATTAAATACGGCATCTGAAATATTGGTTGTGGTCTGCTGCCTAGGAGAGTTTGGACCCACGGGACACCAAAATCGGAATACGACTTTGAGAAAATATGAACTTTTGCATAAGTATATATATATTGTTGCTTTACTTCTTCTATTTCATCTCATGCATTGTATGATAGTTGAACTGTTCACGCATTTGCATGGTCTGGGACAACTTATGCACAAGGTTTGGCATTTTCTCATAACGATATTCTGGGACACTAGAACCATATTGACCCGGGAGAAAATATTTGATCGTACTAATCGCGATGCATTGTGGGACCTTCGGCAGGGCTTGCTACCCAGGCTGACAGGGGGCACCGCAATGCCTTGGATAAGTCCCCATAGTGTCAATCGCACCAATGACCACATATAAAAAGAACACATACTAATCTATTGTCTTGTGCATATGGTAAGTATACTTGTGTTTCATTGCAAGGAAGGCGTGCGTCGTTTGAGTAAGCAACCGATGTGCTTTATGGGTTCAACGTTATTTTCGTTTCTCTAAAATTATGCAACTGATATGAACTGAATTCACCTAGTTCTCAATAGCAAGATCATTTTAATGCATGCTCGTCCCTAATAAGCAAGTGTTGATTTAGGCAAGTGGGTTCGTCCCGCTCACAAGTACAGCTGAGTACTGACCCACGTTGTGGGCAATTATTGCAGGCACTCAGAGTGTGCAACGCTAATGAATAGACGAGAAGGCATTAGAAGCTCTTCTTTTTTGAAGTATAGTTGAAGCCAGTTCATTTTGGAGGCGTGAATTTTTAATCTATACAAGAGCATAATGTACGAATGACAAGGCTTATCTGATGGAGCGCACCCTACCTTTTGAGTTTTTCTTTTATAATGTAAACCAAGTAGCCGAGAGGCGCATCAAATGTAAACTCTATGTAAATTACTCTGAATTATCAATGAAAAGCATAATTTTTTTCTATACTTTTTTTCAACTATCTGTGAATGTGTTCTCTAACTTGTGTTTCAAATAATTTTCTATCATTGCACGTTCTTGCCTTGTGTGAGGGCAACTCCAGGCTCGCACGGCATCACGCCCAAGCGAGGACGATCGGTTCCGCAAAGGATCCAAGCGAGGATGATTGACCCTTGCGGGATCGGGGCGTGACATGTTGGTATCAGAGCACGGCTTTACTTCCTTCGGTTTTAAAAAATATATTCTAGAAGTTTGATGCGCCTCTCATTTGAATTGCATTCGGCATCCGCTGCATGAGATGAATCGCCCTATACAATGAGCACATAGATAAAAAATTATCGTTTTTTAAGTGTTGACAAGCTACTCTCTTTTGTAGCAATGACAAAAAAAAATATTGCCGCTGCAAGCAGTGCTCAGCCTGTCCAGAGCGATCCGGCAAGTTCTGGAGAATCCAGAGGGACGGGTTCAATCGATATGACTGAGAGACTCATGCACCTAATTGAGGTAACAACAATAGCAATCTGCCACTCAACAGGCGCAGATTCAGGCGCAGTTCACTACTCAGCAAAAGCAGATGGATACCATGATGCATTGATCGCATCTTTGGTGCCCTGCAATGGTGGAGCCAAGGTGACGCATGTCATGACGCCAGCTGTGGCGGTAGAAGATGAATCTGAGAAAATACAATATTCCGCTAAGAATACCTGCAGAGCGACTTAGTTCACTAAGATTCACCCACCAACATTCAACAGGCGAGCAGAACCGGATGTGGTGATGGGATGGATTGCAAAACTCGAAGGACTCTTCAACCTGGTTGGCATTAAAGGGTCCAAACGAGTGGCTTGTGCATCGGTACAACTGGAACTACGGGCGCATGATTGGTGGGAAGCCACCAAACAAGGGATTTATAATGCCAATTCCAACTGCAAGATCACCTGGGAGATGTTCAAATCTGCCTTCATTGAACAATATATCCCAAGGGCCGTGCGGCAACAAAAGGAAGATGACTTCAGCAATCTGGTACAAGGAAGTATGTTCGTTGATGATTATGATTCAGTGTTAGCAAGATTCGCAAAGTTTGTCGGATACTTCTTGCCTAACCAGTAGGCGTGGTGCTATCATTTTCAGAAATGTTTGAATGATGACCTGCGTAGGGATGTCATAAATTAAAAGTATCAGACCTACCGAAAATGTTATGAAGCTGCCCTTAATAGCGAACGAATCTTTGGACGCAATTCACAAAAGACAAATATACAGACTTCCCGTACCAATTTTAACAAACTGCCTCATAAAATGGGAGGGTCTGGAGCGCCGAAGCATCCGCACATGTCTAAGCACATGGGTCCACCTCAGGGACCGTATGCCATATGTGCGGTAATATGGGACATCGGGTGACTGAGTACTGAGTCGAAGGGTGCTTCAAATGTGGCATTTTGGACCATAAAGTATTTGACTGTCGAGACCTAAGACCGATCGTCAGACAATAGTCAAACCAGAACAAGGGACCTCCAGCACATAGTGCCAATATTGTACCAATGAACCCTTAACCCCAGGGTGCCCAAGGCCGAGTCTATACATTGACTCGGGATGGGGCATCTGCCTACTGTAGAAGCATAAAAATACGCTGGAGAATTATACGCGTAAAACACCCAACATGCATTCAGCATTATGTGGCATAAAAATGACTTCAGAACCATTGGCATACAACAGAGTTACAACGGGAAAATACGCTCCTCAGACGGATGATGGATCGTATGCCACTCACATGGCTGAACTGCTGTATTCTTATGGCAGGAAGAGAGTTATGATTCTAAATCTCCACGTCCCTACTGCTGTAAAAAGGCATAATAAGCCTTCTTTTTCTTCAGTTAATCTCCCCGATTTGCATAATTTCTTGATCCAGAAACGCAAAGACAGGGGTCAAAATTAAGATATAGTGCCCCTAACTACCAAGCGTGGGGAGATCATATGGGAAGATGAGTCAACATCTAATGTCATCATGACATATGGGCCACATGAAGAATATGTCTTTATTGTTCCACCTACTCACGACGATCAGCATCAAATAATCTTCGATCGAATACGGAATAGACCGATTGTACAAGAAGATTCTCACAAGTCTGATGCTAGAAAAATACAAATCCACAGGTATAGACCACAGGCTTTAAAGATTATGCAAAACATGGGTTATGATTTGAAGTTGAAGCAAGGCCTCAATTATGAAAAAGGCAGACGAATACCGTTGCATGGTGATCCTTACTATCAACGAACTCATTTTAGGTTGGGGTATACCACATCCCCTGCAAACTCCAAACCTTCACAGTCAGATCCTGTAATACCAGAGGTAGGTCCTTCAAATCAACTTCTGTGGACAAATGCCACGACATATCTGGGGATAGTCTCCCTCGACAAAACAGGGCAGCATCCAAAGCTGGGGGTAGAATTCCCTCTGAGTCTCGAGATGATGCAGCTAGGACCATCTTCCCTGAGGACCGTACGACTCAGGTATCAGGAGTCCGAAAGCAAAATGGGACTTTCTCCTTCAATGATGATGACATTATTAAAATCTTCAATATATTGATGAAGGAAAACAAGCTTCTGCTACCCAACATCAGATACCCTGAGAGGGCTGGCAAGGTCGATGACCCAGAATATTGTCTCTTTTATCGGTACGTTCATCACCCCACAAAAGCATGCTATATACTAAAAAGGAGAATCCAGGAGTTGATCGATGCCAAAGTCATCACTTTGCATTTATAAACAAGATGAAGGTTACGACAAATTGATCTCACTCCAACGTAGCAATTTGCCCCATCGGGAAGTATGGATGATGAGTCCCTAAAATCCCCCCCCCCAGAGGAACAACCTTCAGGTTTATCCCCACTCAACAAATCACTCTACAGTGAATTTTAGGACATCTGTTCACGTTCATATTACCTCTAAACTGTTGCCCAAATATTTTCTTTTCCCCCAACTGAGTTTGCCATATACAAGTGACCTCTGAGCAAACCTCCTAGGTTATTGCTATCGATCAGTTCACGTCCATATTACCTCTGAACTACGTCTCTCCACTTTCTCCAGCAGAGTAAATCGGTCACCATTGGTCACTTCCATATTACCTCTGCCTTTTTTTTTTACCCCCGGAGAGTCATATCTTACCACGTCCACATTACCTCTGAGTAAAATATTTTCAGAACTTTTCCATGTCCATACTACCTCTGAGTAAAGCTCTTCTCTTCGACTTTCCACTATCACGTTCGCATAACCCCTGGTAGTGCTAGTCATTTCAGCTTATTATTTGTACTTAAGGTACGCCATGGGTAATAAGTTCACAACCTGGATGTACAAATCAACTCTTGGTTTTTTATCCCCAGCAAGTGCCTATATGCAACATTTTCTCCTTTATTACAAATTCTTGAAGCCATCATCCGTACCCAAGAGTCCCGGATACGCAATGGACGATGGATCCTCAAAATCTCCCCAGCGGAGCAATCTTTAGGTCTACTTGCACAACCCCGCAGTGACTATTCACAACCAATCTCGTTAGATGCTAGCCATGTTCATACTACCTCTGAGCTATCATCCCATTAATCTTCCCAGCAGAATGATCCTTTGGTCTATCCTCATGTTCGGATAGACTAGACTCAATGAATCACTCCTCAATGAGTTTTTTGGACATTGGTTCACGTACATATTACCTCTGAACTGCTGTCATAATATATTTCTCAGGCTGAGTTTGTCATGTCCATATTACCTCTGAGCAAATCTTCCTAGTTTTAGCTATCGATTATCATGTCCATATTATCTCTGATATCGGTTGTCATCTCAACTTAGCACCCATACTTAACTCTAAGTACGCCAGTGGTGTTAAGTCCATAAAAATTACCATGTCCATATTACCTCTGGCAGGGCTTGTCGTAAACTTATTACTTGTACTCTTGTACACAAGAAGTAATAGGTCCAATAGAAACGAATTATTCATGTCAATATTACCTCTGAACTATTCTTATTTTTCCAGCAAATATATATATATATATATATATATATATATATATATATATATATATATATATATATATATATATATATAATTCAGTCCATGTTCATCCCCACAGAGTCATATTTTATAAGCATCCGTCAGGGCTTGTCCCATACCCATTACTTGTACTAACGTGCGCAAAAGGTAGTGGGTCCACAAAAAACTATCACGTCTATATGACCTCTGTCAGGACTTATCTCAAACCTATTATTTGCACTAACGTGCACAAAGAAGTAATAGGTCCACAAAAAATCCTCCAGCAGGATGTCTTTACTAGCCTCAAAACCTATCACATCCAAATTTCTGATTGGGCTTGTTTCAAACTTATTATTTGCACTCAACATGCGCAACAAATAATAGATCCACCAAAGATCCCCCAGTGGGATGTCCTCAACATCCAAAGTTCACACAATCATAAAGAAATGGAGGGCCCTTATATGATTAAAATAACATTCTCAAATGGCGCTTACAAATGAGCCAAGCCTAATAGAAATTCAATAATGGCTCCTATCAACAGCAAATTCCTGAAGAAGTACTATACTTGATCTTCTTTGCTTAACGGAGTATGATGAAGATCTTATTCTGACAATATTACGTACCAAAGTTAGCTGGATCATATTCTATCAGGTTCATATGACCTCTGAATAGATATGTTTAAACTAGTTTGAAACCTATCATGTTCATATTATCTCTGATAGTATTTTGTATCAAACTTAGTTGGATTATATTCTATCGGGTTCATCTTACCTCTGAATAGATTTACATTCAGCCAAATCTTACCGGAAGTATATCATTTTCATATTACCTCTGATATCACTTTCATCTTAGCCTATCATTTAAAAATGATGGGTCTACAAAGTCAAAAAATGTATCTTTATTATCTTTGAAAAATTAAGGAACAAAAAAGTATATCATTGGGGAGGAGGAGTTAAATCGCGGATTTGTTGTGCCAAAGCAGCCATCCTCTCATTTCTGGAGTTCAAAATGTTAGTGCGAGCCCATTCCAGCCTTGCCTCGTCATTGCTCAAGTGAGATAGTTCAGACAGAGAATCAACAAAACTTGTGTGGATGACACCCGCATGTGCCAAGTTATGCTGAGTTGTCTTCACTTGGCCCTCAAATACATCACGAACTACCGATGTCTTGAGAAGCCTTTCCCTTGCCTGAGCGAGTTCAGCTTCTAATTCTCGAACCCTCGCTTCATTTTCCTCACATTTGGCCTAGCACTTAGCTAGCTGAGGAATAACCTCCACCAAGATTGCTTGCTCTTTATCCATCTTTTACTGCTGTTCCTGGATGGATTTGTTTAGAGATTCTATCTGCTGAGCAAGTTCCGCAGTTAGGGAGTCAAATTCAGCCTGAACCAGATCGTCGATGCTGCCTCGGGATAGTTGCAAATATTCGTTAATGGGTTATTCTAAACCATTAACTATTTGCTCTAGCACATCAGCTCTTTCAGCGTCATTAAAATTTCTAATTGGTGCTATAGTAAGCTGGGAGGACGTCTTTAGAGCATCAAAGCCTAGGTTCTTCTTTAGCACTATGGATATCAATTCTTTCAAAGTACGGTAGAATATGCTAGTATATTGTTCAACTAGCATAGCAAAGATCGGATGTACGCTGGGAGTGGCCGCAATATCGATAAATCTCCTTTCTAGAATGACTGCAGAGGATGTTGCCACAGTCGTTGCTTCAACAGATGGTGCGACAAAAGAAGGGACACCAGCAACGGTTGAAGTTGATGGCATACTCAACGAAGGAGGCACAGTCGAGATAATGGGCTCATCCTCCTCTGATGTTATCTGAACCGTTACTGGCGGGATGACATCCGAGAATAATTCGGATGAAAGATCGGCATCTTCAAAGCATGCTTATTCGACGTCGGGCACCGCCATTTCATTAGTCGGATCGGCAACAAAGTCAGAAGTTGTGTCAGCTCCGCCCTCCCCAGAGATGGCCTCGCCTGAAAAGAAGACAAGAGAAAGTTAATATCAATTTGATGTTAATTTTCCTGAAAGAAGCGTAAAGACAACATTTACCCATTATAGAAGCATGAAAAATACGCTGGGAAATTATACGCATAAAACCCCCAACATGCATGAAGCCCGCACAAAATAGAACTCCAGTGCTGTGTGGCATAAAATATGACTTCAGAGCCATTGGCGTACAACAGAGCTTCAACGCTATTCAGCGTAAAACAGAGCTCCAAAATAACCATCGTAAAGCAGTACTTCCAGACTGCTTTAGCGTAAAAAGGTTGCTACATCGCCACTTCAGCATAAAATATGTCTGCTTTTAATGCAGCGTGAAGTTGTACGAGGAACTTTTCGTATTCCTCGAATGAACCTGTCAGACGAAACAGTGAACCTGACTCCTGATAAAGAGTACAACACGACGATCGAGAGGACGATTGTAATAATGATTCTGCACAGAGACCCAGACTGTCGTTTAGTGACATAATCCTTGATATAAGTCGTTTTTACGCATTCAAGGAATACGTTGCCTATTCTATACAGGCATAGATGAGTTTTTACGCTCAAGATAAGACAAAACCAAACGCCACGTCAAAAGCTGTTCTTCGTACAGAACTCGAGGCACATCTCTGCAATTAATGTGCGAGATGAGGGCAGATCTCTGTATTTAATGCATGAGATTTGATTCTACTTTTAATGACTGGGAGAGCTAAAATAGGGCTAATACGCTCACATCACCATCCCTGCATATTACGCCAACCAGGCTATTTTCAACTATAGGAGCACGTCGTATGTTATCTCCTCGAAATACGCCAACCAGGCTATTTTCAACTATAGGAGTACGTCGTATGATATCTCCTCGAAATATGCCAACTCAGGCTATATTTACAAAGGTACGTGATAAGGCTATTTGGCCCAGAATACGCTCAAGACCTCAGTCAGGAAGGATAATTGGCTAGTTTACGCTGGTTACCTACCTATGCAGCATCAAGCTTTACGCAGAATTTGGCTTTTACGCCATCAAAACAGCTACTTGACTTTTACGCCAACAAGACAGCTACTTGGCTTTTATGCCAACAGGACAACTATTTGGCTTTTACGCCAATAAGATAATTATTTGGCTTTTACACCAACGAGACAGTTATTTGGCTTTTATGCCAACTATCTCTACGCGAGGTGCAGTTACCTACGTGGATTGCATGTCGTGATCTTCGATGAGCGATTATACACGTTACCTCATAATGGGACATGCGTCACACGCGGATTGAGGAGATCATTCAGACGTGGGTAGCAGTTATTATAACCGCCGCGTAAAAGGTGCAACTCTCTCCGCTGTTTGGTTTCTACGCCGACTAGTCAGTTATTGTGACCGAGCTCTATAAATAGAGACTTCCGGCCACAGGAAAAAAAGGGTCAAGATCAGAGGAGAAAAGAGATCGAAATCAGAGGAGATCAGAGAGAGATAGCACATACAGAGAGTGTTGATTGACAACTTTGGCAACGAGAGTTCAATCCCTCCTGCAATCTTTAAAGCTTCTTCTCCTTCTTCTACAACACTTCTTTGTCAACGTGTGGTCCAAGGGATAAAGTGATCGACCGCAGATCAGACTCCTATAGCAATATTTTTACCCAGAATCATTTTTTGTACTTAACATCCTCGTATAGGATTAATTATACTTCTATTTCTTGTTTGTAAACAAAGAAAGGGTTTCGTATAAACCTAGTTTCAATTTTTTTGTTTATCATCAAACATAAGATGGCGAATCTGCTGGGGACTACTTTCTCATCTGACGAGAAAGCCATTGCTCAACACGATGCTGTATCCGTCGGATCAACAAAGAAGACTCTGGTCATCCAATTCGACTAATCTGCTTATGAAGACATGCTTCGCGCAGGGGATAGCTCTCATTCCCTCTCTGTCCAGGACAACAGGAAGCTGCGTAAAGTATGGATGCCCCGGACATCCTCTACCCTTCCTGCAGGCTCTCTTTCTCTGACCAACAAGGTTGTGACATCGCAACCTGTACGCCTTGTACGTAAAAATCTGTCTCCCGTCTGTGACATGGTAGACAAAGCTTCTGGCAAAGCCTCAATGCCAATCCAGAAGTCTAGAATGCGCCCTGCGCGTAAAACTTCGTCTCCCGTCTGTGATATGGTAGACAAAGCTTCTGGCAATGCCTTAGTGCCAATCCAGAAGTCTAGAACACGCCCTGCGCGCAAAACTTTGTCTCCCGTCTATGACGTGGTAGACAAAAATTTTGACAATGCCTCAGTGCCAATTCAAAAATTTCAAATGCACCCTGCACGTAAAAATACATCTCCCATCTACGATGAGGCAGATGGTCCCTTTGATCACGTCAAGGGAAAACAAATGGCGAATCTCTTGACCTCTAGGCTTGTACGCCATAAAGAGAAGAAGTTGCCTACTCTTTATATTACGCGTGACGCTGGAGGCCGTTTGAGGACTTCTCCTGTTTTACGTGAACCTGTGCGAAGCTCCAGATTATGCCAGGATAAGCCCATCCGTGTAAAGAAGACCCGGTTTACGGGAAGATACGCTCCTCATGGATCATGTGCTACTCACATGGTTGAACTGCTGTATTCCTATGGCAAGGAAAGGGTTATGGTTCCCAATCTCCACGCCCCTGCTGATGTAAAAAGGCAGAATAAGCCTTCCTCTTCTTCTGGTAATCTCTTTGATTTGCGTGATTTCTTGATCCAAAAACACAAAGATAGGGGTCAAAATCAAGATTTAGTGACCCTAACTACCAAGCGTGGGAAGGTCATATGGAAAGTAGCGTCAACATCTAATGTCGTCATGACATATGGGCCACATGAAGAACCTGTCTTTATTGTTCCACCTACTCGCGACGATCGTCATCAAATAATCTTTGGTCGAATGCGGAATAGACCGATTGTACAAAAAGGATCGCACGAGTCTGATGGTAGAAAAATGCAAATCCACAGATATAGCCCATAGGTTTTGAAGATTATGCAAAATATGGGTTATGATTTGAAGTTAAAACAAGGCCTCAATCATGGAAAAGATAGACGAATACCGTTGCATGGTGATCCTTACTGTCAATGAACTCATTTTGGGTTAGGATATACCGTATCTCTTGCAAACTCCAGACCTTCAGAGTCTGATCCTACAATACCAGAGGCAGGTCCTTCTAAATCAACTTATGTGGACAAAGGCAAACAAGAAGAAAAAGAACTAGACAATGACATGTCTGGGGGTAGTCTACCTCGACAAAACAGGGCAGCATCCAAAGCTGGGGGTAGAATTCTCTCTGTGTTTGAAGGTGATGCAACTATGCCCATTTCCTCTGAGGACCGTACAACTCAGGTATCGGAAGCCCGAAAGTCAAAGAGGACTTTCTCCTTCAATGAAGATGACATCATGGAAATCTTTCACATATTGATGAGGAAAAACAAACTTCGGCTACCCAACATCAGATACCCTGAAAGGGCTGGCAAGGTCGATGACCCAGAATATTGTCTCTTTTACCGGTATATTTATCACCCCACAAAGGCGTGCTATGTACTAAAAAGGAGAATCCAGGAGTTGATCGACGCCAAATTCATCAATTTATATCTATAAACGAGATGACGGTCACGGCAAATTGATATCACTCCAACGTGGTAATTTGTCCCTCAAGAGGTACCGGAGAATGAGTCCCTAAAATCTCTCTAGAGGAACAACCTTCAGGTCTATCCCCACTCAGCAAATCTCTCTCCAGTGAATTTTTCGGATATCGGTTCATGTTCATATTACCTCTGAATTATTGTCCAAATATTTTCTTTTTTCCCAGCTGAACTTGCCATGTCCAAGTGACCTTTGAGCAAACCTCCCAAGTTGTTGCTATCGATCAGTTCACGTCCATATTACCTCTGAACTATGTCTATCCACTTTCTTCGACAGGGTAAATCTATCACCATAAAAACGGTCATATTACCCCTTTCATGTTTTTCTTTCTCTCCACAAAGTCCTATCTTACCACGTCCATATCACCTCTGAGTAAGATATTTTCAGAACTTTTTTATGTCCACATTACCTCTGAGTAAAGTTCTTCTCTTCGACTTTCTACTATCACGTTCGCATAACCTCTAGTAGTGCTAGTCATTTCAGCTTATTACCTATACTTAAAGTATGCCATAGGTAATAAGTCCACAACCCAGATGAACAAATCGACTCTTGGTTTGTCATCCCCAGCAAGTGCCTATGTACGACATTTTATCCTTCGTTACAAATTCTTGTAAAGAGCCATTATCAGTATCCAAAAGTTCCGGATATGCAATGGATGATGGATCCTCAAAATCTCCCCAGTAGAGCAATCCAGTGACTATCCACAACCAATCTCGCTAGACGCTAGCCATGTTCATATTACCTCTGAGCTATCGTCCCATTAATCTTCCTAGCGGAGCGATCCTCTGGTCTATCTTCATAGACCACACTCAACGAATCACTCCTTAATGAGTTTTTCGGACATCAGTTCATGTCCATATTACCTCTGAACTGTTGTCATAATTTTTCTCTCAGGCTTAGTTTGTCATGTTCATATTACCTCTGAACAAACCTTTCTGATTCGGCACAAGAAGTAATAGGTCCAAAAGAAACGAATGGTTCATGCCCATATTACCTCTGAACTATCCTCATTTTCCCCAGCAAAGAAAAAGTCAGGTCATGTTCATATTACATATGAAATATGTCTCTCCATTATCCCCACAGAGTCATATTTTATAAGCATCCGTCAGGACTTATCCCAAACCCATTACTTGTACTAACGTGCGCAAAAAGTAGTAGGTCCACAAAAACTGTCATGTCTATATGACCTCTATCAGGACTTATCTCAAACCTATTACTTGCACTAACGTGCGCAAAAAAAAAGAAAGGTCCACAAAAATTCCCCAGCAGGATGTCTCTATTAGCCACAAAATATATTGCCTCTGACAGGGCTTGTTTTGAACTTATTATTTGTACTCAACGTGCGCAACAAATAATAGGTCCACTAAAGATCCCCCAGTAGGATGTTCTCAACAAATACGATATTGTACTACGTCCATACTACCTCTAGTACAATATCTGAAGTTCACACAAACAATCATAAAGAAATTGGAGGGCCCTTATACGTTTTCAAATGGTGCTTACAGATTAGCCAATCCTAATGGAGATCTGATAATAGCCCTATCAACGGCAAATTTCTGAAGAAGTACTACGCTTAATCACCCTTGCTTAAAACGGAGTATGGTGAAGATCTCATTCTGACGATACTACGTACAAAGACTGGTTGGATCATATTCTATCATGTTCTTATGACCTCTGAATAGATATGTTTAACTAATTTAGAACTTCAAAACCTATCATGTCCATATTACCTCTGATAGTGTTTTATATACAAATTTAGTTGGATCATATTCTATCATGTCCATATAACCTATGAATAGATATATCCAGCTGAAACTTATCGAAAGTATATCACGTCCATATTATCTCTGATATCACTTTCATCCTAGCCTATTATTTATATTCTAAAAATGATGGGTCCACAAAGCCAGAAGAAGTATCTTTATTATCTCCGGAAAAAGAAGATTACAAAAAGAAGCAAAAAGTACATCATTGGGGAGGAGCAGTTAAATCGCGAATCTGTTGTGCCAAAGTAGCCATCCTCTCATTCCTGGAGTTCAAGATGTTAGCGCAAGCCCATTCCAGTCGTGCCTCGTCATCGCTCAAGCGAGATAGTTTGGACCGAGCATCAACAAAACCAGCATGGATGACACCCGCATATGTCAAGTTCTGCTGAGCTGTATCCATTTGGCCCTTTATCAAACCACGAACTACCGATGTCTTGAGAGCCCGCTCCCTTGCCTGAGCGAGTTCAGCTTCCAATTCTCGGACCCTTGCTTCATTTCCCTCATATTCAGCCTCGCACTTAGCTAGCTGAGGAATAACCTCCACCAAAATGGCCTGCTCTTTATCCATCTCTTGCTACTGTTCCTTGATGGATTTGTTTAGAGATTCTATCTGCTCAGCAAGTTCCGCAGTTAAGGAGTCATACTCAGCCTAAACCATATCATCGATGATGCCTCGAGATAGTTACAAATATTTGTTAATGGGTTGTTCTAAACCATTAACTATTTGCTCTAGCGCATCAGCTCTTTCAGCGTCGTTAAAATTTCTAATCGGCACTAACGTAAGCTGGGAGGACGTCAGCAGAGCATCAAAGCCTAGGTTCTTCTCCAGCACTATGGATATCAACTCCTTCAAAGTGTGGTAGAATATGCTAGTATATTGTTCAACTAGCATATCAAAGATCGGATGTACGCTGGGAGTGGCTGCAATACCGGTAAACCTCCTTTCGGGGATTACCGCGGAGGATGTTGCCCCGGCCGTTGCTTCAATGGATAGTGAGATAAAAAAAAGGACACCAGCAACGATTAAAGTTGGTGGCATTCTCAACGAAGGAGGCACAGTCGTGATAATGGGCTTATCCTCCTCCGATGTTATTTGGACTGCTACTGGCGGGATGACACCCGAGAATATTGCAGATGAAGGATCGGCAGTTTCAAAGCATGCCTCTTCGACATCGAACATCGTCGTTTCATCAGCCGGATCCGCAACAAAGTCAGAGATTGCGTCAACTCCGCCCTCCCCAGAGATGTCTTCGCCTGAAAAGAAGACAAGAGAAAGTTAATATCAATTTGATGTTAATTTTCCTGAAAGAAGCGTAAAGACAATATTTATCCATGGCCAATGGTATGTATGTTGCGTCTGCAGCCTGTAAAGCTAAATCATTTCTTAATAATGCTAAAAAAGTTGTCATACCTGGAGAAGTGGGTGCACCAACTGACGTTTGAGGATAGTCATCCCAGTCGTTATCCAGATCCACTCGAGGTTCATCGGGTGGAATCTCGCTGGAAATACTTACAGACGAAGGAGGGGTTATTCCCATTATTTGTCTGGATAAAGGTATTCTTAATATGCTCGGTCTCGAAGGCGATCTTGAAGCACTACCAGTAGCAGTAGTAGCAGCAGCAATCGCAAGCAAAGAATCTCCGACACTGCCAGCTGGAACTGTGGAGGTTCCCTCTCTAAAAGGTGAAGGACCTCTGATCAAAGAATCATCCCCAACAGGGGAAACGACAGGCTCACTCCTAGAGACCCCCTTGGTGGAAGCCCTTTTCGGACCTCTGACAGTCTTCTTTTTGCGGGAGGAAGGCTCTTTCAGAGTGGAAGCCTTCCATTTATTGGAGATAACGAGAGGCTCTGCTGGCGGAGCTATTACGCCTCTAGGTATTATTAACAAGAACTCGTCTGCCCCGGTAGTGTCTTCACCTTCATCAGAGGAGACGGATAAAATCTCCTCTCTTCTAGTGGACTTATGGGAGGGCATCCTGAAACTTCCATGCACATCAAAATTGTGATAGAAGGTATTGATGGACGCATAAAACAGCACGTACGAGTGAAGAATGCGCAACTCCGTGGAGATAGAAGTCGCGGGCACAGCAAAAGTTGTACCAGCACAGCCCGTGATGAAATACCGCCATCCTCTAGCTCCATCAATAAGTCCACCTTTGGACTTGAAGTGGTGATAGGATTTCCCACGTGCAACTGGTCATACCCAAATTGCCTGGCGAACCGGCTAGGCAGATAAGGCTCCAAGTAGCAATGGTCCTCACTTCTGTATAGCAGGTGGGAAGGTCTAATGCAGACCAACTAGTAAACGGCTTCAGGAGAAAGAATAGTCCTCCCTTGGCCTGCATCCTGAAGTTTTGTCCCCTGTTGATTGATATGTACGGGGGGGGGGGGGGGGGACGGTACAGAAAAGCTTTCAGCCATGGGCAAAATTTAATGCTCGTCGGCAATCTATGACGCCCGCCACATTCCAAAATGAATTCTTATAATTCAACAAGAAGTTATTCCCTGAACCGATGACAGAGCCGGGAGACATCACCCTGATGTTGTGAAGGATTAACCATCCCATCAGATATAGGAATGGTAGTTCCACTCTGGGATATCCTTCACGCTGCGTATCATCTGTAAGCAGCCCATTAGTAAGGGCCCTCGGGCCAGCTTGTATTCTACATACCATGGCAGGAAGCAGGCCCAGTCTTGCTCTGAATACCAAACATACTGCGGGCCATACGGTGTTGCGATGGATGCGATCCGCAGACGCACTACCCATCGGCGTTGCCAGACAGAGAGGAAGCCAGCCAGTTGAGCTTCCCTTGACAAAGGCTTGCGATAATGCTTCATATAACTGAAGGCTTTAGTGCCTGCAGGATAACCCCCTATCTCCTCATCGAGAATATAATCTGAAGCTCCTGTATCTTCAATGAGGTCATCGACCATGTTGGCACTAAGCATGCTCAGAAGGTTCAAGGGTTTATCTCTGCTATCTACAACCTTTTCCGGCTTAGCATTTCTGGCCTGATGGAAGAAGAGGTAGGATGCCCACTTGTTGATATAAGCTAAATCAGAGGGCTCTTTATAGAAGGTGGTGCAGGCAAGATAGTGGCACATCAGCTCCTGGTACACCGCCACTGTCCGAGGGTTTGTATCCCTCAGCTCCCTATTTGTGGGAACATACTCTTCATAAGGAGTGTCCCCCATTGGCAGCTTTGAAATCTCTGCCATCTCATGAAGGGCTAAGCCCAACTCACCTACCGGAGTGGCAAAAGTTCCGGTAAGCGAGTCGTATCGCTCCATCAAGGCTAAGAACAAGTTGGGGTTGACAGGCAGCCCAACACTGGTGGCACTCATAGCCGCAAACAAACAAATACTTTCCAGCTCCACCTAGAAGTGCTTCAGGGCCCAGGCAGTTAAATTAGCCCATCGAAGATTCCCGGGACTAAGCCATCCACTGGTCTGAGGGTTAACCTTAGGGTACACTCCTCCCTGCCCCATAAAGTCATTGCAGAAAGTCGATATTTGAACCGGCTGGATCAGTAAAGTGTCCTCACTCGGGATGCTACCCGACAGTAATCCCCTAAAGGGCATAACAGGGCCTGAAGGACTGCTCATATAGGATCCTCGGTTCAATCCTTTATTTCTTTCCCGGTCGGCCGTGAAGATCTGGAGTCAGAGTCCACATCATCTTTCTAGGATGTGTGGCATGGAAGAATGCCGAGATAGGGTAATCTCTGGGCATCCTGGGCAAATACATGATCGTGCCCTCGCAGTAAACACTCAATCCTCCTTCTTGGGCTTAGTCTGGGATTGTTTGTCGATAACATCCCCGAATAAGAAACCTGGTTTCTTATATTCAGTCCCATCTATGTATGTCAGGGGCTTCCCACTGATCATACTCAGCAGCATTCGTTCTCTTTGGGACAAGATCAGAGTTCCCCTTTCTTGAGGATAATTGGCTCTAGAGATGGGAAATGTCACATAGGACAAGTCCTCCAGATAATTAGAATTCAGCATCCCGGCAGTAGAGCCCATCACTTCAGCCAAAGGAGGGATCTACAAGTCCACTGTAAAATACAAGAAAATAAGTCAGTTTTTATGCTAGATGCTACACTCTTGCAGTATACGCCAAAGATTAACAGTCTGAGCTTTTACGCCAAGACTGCAAAAACTTGAGTCTTACGCTGGAACCTATTTTCGATGCGTAAAACTCAAGGTTGGCAGTATACGCCAAAATCTAACAGTCTGAGCTTTTTACGCCAGACTGCCAAAATTTGAGTTTTTACGTCGGAATTTACATTCAGTGCATAAAACTCAAAGTTTATAGTATACGCCAAATTTTGACAGTCTGAGTTTTTATGCCAGACTGCGAAAAGATGGAGTTTTTACGCTGACACATTAGAAATATGGGCATATTGTTTCGCATACACGTACAAAGTGTACGAAAAGTCCTCTATTCCCCTCGAGGTCTTTTACCTGTGATGCCCGGAGCGCAACTTGTCGGAGGAGCACTTCGTTCAGATCGGGGCTCGCTCAGCCTAAAGGGGGTTGCTCGTGATTGAGCAGAGGAGCGAGAAGAGGAAGCAGTTTTCTTTCCCTTAGCAGTGGAAGCCTGTTTCGGTGCCATGTCGAAGCTCAAAGTTCTCAAAAAAAGAGACGAAGATGAAGAGTTCTCAAAGAGACGAAGGGCTTTGCAAAAGACAGTGAAGGGTTTCTCTCTCAAGACCTTGTGTAAATCCCCTGATTTTTCAAGATTTTCAAAACTGGATTTTCAGAATTTTCTGGGATTTTTCGAGAATTTTTACTAATTAAAATCAAGATATTTTTGGCATTAAATAAAATTAAATGATTTTAAAATATATTAAAATATTATGAAAATAATATTTTTGGATGTAAAATGAAAAAATGGACTTAGGGTAATTTTTCTAGAATTTATTGGGCCCCGGACCTATTTTTAATCACCTAAAAACTATTTTTATTTATTTTAATTATTATTATTTATTTAATTATTTATTTAAATACTTAAACCCCAGCCCAACAGAGCCCAGCCCGAACCCTAGCCCGGCCCATTCGGCCTAGCGGGTCGGGTCGGGTCCACCCGCACCCACCCGCAGACCCGCCCGACCCGTTCCCTCTTTCCCCTCAGCATGATCCCGCAGTCCGCTTCCCGCGCCGCCCCGCCCGGCCGCCCGGCCGCTCCGATCGGCCCACGCCCCGCGACCTCCGCCCACGTCGGCCCCCTCCTCCACCTCTTCCGGCCGCGCCCGCCTATATAAACCCTAGTTTCCCCTCCTCTTCGGTCACCCGCTCCGTCCCCCGCCTCCTCGCCGCACGCCGCCGTGCCGCCCCAGCCACGCCGCATCGCCCCAGCGCCGCCGCTGCAGCCCCCGCCGACGGCCCCTCTCCTCCTCCTTCCCCAGCTCCGGCCTCCCCCGCGAGCAGCAGCAGCCAACAGCAGCGGCTGCGCCGCCTCCTGCAGCCGCCGCCCGCGGCCACGCACCCCCGCCCTAGCCCCTGGCCGGCCTCCCCCGCCTCGACGCTGCCCAAGCCTCCTCCGGTCAGCTCCGTCGTCGCCGCCGGCCATCAGAAACCCTAAACCTAGTTTGGACACAGGACACGTGTCGGACACGTGTCGGACACGACACGGACACGAGAAACGCTATTTTTCGGACCCTGTTCAGGTACGCGTATCTCCCTGCTCGTTTACCTATTTTAGATTCTGTCAGTTGCGTTGCGTATCCTGCATGACCCTCTCGGTGCTCGTACAACCCGCTCGGGGCATCGCGTCCTGTGGCGATCGCGAACCGCGATCCAAAAATAGGAAAAACAACGCTCTGATTCACCCCGAAACTGGGTACGCCCCGCCAAACGGGATGACTTGGTCGCTTACGGTCTTCACAGATACGTGCGCGTCATTGATACGGACATGTGGGATTTCACAGAAGTCGATTCGGGTGCGCGTGCACACCGGAATCGACACGTATCCGCGGACACCGTCCCGTATCCGCCCTTTCTGGATCGTGCCCTAACTTTGTGTACACACGTCGGATCGAAACGAAACTTACGCCATCGGACTCGTAGCGATATGCTGGTCCTGTGACCCAAGTTTGGTTTGATTCTGAGAACGTTGACGAAATCGCGTGTCGTAGGCCCCATAGGCCCCACTCGACGGGCGATTTTGTGATCGGCTCATCGGAATCCAATTCTGGAAGTTCCATTGGGTTCGTATCATCGTTCCTGACCCGTTGACACTAAGTTTGGCGAATTTGGAGACCTTTGACCCTGACACATTTTTCGGTGCAAAGCGGGCCCACATGTGGACCCCGTTTTGATCCAAAATTATCATTTTTGCCCTTGTCTCTAAATTGGACTCATGGACAGGCGTTTCTAGCTGATTGATATTTTCTGGATCTGATGGTGATGTTTGTTTCAGCATCCGGAGATGTTCCTGGAAATTTCACAAATACCAGAGCTACAGTTGGAGCCAGAACCACAGGCAAGTGTACCTTGCCAAACCCTGCAGCTTTGCTACTAAATTCCTTGACTTATTTATACATCAGTGGGCAATTAAACCTTGCCAACTCACAGTGATTTCTGTTATAGTACTTTGCCTGAGTCATTGTATATATATATATAAACTTGTTTAACTGTTCAACCCAGGACCGAGTGACTTTACTTAGCGTCCGATTACTAGCCGGGTGCCAACCCCGTACGCGGAGTTGTGTAACGTCACATAGACATGGACATCGAGACCCTATGTATTCTCGTACTTGTCTTATCAAGTACATCATAACCCAGGACACCTGACACTATTCATGAGACAGAGTCTTCCTGAGACATTCATGGTGATTCTGTATAGGATACATGACTTGACATTGACTTATGTTCCTAGATACTATATGACTTGTTGCATTAGATATGATCTTACGTGACATGGACATGGGGCCACATGGACATGAGACGTATGATTACATTGGGTGGGGAGAGACACACAGGCTACAGGTTGATTTTATATCATTCCGGCATCTCAGTCTTCCACTGAACTAGACGACCACATGATATCACTGCTACCGGCTCCCCGACACCGAGCTTGTAGTGGTTTCAGCCTGAGTTCTAGTGCTGCTCTCATCTTGCATATCACTTAGCTGGTTATTTAGTGTTTTCCTATTGTTCCATTTATTGCTGGAGAGACACACAGGCTACAGGTTGACTATATTATGCCGGCGTCTCAGTCTCTCTCCGAGCTAGACAACTACATGATATCGCTGCTACCGGCTCCCCTACACAGAGCTTGTAGTAGTCTCAGCCTGAGTACTGATGATGTTCTCACCTGCATTTCACATAGATGGTTACATAATTACCCTGTTTATTTTATTGACTATTTCACTGCATTATTATGGCTTGTATTTTCTGTACCTTGCTGTCCCCTAAGGACATGGATCCGGATTATATCCCCAGGTATAGCCGAAGAGATCCATTCAGAGATATACCGTATAGGAGCACTTCCAGGAGCTGTACCAGAACCTGAGGACGAGATCGTGCCAGAGGACTTCTCCTGAGCATTGGCTGTATATAGTCAGTTATTTCTGTTTCTATTTCCAGTTCCTTTATTTCCTGTCTATTTGCTTTGATGTATCAGACTGATTCTCGGATTGTTCCCCGAGATATTTTATTGAGATATGTTAGATTATATTTATTTGTATTTATTCTGACTTTTGATCTGTGATTATCTATTGTGGATGAGATTAGAATAGACTGTGACCAGTAGCAATTGTTCTATTTCCTGTGAGACTACAGCTTAAGCATGCCCTGATGGATCCATTCAATTGGGTTGTCCATCGGTACGTGCTGCTGGCCATTGCCACATGTCCAGTCCCTCGACATTTTGGGACTGGGGCGTGACATAGTTTTTTGGTGGCCCATGCAGGTCTTCGACAAAATTGTTCGGTTTTAACTTAGGGACCGAACATGCCTGCAATAAGAATATGATAAGTTTTAGGATCTCATTCACTTGCTTGAAACGTTCTTGATATCCATATCGGATTCGAATTAATTTCTTGATTTGCATCCTGCCTTGATTGCTGTGCGCCTCTTATTATTTATTTTGGTTGCAGGGTTATGGATTCACGGGCAAACGACGAGACTTCCATACCATCACCATGAGATGCTGTGGTAACCAACGAAGATGAAGTAACACTAGTGGATGGAGGACGATCAGCTCAACAACATGCCTCGGGAATCCAGCAAAATAACATTCCAACATCGACGCAAATTCCTCCACCAATGTCCGTAATTCCACTAGGTGTAAACTCCCTGAATTTTCAAAATTATTAAACTTAGATTTTTTCCAATTTTCTGGAATTTTTTGGGAATTTTCTGTAATTAAAATCAAGGTTCTTAATTATTAAATAATTTTTTAATTGTTCATAAATAATATTAAAATATTATGAAAATAATATTTTTGGGTGTAAAATGAAAAACTGGACTTAGGGTAATTTTTCTGGATTTTTTGGGGCCTCGGACCTATTTTTAAATGCCTAAAAACTATTTTTACTAATTAACTAATTAATTAAACTGTTTATTAAAATATTATTATTATTATTATTATTAATATTTTTTTTATTATTTTTCTTGGGCCGGCCCGGCCCAGTGGACCGGCCCAGCAGCCAGCGCCCCCAGCCCGCTTCCTTGCGGGTCGGGCGGGTTTGCCCGGACCCGTTAGCCGCCCGACCCGGAGACTCTTTCTCCCCCAGCCCCCCACGCTGCCCCGCGTCCGGCGCCGCCGCCCGCGCCCGCCGCGCCACGTCCCCGCTCCACCCAGCTCGCCTCTGCCTTCCCCGCCACGACGCCGCCATCCCCGGCCGACCTAGGACCCCCCAGCCCTATAAAACCCTTCCCCTTCCCCTTTCCAGCCACCCGTCCGCCCCTCTCCTCCGGCGCCGCCCTCCTCGAGACCCGGCCACCCCCGCCTGACCCTCGCCCCGCCTCGCCGTGCCCAGCCCCGCTTCCGCCGTACCCCGCTGAGAACCACCAGCCCCTCCTCCTCTTTCCCTCTCCTCCAGCACCCGCCTCCGGCCTCCCCACGAACAGCAGCCGCCGTCCCCGGCGCTGCCCCGCTCCGCCGTGCCTCCGCCCGGCCGCGCCCCAGCGCCCCCGACCGCCTCCGGCCAGCCAGCGCCGCCCCAGCCTCCGGCCGGCCGGCCGCAGCTCCCAGACCTAACCCTAGCCCTAATTTTGGACTCGGACACGTCGAACCGTGTCGGACACAATTTTGGCCCTAATTTTTGGGTCTCCTTCAGGTGCGTGTAACTTTTTGTTCGTAGCTCTGTTTTCGATTCCGTAAATTGCGTTGCGAAGCCTGTATGACCCTCTCGGTGCCCGGACAAACCGCTCGGGGTATCGCGTCCTGTGGTGATCGCACACCAGACCCTGTTTCACCCCGGAACTGAGTATGCCCCGCCAAACGGGACGACTTGGTCACGTGCGATCTTCACAGATACGTGCGCGTCGTCGATACGGACGTGTGAGATTTTGCGGAAGCTGATTCGGGTGTACGTGCACACCGGAATCAACGCGTATCTGCGGACATCGCCCCGTATCCGACTTTTCTGTAATTTGCCCTAACTTCTTGTACACTCGTCAGATCGAGACGAAACTTACGCAATCGGACTCGTAGCGATACGCTGGTCCTGTGGGTCAAGTTTGGTTCGATTCTGAGAACGTTGACAAAATCGCGTGTCGTGGGCCCCATAGGCCCCGCTCGACGGACGATTTTGTGATCGGCTCATCGGAATCCAAATCTGAAAGTTCCGTTAGGTTCGTATCAGCGTTCCTGACCTGTTGACACTAAGTTTGGTGAATTTGGAGACCGTTGACCCGGACACGTTTTTCGGTGCAAAGCGGGCCCACCGGCGGACCCCGTTTTGACCCAAAACTGCCGTTTTTGCCCTTGTCTCCAAATTAGACCCAAGGACAGGCATTTCTAGCTATTTGACATCTTTTGAGCATGATGGTAATGTCTATTTTAGCTTTTGGACTCATCTCTGGAATATTTTCCTGCATACAATTAATTGGATCCAAACAACAGGCAAGTACCTGCACTTCAAGTTAAATCTTTATATTGTGTTAATTAATTCCCTGCTTTACTAGTACCCTTGATGATTACACCTAGTGTTAGGAATACTGGAATTCATGTCTTGAATATTTGGAGTTCATGTCTTGTTTTTCATGTCGGGTGGGAGAATACTAGAAGGCATGTAGTTTACCCTTCCCCTTGTCATGTTTAATAGCTGTTGGTACGCGACTGTACCTCAGCCGGATCTCAATTTTCCCTGTTTAATAGCCGTTTATGACGGCCGAATTAACCTTATAAACCCCTACATGCCAACTATGTATTCTAAAACAAACACAAGTTCACACAGATAGTTTCTGGTCTTGTTATATTTCTTGCTGACTGTTGTAGTTTTATTTCCTGTCTCATTTATTCCTATTTTCTCATATTCCTATTTACAGCATTAACTCTGAGATATTGATGTTCTTTTATGCAGTTTCTCAACATGATACTCAATTTAATTGTCATAAATATTTAGTTTAATCTTGTTGTGCATTGTGTACTTTGCTCCTTTCCTGACTGGATCCGTTGATTTAGGCGATGATGAGGACCTTGCCCCTACATATTATGGTCCCTATGAAGGTACAGATGATACTTATGAGGAGCCAGATTCTACCCAGGAGACCCCTGCTGCAGAGTAGATAGCAGTGGCTATTTTTATTTATTGCTCTTATCTTAGTAATCGGGTTTGTCCCCGATTTTATTCTGATTTTCTGTACTAAAACATTTGAATCTGTTGTCGCATTTACTTTATTTGAAATTTTAAGCATCTTATTCCCATTATTATCTTGCCTATTTTATTTGTGAATGAGCTAGATTAGTTAACTGTGGAATTGACCTAGACAGCGTACTACCGCCGACTCTGCGGCGTAGGCTGGACGTACCCACGCACTCGTGCCCGAATTTCCGGGTGCGGGTCGTAACACGTTTTTATGGTGGCCCATGCAGGTCTTATCCTTAAATAGGGTAATACCTTAGGACAGGGTATGGAATAAGATTGAGGATTCTAGGAAAAGCTCATTCACAGTATAGGGTCCTTATTTCAATTCTTGATATCATTTTTGCTCAATTTTCCTATCGCCCTTGATTTCCAAGTAATCTATTCTGATCTTCCTATCCCTTAAATCTTTTAGAATGATCCAGACAAGGAACGCAGTAGGAGGCACATCAGAACCAGCTGAGCAGAATGTGCCCGAGACTCTTGCACTCCCGCCGCCTCCATCTGTTCCGGCAGTTACTCTGGATGGGGCACAGCTACTTGGAGTGTTCCAGGGACTAGTGGAATCCCAGAAAGAACAGACTGCACTCCTGCGGACCAGCCTCTCAGAAGCTCTTAAGTCCCAGGAGTCGCCACTCAAGAGGCCAGGGAGTGCCAAAGACTTCAAGAACCTTAGACCCCTGGAATTCTACGGAACTGAAGGCATTCTCTATGCCGATGAGTGGATAGAGAATGTCGAGAGACTCCTGAAGACTGCTCGGGTTCCTGATGATCTCAAAGTGGAATCTGCAAGCCTACAACTGTTCGATATAGCTCAGACCTGGTTCAGAGATGAACCCCAACTCTCTGCTCCTGACCTCACCTAGGAGAACTTCAAGAGGCTATTCAAGGAGAAATTCTAACCCGAAGTGGCTCGGGAAGCTCTCGAAAGCCAATTCGAGAGACTGGAACAAGGTAACCTGTCTGTTGATGAGTATACTGCTGAATTTAGCAGGTTAAGCCACTTTGCGGAGTACATGGTTCGTACCCCGGAGGACAGAGCCCGTAGATTAAAGAAGGGGCTGTCTCCGGACATTCGCCTTGCTGTCACCACCAGCCGAGCTCGCACCTATGAGGAAATCTTAAGCGTGGCACAAGGCGTTGAGAGAGACATGGGATATAAACTAAAGTGAGAGAGAGATACCGGAAATGCGGGACCCAACAAATGTCCATTTCAACAACAACAACAACAGAGGGCCCCGCAGCAAACTCAGCGTCCTCTCCCTCGAGCTCCAGTACCCCAACACCAGGCTCAAGGACAAAACCAACAAGCTGCTGCTTGTAATTTTTGCCAAAAACCAGGTCACACTTGGCAAATCTGCAGGAAGAGGCTAGGTGCCTGCCTCTACTGCGGCTCAGCAGCGCATCAAATGAGGGACTGTCCTGCTGCTCAAGGATGCACCGCTGCACCAAAGGCTCCAGCCCAGGCCAGGGCCCCAGCAACACAGCAGAGGGGACCCCCGCTTCCAACACAACAACAACGCTTTGCTCAGCACCAACAGCAGCAACAGAGGGGTGCACCGCAGCAAGGCCGTGTTTATGCAATGACTCTGGAAGAAGCTGAAGCCACAGCAGACGTGATCACAGGTTCTGTGCTTATAAATTCAATACCAGCCATTACTTTATTTGATTCTGGAGCTTCACATTCATTCATGTCAGTAGATTTTCTTATGAAGCATAGCTTAATCACTAAACCCCTTAGGAATTGTTATAAGATCATTACCGGTGGAGGAATTATCCCGGTTAGTGATGCCTGTAATAATTGTCCTATTACATTATGTGGAAGAGAACTGCATGCTAGGCTACTCGTAATGCCAGTGCCCAGTTTTGACATTATACTGGGTATGGATTGGTTGAGTTAACATCATGCCACTATAGACTGCCACAGAGGTAGTGTAATCTTCAGGCCCCCTGACAAGCCAGAATTTGAATTTGCTAGAGGTTCTAGAGAAATGGGTAGTAACAAAATTTGTGGAGCCCTAGTAACAGAAGAATTGCCGCTACCTATCATCTCTGAATATCTTGATGTCTTCCCTAAGGATCTCCCAGGCTTACCCCCAGACCGAGAAGTTGAATTCTCTATTGACTTAGTGCCGGGAGCAGCACCAGTATCTCAAAATCCCTATAGAATCAACAAGAAGGAGATAATAGAACTAAATGAGCAAATCAAAGAGCTAGAAGACAAATGTTTCATTAGGTCTAGTGTCTCACCCTGGGGAGCTCCAGTATTATTTGTGCCCAAGAAGGACGGAACATCCCGAATGTGTATTGATTATAGGGCCTTGAATGCCTTAACAATTAAGAATAAGTATCTCCTGTCACGCTCCGATCCCGAAAGGGTCGGTCGTCCTCGCTTGATCCTTTTACGGAACCGATTCGTCCTCGCTTGGGGCGTGATGCCGTACGAGCCTGGAGTTGCGCTCGTACAAGGCAAGAACTTGCAGTTATAGGAACCCATTTCGTAACACAATTTATAAAACACATTCACAGAGATTTGAACACAGTGCAGGAAGAAACATGCTTTTTCATTGATAATTCAGAGTAATTTACATAGAGTTTACATTGATGCGCCTCTCGGCTACTTGATTTGCATTACAAAAGATAAACTCAAAAGGCAGGGCGCGCTCCATCAGATAGTCCACGTCGTTCATACATTACGCCCTTGTATAGGTTGAAAGTCCAAGCCTCCAAAATGATCTGACTCCAACTATACTTCAAAATAAAGGTGCTCCTAACGCCTCCTCGTCTATCCACTAGCGTTGCACCGTCTGAGTGCCTGAAATAGTTGCCCACAACGTGGGTCAGTACTCAACTTGTACTGGTGAGCGGGATGAATCCACTCGACTAAATCGACACTAGCTTATTAGGGGCGAGCATGCATTAAGATGACTTCTATAAAGAGGCAAGTGAATTCAATTCATATCAGTTGCATGTTTTGATAGGAATAAAAATAATATCGAATCCAACCAGTGCATCGATTGCTTACTCAACCGATGCACGCCTTCCCTGCAACGAAACACAAGTATACTTACCATCTGCACAAGACAATAAATTAGCATGTGTTCTAGTCTATGCGGTCATTGGTGTGATCGACACCTTAGGGACATATTCAAGCATTAGCGGCGCGCCCTATCAGCCCGGGTAGCAAGCCCTGCTGGAGGTCCCGCAATGCATCGTGACGAGCACGAATCAAATATTTCCCTCCGGATCGATACGGTTCCAGTGCCCCGGAAAGCCGTTTCGAGGAAATGCCAAACCTTGTGCACAAGTTGTCCCAGACCATGCAAATGCATGAACAATTCATATATCATACAATGCATCGAATTAAACAAAAGAAGTTAAGCAGCAATATATATCTCATGCAACAGTTCATATTTTCTCAGCACGGTGTTCCGATTCAGTTATCCCATAAGTTCAAAACTCTATCCGAGGCACTAGGCCGCCACCAACAACCAACTCCCATTATAAACAAACTCAGTTATAAGGTGTGCAAGCATATAAAAATATTAGTCTACAAATCCCCTGTTCCTTTCTTAGTGGCTGGCATGCATTATGGCAAGGATTTCCTAGGCGTCCAACCGGGCATCATCGAGTGAACGTTTGAAACATTAAAGATGTTGGCGTAAAGAAGTAGGAAAGAAGGGTCCAAACCACTCACTGGTTAAGGAAAAGGTAGCTGAAACAAAGATTCCCGCCTAGCGACGATTAAATGTCAGTTACGCAGACCTGCACAGCACGAGCACCAATTAGAATCCTGCCTATCCTTCCTTGCCGAACTCTCCAAGAATCAAAGCTCTAAACGATAAAACCAGCAGCGAAAACCAAGCAAATCGAAAGCGGCAATCAAGAAAACCAAGCAACCAAACACGAAAACTATTGGACTCGTTTCAATAGAGGCCTTTCCATGAGTTGGAAAGGATCATCGCATTTTGTCCGTGGCAAGAAGATGCCGAAGTTCTAAGTTATGACTCAAACGGACTAGCCACAAGCCCAATTACGTAGTGCACATCCCGGTCGGATCGGGATTTGAGGCACTACATAATATACCACTAAGAAAAAGTTTCGACCCGAAACTTAAGAACAAGGCCGACCCGAAACGTAAGAACAAGGCCCTACCTCCGACTGAATAAACAATGAAGGGTACTTCTCCTTCATCTCCGATTCCATTTCCCAGGTTGATTCCCCAGCTGAATGGTTTCGCCACAGCACGCGAACCAAGGACATCGTACGGTTGCGAAGTACTTTTTCCTTACGATCCAGGATCTGCACCGGTTCTTCTGAGTATGACAAGTCTGCGCGCAGTTCCAACTATACAAAACTAACCACATGACTCGGGTCATGCACATACTTCTGTAGTTGGGAAACATGGAATACGTCATGCACTTCTGCCAAGGCGGGAGGTAGTGCTATCCTGTACGCCATAGCTGCAACTCGTTCCAGTATCTCAAAGGGGCCGACAAACTGGGGACTCAGTTTGCCCTTCACGCCGAAATGCATCACTCCCCGCATCGGTGTCACTTTCAAGAAGACATGATCCCCGACCAAGAATTCCAAGGGTCTTCTATGTGCATCAGCATAACTTTTCTGTCGGCTCTGTGCTGTGCGGAGTCTTTCCCGAATCAAGCGAACTTTTTCAACTGCCTGCTCTACCAGCTCTGGCCCGAGTACCTGCCGCTCGTCGACTTCGTCCCAACAGATTGGAGATCGACACTTACGCCCATATAGTACTTCGTACGATGCCATCTGGATGCTCGATTGGTAACTGTTGTTGTAAGCAAACTCCGCTAAAGGAAGATGCATGTCCCAACTAGTCTTTAAATCGATCGCACACAGCCGTAACATATCTTCAAGTATCTGATTTGTCCTCTCTGTCTGTCCATCAGTCTGCGGGTGGTATGCGGTACTGAACTGTAGCTTGGTTCCCAAAGCAGCTTGTAGACTAGTCCAGAAACGAGATAAGAAGCGTCCGTCACGGTCAGAGACGATTGAGGCAGGTACTCCGTGTAATCTGACGATCTCATCTATGTAAATTTGTGCTAACCGATCGACGCTCCAAGTAACTTTTATGGGAAGAAAGTGGGCTGATTTGGTCAAACGATCAATTATGACCCAAATTGCATCGTGCCCCCGTGGCGTCTTCGGAAATCCCACAATAAAATCCATAGTGATGTTGTCCCATTTCCACTCGGGAATAGCGAGGTTCTGCAGTTCCCCGCCGGGCCTCTGATGCTCAGCTTTTACCTGTTGACAGGCCATGCACTGTGACACAAAGGTCGCCACATCCCGCTTCATACCGTGCCACCAGAAGGTCCCGCGCAAGTCCTTGTACATCTTAGTGCTCCCCGGATGTAAAGAATACTTCGCGTAGTGTGCTTCCGCCATAATTTCCCTTCGGAGTTCTGGGTCGTTAGGAACACATAGCCTCCCTTTCATCTGTAAGGCCCCATCTTCGCCTGCCACAAAGTCAGACGTCTTCCCCGCCGAGATCAATCCGCGCACCTTCGCTAAGAACTGATCGCCCTCCTGAGCTGATTTGATTCTACCACGTAAACCCAGTTCAAGATGGAGTGGTGCCAGCTGCACTCCTTGATGCCGAACTCGAAACTCGATGCCCATCGCCTCAAGATCTCGAAGTAAACGGTTGTCTATAGATAACAAGCCCACGTGCTTCCGACTCAGAGCATCAGCAACGACATTTCCCTTGCCCGGAGTATACGCGATCGTTAGGTCGTAGTCCTTAATAAGTTCTAGCCAACGCCGCTGCCGGAGGTTCAATTCCCGCTGGGTGAATAGATACTTGAGGCTCTTGTGATCTGTGAAGATTTTGCAAGCAACACCATAAAGATAATGCCTCCACAACTTCAACGCAAATACAATCGCCGCCAATTCCAAGTCATGCGTCGGGTAGTTCTTCTCGTGCGGCTTCAGTTGCCTGGAGGCGTACGATATTACCTTGTCCCTCTGCATGAGCACACACCCTAAGCCGAGTCCTGAAGAGTCGCTGTATATCTGAAACTCGTCTACCCCATCTGGAAGTGCAAGGATCGGAGCTGAAACAAGACGCCGCTTAAGTTCCCGAAAGCTGGCTTCGCAGTCATCACCCCATTCGTATGCAATCCCTTTTTGAGTAAGGCGAGTCATAGGCGAGGCCAGTTTAGAGAAATCCTTCACGAACCTACGGTAGTATCCCGCAAGGCCCAGAAAGCTTCAAACTTTGCTGGCTGACGTAGGTTGCTTCCAGTCCACCACCGCTTCTATTTTCTTCGGGTCTACGGCGACGCCTTCGGCCGAGATGACATGACCAAGGAACGCCACGCTGTTCAACCAGAACTCACACTTGCTGAGCTTAGCGAACAACTGATGGTCTCGTAATGTCTGCAGCACGATCTTCAGATGTTCTTTGTGCTCTGCCTCGTTCTTGGAATAGATTAGTATGTCGTCTATGAACACGACTACAAACTTATCCACAAACGGTCGAAATACGCGGTTCATCAGATCCATGAAAACTGCAGGGGCGTTCGTCAAACCGAACGACATCACGAGGAACTCATAGTGTCCGTAACGGGTTCTGAAAGCAGATTTTTGAATATCCTCTGATTTGATTTTCAACTGGTGATACCCTGACCTGAGATTAACTTTAGAGAAAACTCTTGCACCTTGCAACTGATCAAACAAGTCATCTATTCTTGGCAATGGGTACTGATTCCGCACGGTCGCTTTATTCAGTTCTCGGTAGTCAATGCACAGCCGCATGGATCCATCTTTCTTTTTCACGAACAGCACCGGAGCGCCCCAAGGAGAAACGCTTGGACGAATGTATCCTCGGTCCAACAGGTCTTGCAACTGAACTTTAAGTTCCTTAAGCTCTGCTGGGGCCATGCGATAAGGTGCCTTTGATATCGGTCGCGAATCCGGAAAAGTGTCAATGCTGAATTCGATCTCACGATCAGGAGGCAGTCCAGGCAGCTCGTCTGGGAACACGTCGAGAAAATCTGCAATGACTTCAGCCTGAGCTGCATCTGCACATTCCCGCCGGGTGTCTCGAACAGAAGCTAAGTACCCTTCACAGCCCGAATGCAACATACGCCTAGCCGAAATTGCTGATATCACCATTGCCGTCTTCGGTGCAGCGCTGCACGAATAGTAGAAGTCTGCCTCGCCGGGTAGACGGAATACGACTCGCTTCTCCGCGCACTCGATTGTTGCATGGCAAGCACCCAACCAGTCCATACCGAGAATAATATCATAATCCTTGATGTCTAGTACAATGACATCTAAGGAAAGCTTCCTACCTCCGATGCAAATGTAACCATCCCTACAGATCGCATGGGCGGGCATATCGACTCCCGAAGGGGTACTTACGCAAAGGTTCATATTTAAAGCAGTAGAAGCTAATTTATGCTCAACAGTAAAATCAGCAGATATGAAACTATACGTAGCACCTGAATCGAATAAGACTCTAGCGGGTAATTCTCAGTATAGTAGAGTACCTGTTATAACAGTGTCGGATACAGATGCCTCATCCCGAGTCAATGCATAGACTCGGCCCTGAGCACCCTGGCATTGTGGATTCACTGGCACAGCATTGGCATCACTTGCTGGAGGCCCTTTATTTTGATTTCCATTATTCTGATTCGGCTTGCCCTCTCTGCAGTTAAACTGTTTGTGACCCAGGCGACCACATTTGAAACATCCTTGAACCCGACATTCATTCACTTTATGCCCTGATTTGCCGCACCGGCTGTAGTTCAGTGATTGGGATTGGCCCCTATTATCAGACGTATGTGAACGCTTGTGTACTCCAGACCCTCCCGTTTCATGAGGACATTTATTGTTATTGGTACGGGGGGTTTGCACCTCGGTCTTTGGGAGAGGGCGCCCAAAGATCCGTTCGCTGTTCAGAGCCGCTTCATAACATTCCCTATATGTTTGGCATCTTTGGTTGATGACGTCCCTATGCAAATCGTCATTCAAACCTTTCTGAAATCGATAGCACCATGCCTGCTGATTAGGCAAGAATTGCCCAGCAAACTTTGCTAGCTTAGCGAATACTGAGTCGTAATCGTCAACAGACAAACTTCCTTGTACCAGATTACTGAAGTCGTCTTCTTTTTGTTGACGCACGGCTCGGGAAATATATTGTTCAATGAAGGTAGATTTGAACATTTCCCAAGTAATTTTGCAGTTGGGATTGGCATCGTAAATTCCTTGCTTCGTTGCCTCCCACCAATCATGCGCACGCAGTTCCAGCTGAACCGATGCACAGGCAACTCGCTTGGATCCCCGGATGCCAACCAGGTTGAAAAGTCCCTCCAGCTTAGCAATCTACCCCAATACCACGTCCGACTCCGCTCGTCCGTTGAACGTAGGGGGATGCATTTTTGTGAACTCTGCTGTACGGCAGGAGTTTCTTGCTGTAGGCTGAGTCTCTTCTGACTCATCTTCTACCGCCACGGCTGGCGGCGTGACAGGCGTCGCTGCGGATGTCCCATTGCTCGGTACCAGGGATGCAATCAGTTGCATCATTGTATCCATTTGCTTCTGTTGAGAAGCAAACTGCGCTTGTATGTTAGCTTGTTGGGTAACAGCTTGTTGTTGCTGCGCCTCCATGAGGTGCATAAGCCGTTCCGCCATTTCGGTTGAACCCGCTCCTCCGGATTCTCCAGAGCTTGCTGGATCGCTCTGAATGGGTTGAGCACTGCTGGCAGTTGCAGTGTTCTTCTTAGCCATGGCTACAAAAGAGAGTAGCTTGTTAACACTCCAAAAACGATAGATTTTATATCTATGGGCTCATTGTATAAGCGACTCTTCCCATGCAGCGGACGCCGAACGCAACTCAATTGAGAGGCGCATCAAACTCCTTTATAATCTTTTGAAATCCCGTGGAAGTAAAGCCTAGGCTCTGGTACCAATATGTCACGCCCCGATCCCGAAAGGGTCGGTCGTCCTCGCTTGATCCTTTTACGGAACCGATTCGTCCTCGCTTGGGGCGTGATGCCGTACGAGCCTGGAGTTGCGCTCGTACAAGGCAAGAACTTGCAGTTATAGGAACCCATTTCGTAACACAATTTATAAAACACATTCACAGAGATTTGAACACAGTGCAGGAAGAAACATGCTTTTTCATTGATAATTCAGAGTAATTTACATGGAGTTTACATTGATGCGCCTCTCGGCTACTTGATTTGCATTACAAAAGATAAACTCAAAAGGCAGGGCGCGCTCCATCAGATAGTCCACGTCGTTCATACATTACGCCCTTGTATAGGTTGAAAGTCCAAGCCTCCAAAATAATTTGACTCCAACTATACTTCAAAATAGAGGTGCTTCTAACGCCTCCTCGTCTATCCACTAGCATTGCACCGTCTGAGTGCCTGAAATAGTTGCCCACAATATGGGTCAGTACTCAACTTGTACTGGTGAGCGGGATGAACCCACTTGACTAAATCGACACTAGCTTATTAGGGGCGAGCATGCATTAAGATGACTTCTATAAAGAGGCAAGTGAATTCAATTCATATCAGTTGTATGTTTTGATAGGAATGAAAATAATATCGAATCCAACCAGTGCATCGATTACTTACTCAACCGATGCACGCCTTCCCTGCAATGAAACACAAGTATACTTACCATCTGCACAAGACAATAAATTAGCATGTGTTCTAGTCTATGCGGTCATTGGTGTGATCGACACCTTAGGGACATATTCAAGCATTAGCGGCGCGCCCTATCAGCCCGGGTAGCAAGCCCTGCTGGAGGTCCCGCAATGCATCGTGACGAGCACGAATCAAATATTTCCCTCCGGATCGATACGGTTCCAGTGCCCCGAAAAGCCGTTTCGAGGATATGCCAAACCTTGTGCACAAGTTGTCCCAGACCATGCAAATGCATGAACAATTCATATATCATACAATGCATCGAATTAAACAAAAGAAGTTAAGCAGCAATATATATCTCATGCAACAGTTCATATTTTCTCAGCGCGGTGTTCCGATTCAGTTATCCCATAAGTTCAAAACTCTATCCGAGGCACTAGGCCGCCACCAACAACTAACTCCCATTATAAACAAACTCAGTTATAAGGTGTGCAAGCATATAGAAATATTAGTCTACAAATCCCCTGTTCCTTTCTTAGTGGCTGGCATGCATTGTGGCAAGGATTTCCTAGGTGTCCAACCGGGCATCATCAAGTGAACGTTTGAAACATTAAAGATGTTGGCGTGAAGAAGTAGGAAAGAAGGGTCCAAACCACTCACTGGTTAAGGAAAAGGTAGCTGAAACAAAGATTCCCGCCTAGCGACGATCAAACGTCAGTTACGCGGACCTGCACAGCACGAGCACCAATTAGAATCCTGCCTATCCTTCCTTGCCGAACTCCCCAAGAATCAAAGCTCTAAACGATAAAACCAGCAGCGAAAACCAAGCAAATCGAAAGCAATACCAAATCAAATCCCAAAGCGGCAATCAAGAAAACCAAGCAACCAAACACGAAAACTATTAGACTCGTTTCAATAGAGGCCTTTCCATGAGTTGGAAAGGATCATCGTATTTTGTCCGTGGCAAGAAGATGCCGAAGTTCTAAGTTATGACTCAAACGGACTAGCCACAAGCCCAATTACGTAGTGCACATCCCGGTCGGATCGGGATTTGAGGCACTACATCCCCTACCCAGGATAAATGACTTATTTGATCAGTTAAGTGGAGCTCGAATATTTTCAAAGATTGATTTGAGGTCTGGTTACCACCAAGTAAGGGTGAGAAAGGAAGACATCCCTAAAACTGCTTTCAATACCCGGAACGGACACTACGAATTCTTAGTAATACCGTTCGGGTTGACGAATGCCCCAGCAGTTTTTATGAACTTAATGAACAGAGTTTTCCAGCCATACCTAGACAAATTTGTAGTGATCTTCATTGATGATATTTTGATCTACTCCAAGACCCCCGAAGAACATGAAGAACATTTGAGGTTAGCATTGGAGACTTTGAGGAAGGAAAAACTTTATGGAAAATTATCTAAATGTGCATTCTTCCTAGACAAAGTAGAATTCTTGGGACATGTTGTGACTGGAGATGGAATAGCAGTAGATCCTAAGAAGATAGCGGCAGTAGAATCCTGGCCCACTCCAGACTCGGTAGCAGAAATTAGAAGTTTCCTGGGATTAGCTGGCTACTATCGGAAGTTTGTGAAAGACTTTGCTAGAATTGCTGAACCCATGACAAAATTAACAAGGAAGGATGAAGAGTTCACCTGGACTGATGAATGTCAGCATGCTTTTGAAGAATTGAAGAAAAGGCTGACTACTGCCCCTATTCTGACCTTACCTTCTGGAACCGGAGGTTTCGCTATTTATAGTGATGCTTCTGGAAAAGGTCTAGGTTGTGTATTGGAGCAGAACAAGAAAGTAATAGCATATGCCTCTAGACAGCTTCGTCCCCATGAAAAGAACTATCCAACTCATGATTTAGAATTGGCAGCTGTCATTTTTGCTCTTAAACTATGGAAGCATTATCTTTATGGAGAAAAAGTGGAAATATTTACGGACCATAAAAGTCTAAAATATATCTTCACCCAGAAAGAGCTGAACATGAGGCAAAGAAAGTGGCTGGAACTAATGAAAGATTTTGATATCACCCTTCAATATCACCCTGGGAAGGCCAATGTAGTTGCTGATGCTCTAAGCAGATATCCTATGGCGATGTACTTGACTATGGGCCGACACTTGCTCGAGGACCTGGAAAGTTTAGGTATTGAGGTAATTATCCCAGGAAAAGAAGGCCAAATGATGAACTTACAGATTCAGTCTACTTTAATAGACAAGATCAAAGAGACTCAGTTTCAAGACGAAGGCCTGCGAAGCCTTCGAGGTCAGGTGCAAGCTGGATTGGTGGAAGATTTCAGAATTTATGAAGACGGATCACTGAGGCATGGCGATAGATTATGTGTACCTCAAGGAGACATAAGGAAAGAAATTATGCAAGAGGCGTACAGATCGCAATACTCTATACATCCAGGAGCCAACAAGATGTACAAGGACCTGAGGACGCATGTTTGGTGGCATGGCATGAAAAGAGAAGTAGCCAGGTTCGTATCTCGTTGTTTAGTGTGCCAACAAGTCAAGGCAGAAAGACAAAGACCTGGAGGATTGCTTCAACCACTACCCATTCCAGAGTGGAAGTGGGAACATATCACAATGGATTTTGTTTCCGGAGTTCCAAGGACACCTAGTGGAAAGGATGCAATTTGGGTGATAGTAGATAGACTGACCAAGTCTGCACATTTTCTACCCTTCAAAGTAGGGCTATCTACAGAGAAGCTGGCAGATTTATATATCAGACACATTGTCAGGTTGCATGGAGTTCCAGTAAGTATTATCTCCGACCGAGATTCAAGATTCACCTCTCACTTCTGGAAGAGCTTACAAGCCAGCTTGGGGACTCAACTCAAATTCAGCACAGCTTATCATCCCCAAACCGATGGACAATCAGAACGTACAATCCAGACACTTGAAGATATGCTTCGTATATGTGTTCTGGATTTTGGAGGATCCTGGGAAGACTATCTACATCTTGTGGAGTTCTCTTATAATAACAGTTACCAAGCAAGTATTGAGATGACTCCATTTGAAGCTCTGTATGGACGAAGATGTCGTATCCCGCTATCATGGGACGACGTTGGAGAAAGAGCCCTACTGGGACCAGAGATGGTGATCGATTCAACTGAGAAGGTAAAACAAATAAGGGACAGACTTCGAGTGGCTCAAGACAGGCAACAACATTGGGCAAATAGCCACCGAAGGCCCTTAGAATTTGAGGTAATTAAATTTATAAATTCAAGTCAATTTAAATTTTTTGATTATGGGACTAAGACTTGATTATAACTTTATTAAAGGTTGGAGAGCTGGTATTCTTGAAGATTTTCCCGACACGTGGCACCATTAGGTTCGGAAGGAGTGGAAAACTCAGCCCAAGATTTATTGGACCTTTTGGCATTCAGGAGAAAATCGGAGAAGTGGCATACCGACTGGCATTGCCACCCTCTTTGGATGGAGTCCATAACGTCTTCCACGTGTCGCAGCTGAGAAAGTACGTATCAGACCCCAGCCACATTTTGGATCACTCAGAGCTCGAAGTAGGCCCAAGTTTGACTTACCAAGAGCAACCCGTGGAGATACTGGATCGATCGGAGAAAGTTCTACGGAACCAGGTTATTTCCCTTGTTCGCGTAGCTTGGAAGCACCATTCTCCCGGCGAATCCACCTGGGAGCGAGAAGACGAGATTAGAGAGTGCTACCCTTATCTTTTTGAACCCTGAGGTATATTAATTCTCGGCCTTTCCTTTCGTGCCTTTGTTATTCTTAAATTTCGAGGACAAAATTTTTATAAGTTGGGTAGGTTGTAAACCCCCTGAATTTTCAAAATTATTAAAACTTGGATTTTTTCCAATTTTCTGGAATTTTCTGGGAATTTTCTGTAATTAAAATCAAGGTTCTTAATTATTAAATAATTTTTTAATTATTCATAAATAATATTAAAATATCATGGAAATAATATTTTTGGGTGTAAAATAAAAAACTGGACTTAGGGTAATTTTTCTAGATTTTTTTGGGCCTCAGACCTATTTTTAAATGCCTAAAAACTATTTTTACTAATTAACTAATTAATTAAACTGTTTATTAAAATATTATTATTATTATTATTATTAATATTTTTTTTTCTTGGGCCGGCCCGGCCCAGTGGACCGGCCCAGCAGCCAGCGCCCCCAGCCCGCTTCCTTGCGGGTCGGGCGGGTTTGCCCGGACCCGTTAGCCGCCCGACCTGGAGACTCTTTCTCCCCCAGCCCCCCACGCTGCCCCGCGTCCGGCGTCGCCGCCCGCGCCCGCCGCGCCACGTCCCCGCTCCACCCGGCTCGCCTCCGCATTCCCCGCCACGACGCCGCCATCCCCGGCCGACCCAGCACCCCCCAGCCCTATAAAACCCTTCCCCTTCCCCTTTCCAGCCACCCGTCCGCCCCTCTCCTCCGGCGCCGCCCTCCTCGAGACCCGGCCACCCCCGCCTGACCCTCGCCCCGCCTCGCCGTGCCCAGCCCCGCTTCCGCCGCACCCCGCCGAGAACCACCAGCCCCTCCTCCTCTTTTCCTCTCCTCCAGCACCCTCCTCCGGCCTCCCCACGAACAGCAGCCGCCGTCCCCGGCGCCGCCCCGCTCCGCCGTGCCTCCGCCCGGCCGCGCCCCAGCGACCCCGACCGCCTCCGGCCAGCCAGCGCCGCCCCAGCCTCCGGCCGGCCCGCCGCAGCTCCCAGACCTAACCCTAGCCCTAATTTTGGACTCGGACACGTCGAACCTTGTCGGACACAATTTTGGCCCTGATTTTTGGGTTTCCTTCAGGTGCGTGTAACTTTTTGTTCGTAGCTCTGTTTTTGATTCCGTAAATTGCGTTACGAAGCCTGTATGACCCTCTCGGTGCCCGGATAAACCGCTCGGGGCATCGCGTCCTGTGGTGATCGCACACCGCAATCCAAAAACAGGAAAAACCAGACCCTGTTTTACCCCGGAACTGAGTACGCCCCGCCAAACGGGACAACTTGGTCGCGTGCGGTCTTCACAGATACGTGCGCGTCGTCGATACGGACGTTTGAGATTTCACGGAAGCTGATTCGGGTGTACGTGCACACCGGAATCAACGCGTATCCGCGGACATCGCCCCGTATCCGACTTTTCTGCAATTTGCCGTAACTTCTTGTACACTCGTCAGATCGAGACAAAACTTGCGCCATCGGACTCGTAGCAATACGCTGGTCCTGTGGGTCAAGTTTGGTTCGATTCTGAGAACGTTGACGAAATCGCGTGTCGTGGGCCCCATAGGCCCCGCTCGACGGGCGATTTTGTGATCGGCTCATCGGAATCCAAATCTGAAAGTTCCGTTGGGTTCGTATCAGCGTTCCTGACCTGTTGACACTAAGTTTGGTAAATTTGGAGACCGTTGACCCGGACACATTTTTCGGTGCAAAGCGGGCCCACCGACGGACCCCATTTTGACCCGAAACTGTCGTTTTTGCCCTTGTCTCCAAATTGGACCCAAGGATAGGCGTTTCTAGCTATTTGACATCTTCTGAGCATGATGGTAATGTCTATTTCAGCTTTTGGACTCATTTCTGGAATATTTCCCCGCGTACAATTAATTGGATCCAAACAACAGGCAAGTACCTGCACTTCAAGTTAAATCTTTATATTGTGATAATTAATTTCCTGCTTTACTAGTACCCTTGATAATTACACCTAGTGTTAGGAATACTAGAATTCATGTCTTGAATATTTGGAGTTTATGTCTTATTTTTCATGTCGGGTGGGAGAATACTAGAAGGCATGTAGTTTACCCTTCCCCTTGTCATGTTAATAGCTGTTGGTACGCGACTGTACCTCAGCCGGATCTCGATTTTCCCTATTTAATAGCCGTTTCTGACGGCCGGATTAGCCTTATAAACCCCTACATGCCAACTATATATTCTAAAACAAACACAAGTTCACACAGATAGTTTCTGGTCTTGTTATATTTCTTGCTGACTGTTGTAGTTTTATTTCCTGTCTCATTTATTCCTGTTTTCTCATATTCCTGTTTACAGCATTAACTCTGAGATATTGATATTATTTTATGCAGTTTCTCAACATGATACTCAATTTAATTGTCATAAATATTTAGTTTAATCTTGTTGTGCATTGTGTACTTTGCTCCTTTCCTGACTGGATCCGTTGATTTAGGCAATGATGAGGACCTTGCCCCTACATATTATGGTCCCTATGAGGGTACAGATGATACTTATGAGGAGCCAGATCCCACCCAGGAGACCCCTGCTGTAGAGTAGATAGCAGTGGCTATTTTTATTTATTGCTCTTATCTTAGTAATCGGGTTTGTCCCCGATTTTATTCTGATTTTCTGTACTAAAATATTTGAATCTGTTATCGCATTTACTTTATTTGAAATTTTAAGCATCTTATTCCCATTATTATCTTGCCTATTTTATTTGTGAATGAGCTAGATTAGTTAACTGTGGAATTGACCTAGACAGCGTACTACCGCCGACTATGCGGCGTAGGCTGGACGTACCCACGCACTCGTGCCCGAATTTCTGGGTGCGGGGCAGGCCATGGACGGGCAGCAGATGTTTCAAATGATCTATGCAATAATGCAAGCTCAACAGGAGACTTTGAGTCACAGCCTAGCACTTGTACTGGAGCAGGCGAATCTACCAGCACGACGGCCAACGACGGGCTCTATCACCGATTTCCGGCAGCTGAAGCCCCGTACCTTCTCAGGCAAGGAGGAGGCTACTGAAGTTCATGAGTGGCTCACCAACACTCAACATCAATTAGAAGCAGCTGAGGTTCCAAGGGAACGTTGGATGACTGCCGTTAGGATGCAGTTGACGAAAAATGCACATCACTGGTGGCTATCCGAGGAGACACGGCTCGGACCAGACCGAGTCACTTGGGAAGAGTTCTCTAGACTCTTCCAGGAGATGTACATTCCAGCTATCGCTCAATCAGAACTTCGGGACAAGTTTAATCACCTCACTCAGGATGCTAAGACGGTGGAAGAGTACAACGCTGAGTTCATTCGTCTAAGTCGCTTCGCCCCAACATTGATCCCGACGGAAGAAGAGAAGGCCGAGAAGTTCTTCGACGGACTAAACATTGAGCTACATAAACTAATTGGATCCGTTGCACCTACATCTTACCCGGACGTCCTTGCTGCAGCACGACACATGGAGCGCGTCATCAGGAGAGAGACCATTCTGAAGCGGCCATCCACATTAGCACCAGCCGGAGCACCACAAGAAGAAGCTACAAAGAGACCTCACATGCACCAGCCATCAGGAGCATCTTCACAGGCACTACCTATCTGTCAATATTGTCGCAAGCGAGGCCATATTGAGGACGAGTGCAGACGAAAAAGGAAAGTATGTTTAGCTTGCGGATCCAGTCAGCATCCATTGAGGGAATGCCCTGAGCGCCGAGAAAGAGCACCAAAGGGTAAACAACAAGCGTTACCAGAACCGAGGCCAACCCATCCAGCATTGGGAGCACCGCAAATGGAAGTTCAAGAAGTCCTACCTCCAGCTCCAGGAGGGTATCAGTCGAGGCCACCTTTGATACCCCAGACACTACTCTTCCAGCAGGCTCAGCAGCAGAAGAATCGACTGTAAGGACGCGAACAAGCTTTCGCGATGACTTCGGGAGATGCGCAGACTCGTGGAGTAGCTAATGCGCGTAAGTGATTCGTAGTATCCGTTTCTAGAATTGTTTTAGCTCGTGCCTATTGGTTCGTGACCTCAGTCCCAACCTAGTAATTTGAAACTTGTTAATAATAAAAATTGTAGTTCTCTTGCCTTAACTAGATTTCTTTACTCTAGAAAGTGCATAACTTTCATTCTTAGGGAAACGATATTTTCCTAAGTATCATGTGACGTGTTTCGAACAGTGCTTGCGACCGCGTCATCTCTGTTGACCGGTTATTCTTTGATTGCGAGGACGCAATCCTCTTAAGGGGGTAGATTGTAAACCCCCTGATTTTTCAAGATTTTCAAAACTGGATTTTCAGAATTTTTTGGGATTTTTCAGAAATTTTTACTAATTAAAATCAAGGTGTTTTTGGCATTAAATAAAATTAAATAATTTTAAAATATATTAAAATATTATAAAAATAATATTTTTGGATGTAAAATGAAAAATTGGACTTAGGATAATTTTTCTGGAATTTATTGGGCCCCGGACCTATTTTTAATCACCTAAAAACTGTTTTTATTTATTTTAATTATTATTATTTATTTAATTATTTATTTAAATACTTAAACCCCAGCCCAACAGAGCCCAGCCCGAACCCTAGCCCGGCCCATTCGGCCTAGCGGGTCGGGTCGGGTCCACCCGCACCCACCCGCAGACCCGCCCGACCCGTTCCTCTTTATCCTCCGCACGATCCCGCAGCCCGCTTCCCGCGCCGCCCCGCCCGCCCTGCCGCCCGCTTCGCTCGGCCCATGCCCCGCGACCTCCACCCACGTCGGCCCCTTCCTCCGTCTCTCCCGGTCGCGCCCGCCTATATAAACCCTAGTTTTCCCCCCCTCTCCGGTCACCCGCTCCGTCCCCCGCCTCCTCGCCGTACGCCGCTGTGTCGCCCCAGCCGCGCCGCCTCGCCCCAGTGCCGCCGCTGCAGCCCCCGCCGACGGCCCCTCTCCTCCTCCTTCCCCAGCTCCGGCCTCCCCCGCGAGCAGCAGCAGCCAACAGCAGCGGCTGCGCCGCCTCCGGCAGCCGCCGCCCGAGGCCACGCACCCCCGCCCTAGCCCCTGGCCGGCCTCCCCCGCCTCGGTGCCGCCCCAGCCTCCTCCGGCCAGCTCCGCCGCCGCCGCCGGCCATCAGAAACCCTAAACCTAGTTTGGATACAGGACACGTGTCGGATACGTGTCGGACACGACACGGACACGAGAAATGCTATTTTTCGGACCTTGTTCAGGTACGCGTATCTCCCTGCTCGTTTACCCATTTTTGATTTCGTCAGTTGCGTTGCGTAGCCTGCATGACCCCCTCGGCTCCCGTGCAACCCGCTCGGGGCATCGCGTCCTGTGGCGATCGCGAACCGCGATCCAAAAACAGGGAAAATAACTCCCTGATTCACCCCGGAACTGGGTACGCCCCGCCAAACGGGACGACTTGGTCGCGTGCGGTCTTCACAGATACGTGCGCGTCATTGATACGGACGTGTGAAATTTCGCAGAAGTCGATTCGGGTGCGCGTGCACACCGGAATCGACACGTATCCGCGGACACCGTCCCGTATCCGCCCTTTCTGGATCGTGCCCTAACTTTGTGTACACACATCGGATCGAAACAAAACTTATGCCATCGAACTCGTAGCGATACGCTGGTCCTGTGACCCAAGTTTGGTTCGATTCTGAGAACATTGACGAAATCGTGTGTCGTGGGCCCCACATGCCCCACTCGACGGGCGATTTTGTGATCGGCTCATCGGAATCCAATTCTGGAAGTTCCGTTGGGTTCGTATCATCGTTCCTGACCTGTTAACACTAAGTTTGGTGAATTTGGAGACCTTTGACCCTGACACATTTTTCGGTACAAAGCGGACCCACATGTGGACCCCGTTTTGACCCGAAATTATCATTTTTGTCCTTATCTCCAAATTGGACTCAAGGACAGGCATTTCTAGCTGATTGATATTTTCTGGATCTGATGGTGATGTTTGTTTCAGCATCCGGAGACGTTCCTGGAGATTTCACAAATACCAGAGCTACAGTTGGAGCCAGAACCACAGGCAAGTGTACCTTGCCAAACCCTACAGCTTTGCTACTAAATTCCTTGACTTATTTATACATCAGTGGGCAATTAAACCTTGCCAACTCGCAGTGATTTCTGTTATAGTACTTTGCCTGAGTCATTGTATATATATATATAAACTTGTTTAACTGTTCAACCCAGGACCGAGTGACTTTACTTAGCGTCCGATTACTAGTCGGGTGCCAACCCCGTACGCGGAGTTGTGTAACGTCACATAGACATGGATATCAAGATCCTATGTATTCTCGTACTTGTCTTATCAAGTACATCATAACCCAGGACACCTGGCACTACTCATGAGACAGAGTCTTCCTGAGACATTCATGGTAATTCTGTATAGGATACAGGACTTGACATTGACTTATGTTCCTAGATACTATATGACTTATTGCATTAGATATGATCTTACGTGACATGGACATGGAGCCACATAGACATGAGATATATGATTACATTGGGTGAGGAGAGACACACAGGCTACAGGTTGATTTTATATCATTCCGGCGTCTCAGTCTTTCGCTGAGCTAGACGACCACATGATATCACTGCTACCGGCTCCCCGACACCGAGCTTGTAGTGGTTTCAGCCTGAGTTCTAGTGCTGCTCTCATCTTTCATATCACTTAGCTGGTTATTTAGTGTTTTCCTATTATTCCATTTATTGCTGGAGAGACACACAGGCTACAGGTTGACTATATTATGCCGGCGTCTCAGTCTCTCTCCGAGCTAGACAACTACATGATATCGCTGCTACCGGCTCCCCTACACAGAGCTTGTAGTAGTCTCAGCCTGAGTACTGATGATGTTCTCACCTGCATTTCACATAGATGGTTACAAAATTACCCTGTTTATTTCATTGACTATTTCACTGCATTATTATGGCTTGTATTTTCTGTACCTTGCTGTCCCCTGAGGACCTGGATCCGGATTATGTCCCCAGGTATAGCCGAAGGGATCCATTCAGAGATATACCGTACAGGAGCACTTCCAGGAGCTGTACCAGAACCTGAGGACGAGATCGTGCCAGAGGACTTCTCCTGAGCATTGGCTGTATATAGTCAGTTATTTCTGTTTCTATTTCCAGTTCCTTTATTTCCTGTCTATTTACTTTGATGTATCAGACTGATTCTCAGATTGTTCCCCGAGATATTTTATTGAGATATGTTAGATTATATTTATTTGTATTTATTCTGGCTTTTGATCTGTGATTATCTATTATGGATGAGATTAGAATAGACTGTGACCTGTAGCAATTATTCTATTTTCTGTGAGACTACAACTTAAGCATGCCCTGATGGATCCATTCAATTGGGTTGTCCATCGGTGCGTGCTGCTGGCCATTGCCACGTGTCCAGTCCCTCGGTATTTTGGGACTGGGGTGTGACACCTTGGGCTATTTATAGAGTTCGGATAACTCTTCGAATCCCTAACCAAATTCGATATTTAATAGTCGGTTATAATTTGGGACCACGTCAGCCTATCATTTGAAAAAAGAAGATGGACAGTCAGTGGATCCAGATTTTACGTGTAGAACAAATCTACGGTTTTACGCTCATAAACTTTTACGCTCAGAAGCTACAAATCTACGGTTTTACGCTCAGAAGCTTTTACGCTCAGAGGCTACAAATCTACGGTTTTACGCTCAGAAGCTTTTACGCTCAGAGGCTACGAATCTACGGTTTTACGCTTAGAAGCTTTTACGCTCAGAGGCTACAAATCTACAGTTTTATGCTCAGGGGCTACGAATCTACGGTTTTACGCTCAGAAGCTTTTACGCTCAGAGGCTACAAATCTACGGTTTTACTTTCAGAAGCTTTTACGCTCAGAGGCTACAAATCTATGGTTTTACGCTCAGAAGCTTTTACGCTCAGAGGCTACAAATCTACGATTCTACGATTCTACGCTCAGAAGCTACAGATGGCCAATTACAAGGGTTCACGCAGAAAATGCTCCTTTTTTGTTACAAAACATTCCAAGTGCATGAAACTCACAGAGGACAGTATTGAAGATGACTCTCCTTCTTGGGCCATTGGAAGTTCATTCGAAGTCTAGTCAGAATCTTTTTCATCTGAGAGTTCAAGTATGGCATGTTCGTCAGACATTTTTTACTCTATTTCGAGAGATTTTTGGGGAAACCATTCTTAAAGATGATGGTCTGAACAGAAATTCTTTGTATCAGAGAAGTGACAGTTCAAAATTTATATGCGACTCCTCATCCAAAAATAGCATGACAATTGGATCTTCAAGACAACTTAATGCTAAGGAGCTTTTTACGCATCTTTCGTTACGCGTAAAAGTCGGGACGTGATCGGATAATCGTTTATCAGAGTCAGCATAAAATTACTCAGACATGCCGAAGCTGCACATTATCAGACTTCCTCACAGCAAATATGGCAAATCAGCTATGCGTAAAAGAAGACAAGTCTATTAATCATGATTACATATGATGAAAATTCAGTTTACAAAGGATTTTTTATTTTCATGATTACATATGATGGAAATCCTTTTTTACAAAGGATTTCTTATTTTCATTTAAGATCACGCCGAGAATCTGTTGTGCCAGGTTCTCATATTAGTGTAGATCTTTTTCTTCTTCTACGGCACTTCATCGGCTTCTGCGGCCGATGAACAAGAAAATGATTAATGGCGAGAGGATACAAAACTGGGCCTGCATTTTCAAGCCTACCCTCCATACGCCATGGCAGACACGCCCTAGAATTGTGTTAGGGATTCAGACCCAACACAATACTGGAAGACAGGGCCAAACTGCCTACCTTTGTCCAGCTTCATAATGGGAGAAAATACAGCTAGCAAGTTGTGTGGTCTAATGTGACCCTCCCTCTCTCCTGGACGAATCGCCATATAAAATTGCTGATCATCCCGAGCAAAGAAAACTATGATATCCTTCCATAATCCATCATTGCAGAGGATATTTGCTCGAAGATGCCTCTTTTTATGGCTCCTTACATGCTGGAAGAAAATGATCTTTTTCTTCCTCAGGTCAGCCCAATGGATCTCGGCAACCATCTCTTTTGGTGAAGAAAGTATGGAAAAACAGGTTCACTCACTTGCCTTTATATAGGCAGAAGAGAACATACCAAATCCTAACAAATTCCTAAAATTCGTCGAGAAATCAGCCTCGCAGAATGAGTCAAAATTTGACCGTTTCATGCTTCATTCAAAGTATTTTAAATTACGAAAAATTTGAAAACTTTGAAGGGGGTCTTGTAGAAGCATGAAAAATACGCTGGAGAATTATACGTGTAAAATCCCCAATGTCACGACCCACACCCGAAAAATCGGGCATGAGTCGTGGGTACGTCCAGCCTACGCTGCAGCATCGGCGGTAGAACGCTGTCTAGATCAACTATCTAGATAATAATCTCACAAAAATCGGCCATGACCTCTCCAAAAGGAGGGCAACCACACAATCAATATATAAACCTGTCAAGATCTCAACTCCAAACGGAGGAGCAATATCAAATGATAATCATAATATACTCAATCACGAATCTAAGCACGATAAGATAACACAGAGAGTCTAACAACTAAAAAGTCTAACCATCACCAACTACTACAACAACCACAACATCAAATAATAATACAACAATATCCAAAATAATATACAAACAAGGTCTCAATCTAAAACCGGAGACAAATCCGGTGCTAAAAGCTAATAAAAACAATAACAAAGTATCAGTGATCCCGGCTACCAACCCGGAAATCACCTCTAAACTAGAGGGTCCCTGTCTGCACCATCGACAGGCTCAGGTCCATAAAACGTCGGACACCAATCCTCCGGATACTCTGAAAAATATGTCCAGTCAGGACTGGAGCAAGTACATCTCTAACAGCAGTTCCATTTAAATAATAAAAACTATAAAACAGTTATAGCAAGTAGCAAGAAGAGTGAAGCAAGTATGAAACAAGGAAATATGTATAACTGGTGCATAAATGTAAAGATGCATGGATATCAGAGCAAGATAGTAATAACTGCAAGATACAAGAAATCTACAATAAGAGTAAGTCTGTGCACATGAACGTGTAGTGAGTCCAGCATGAAAAACATGTAGTGAGTCAAGTCCAGAAATATGTAAGTGAGACAAGTCAAGAAATGCATGAGAGTCCAGACTATAAAGAATGAACTCGGTGTCTTTGAAATACTTGTTTCGACATATAAACGGCTAGGGATAAGTACGGCTCATCGCGCACTGGGTGCACGGCTGCTATCATTCCAGATTAGACCAGAGGGAGTGATTCCTGATGATGCCAGATAGGAATGTTTACATGTCTACTCGAGTATTTCCCCGCCCCGACTAATACAAGTGGATCCAAGATCCGACACGCAAATCAAGATGAGTCCAGCCTGAACATGAATGATGCCTGTAGGTGATGCCTGTAGGTGATGCCAGTAGTGATTCCAGAATAGAGGCCAAAAACATGAAATGTACGTGTCGCAAGTAAATAAATCCAGAAATATCAATCAGTGTCCCGTGTTGTGCCAGAATAATCAGATGATACTATACTAGAAGCTGAATCATAATAATCATCAGATAATAAAAACTATCAGAGAATGTACTCGCCTGACGTCCTGAGCAACTGGCGATCCGAACTGGTGTCGCAAGGACCTAATGCGAAAAACAAGGTTAAACAGGGTTCTAAAGAGTTAAACAGATATAAAATAACTAAAAATAGGCTTCTAGGGTCGTTCTAGGTCAAACGGGTCAAACCGGTAAAATCTGGGTCAAAAAGTCAACTCTGGGTCCAAAAAGTCAACTCTAGGTCAAAACTAGGTCAAAAGTTGACTTTGGCGGTCAACCGAGTCAACTACGGTCAAGTCTGGGTTAAACTAGGGTGCTCCTGAAATTCTAGGTCAAACCGAGGTCATTAAGCTAGAAAACTCACAAACTCACCTCCTTGAGATACCGGGATACCCTCGGTATCCGATACCTCAACCTACGCTATATACCCCGCCTATACCCTGTAAAACCTATGCTAGCACGCGTAAATATATACATATATACATATAAAAATCACTCCAATACTATTCCTAGGCTATTGCTCAAAAACCCCGCTCGAAACCCAATACCTTGGTTATCTTAAGGTATTGAGATACCTCGGTATCTCAAGGTATTGAGGTTTCGCTCTAAAACCCCTCTAACTAGCTATCTAGCTACTAATTATGCACCTAATTATTAATCTAGGCTAGGTAGTATAGATATCTACCATAATTATATATATCTAAGTATGTATTTACCTATATATATAGATATCCACACACATATATACTAATACCCATTACCTTACCCTACGCATAAATATATGACTATACTATCTAGATATCTCTAGGTATTGATATAACTATATGTATATAGATATATATATATACCTTAGATAGATAACTACCTATCTACCTATGTATCTATCCAACCTTCTATTTATTCCTCTATTTATCTATCTATAATTCTATTTACCTTATCTATAAATCTAGCTATCTATCTACCTAATTATCTATCTATCTATCAATATATCTAGCTACGTAGTTATCTATCTATTAACTATCTACGTATCTATTTATCTATTAACCATACATACCTATCTATCTATCTAATATATCTATCCAACTATCATCTACCTATCTATATATTTAACTAACTATCTAACTAGATACCCATCTATTTAACCATCTATCTATCTAATAATCTAACTAGTTATCCACTTACCTATCTAACTATTTATATATATATATATATATATATATATATATATATATATATATATATATATATATATATCTCCCTCTCCCTCGCATTGCTACTGCTGCTGCTAGCTCTTGCTTGCTGCTGCTGCTGCTGAATTGCTGCTGCCTGCTGCTGCTATGGCTGCTCCTTCTACTGCTGCTGCTGCAGCTTCATACTGCTGCTGCTGAAGCTTCATACTGCTGCTGCTGAAGCTGTTCTGCTGCTGCTGGTTCTCAGTCCCCCCCCCCCCCCCTCTCATCTCTCACACACACACACACGACCACATACCCAAATACATATATATATATATATATATATATATATATATATATATATATATATATATCTATATATATATATATACAAACATATATATACATATATATAACTCTATAGGTATATATATACACACTAACATATATATATCTAACACACACACTCAACACAAATCAACACACACACACATAATTATGTACACGTATCTATATATATATATAAACACCATCTATATATATATACACACATATATAACTACACTCATATATCTATATATATATATATATATATACACACATACACACTCACACACTCAAACATAAATACATATACCCTCACACACACTCACACACCCTCACACACACTCTCACACACACTCTCACCTACGCACTAGCACACACTCACACAAGCACTCACCTACACACATACACTAGCACTCACTAACACACTCACAAACACATAACCACACACATATATATATATATAGAAATATATATATATATATATATATATATAAGAACACACACACAAATAAATATATATAGAGAGACATATACACAAACACAACACTACCACAACGATGCACACAACGCTCACAACGCCCCACCTACGCACGCCCAACGACCCCGACACTCACCAACGCCCTAAAATATATAAAATATAGCTCAAAAACTCTAGAAAACACTCTCCGATACTAACCCAACGCGCGCACAAGCCCGAAACGAGGAAACCAAGTCGAAATGGCCGTTCGGTCATTTCGACGAACACGTGGTGCGCGGCTCGGAAAATCTCCTGAAACGCACACCAAACGAACTCGGAATCGGCCCAAAATTTACCCACACGCTCTACACGATGTCTAGATCCTAGAAAATGTGCTCCCGCGTCGATTCTAGGCCCGTGGCGGAAACGCACACGCACTTAGAATCGACGATGACGAAAAGCCCCAAATTTGCCCGAAACGCCCGTTTCTCCGCGATGCGGCTTCCCGTGTCCGAACGGAGACACGCACTCACTCTCAAGACACCCGACAACGTCCACCTAGGTCCATCTAACCTAGGGCATCACCTAAAATTGGGCCAAATTCGGATTCCACCCGAATTTGACACAAAACCTAATGTTAAAGTCTCTAAACACTACCCAACTAGTTCCAACTTCATCCCACGGGTAGCCTAAGGGTCTAGGAAGGTTCTAAAATATTAATTACACTATAAAAGAGTAATTACAAGGGGAAATTTAGGGTTTACCTCTTGGGAGTTGGAATCCCAAGCCAAAATCTCCAAAATGCTCCAAATCCTCCAAATCAAGCTTCCAAGCTCCCAAATCTAGCTCCAACACAAAATCTAGGCTCTATCCACCTAGGTTAGGGAAGAATGTAGGGTTAGGGTTACATAAAGAAGAATAGAAGAAGAAAGAGGAGAAATGGGAACTTACTTGAGAGTGGGAAGAAGAAAAGAAGAAGGAAGAGTGGAGAATGGAGAAGAAGAAGAAGAAGAAGAATGAAGAATGAAGAAGAAGAGGAAGTGGGGCTGCTGTTCTCACGGGTAGGGAGGGGTTTGGGGCCGGCCAAAGGAAGTAAATAGGGGTTTACATAAGTTCCACATTCCCAAAACGTCCCTATTCACTTGGTTTCGGGTTCCGGGTTCCAAAAGTACTCAAACTAGTTCCAAATCTCTCCAACTAACCTCCTAAAAATAAAATAAATATTCTAAGCCCCAAATAATTCTCACAAGGGTGTGGGCTGGGTCGAACATGGGTCCACTAGGGTCTGACATGGGTCCAGGCTAGCCAAAATCCTAAAACAATCAAAATAAAAATAATAAAAAATAATGCAATCACTAATTAAATATAAATACAATTAATTATAAATAACACACAATTAACCCAAATTAAAATTAAAAAAAAATACCCGGCTCTGGAAATGGGGTGGTGACAAGCCTATCCTCCTTAGAAAATTTTGTCCTCAAAATTTAAAGTCAATCACACTCTCTCTAGGTCAAACCCCCAACAATCACAGTCAAGAAATTCTACCTAAACAACATACAAGATCAGGATCCTACTGGTCGTGTTATTACAGTCTCAATCGGGGTCACTACACTATCTACTACAGCACAAAGAAAATCTAACAGGTACTAATGAAGCACACCACAGGAATGGAAAAGGACAGGAAGAAGAAACAAGAGACAGACCTACTAACCCGACATCCGTAGCATCGGCCTCCTCGACCGTCAACGAATAAGCCCTGCCCTGCTGGGGTGTATCCCTCTGCTGGTGCGGGACATGATGCTGTGCCACAGATGGCCTAGCTCCAACTCTCTGATCCTGTGCTCCACCCAATGGAGGTGCAGTAGGGCAATCTCGCATCTGGTGAGCAGCGGATCCACAGAACAAACACACCTTCAGCCTCCTCCTACAAACATCCCAAGTGTGTCCTGCCTTCCTGCAGTAGGCACAAGTGGGCACCCTCTGATCCTGACCCTGTTGCGCTGCCTTCTGCACATAGGGACGCTTAGCTGGTCCCGCACTGCCACTCGCACTGCCTGAATCATCCCTGCTTCTCTTGGACTTGAGCTCCAAGTCATCCTCTGCTCTCTGAGCATCTCCTACTATCTGCTCAAAAGTTGCCTCGCGGTCGCTCCTGGTCAAAGACTTGACCGCCATAACCAAGCCCTTGCGAAACTTCCTCGCCTTGGCTGCCTCACTCAAGCCATCCACAAATCTGCCCAGACGGCAGAACTCTGCTGCGTACTCATCCACCGTCATGCTCCCCTGGACGAGTGCCTCAAACTGGCTCTCCAAAGCACTGAGAGCCACATCTGGGAAAAACTTCTCCTTGAAAAGCCTCTTGAAAGCCTCCCAAGTAAGCCCTGGCGCCGTAATCCTCGTATCTGTACGATACCATGTCAAAGCGAGGTCGAACATCAGACTGCCCGCTGCCTCTATCTGCATGCTGTCTGGAATCTGCGCCAGCCTGAAGATGCCCTCAATCTGCTCTATCCAGTCATCCGCGTACAGGATCCCTTCTGTACCACGGAACTCCTTGGGCCGCATCCTCTGAAAATCAATGATACTACCCGGCCTCGGATGCTGAATCTGATCTGCCTGTGGCTGAATCTGTGCCACCCTATCCACTGCTGTCATGGCCACCTGGTGGGCGTTCTCAATGCCCAGCCTCATCACATCCACCTGACGGTGCTGCGCGTCCATCATCTCACTGAAGAACGCAAACAACTGTGTGGCATCTACTGGAGCAGAAAGCGGTGGAGGAACCACCGGAACGACTGGGGTAGTCCTCGGATCGACAGGTGAAGGAGGATCCCCGAGAGAAGCAGATGCTTCCTCAACCGCAGGAGTGGTGAGTGAAGCGGTAGCAGCTGCCTGAATATGAGCTGGACGAGAGGTAGCAGACCTCTCAGTAGCAACTGCTGGAACGGTATGACGAGATCGTGTCTTCGGAGGCATCCTGAACACAGATCAAAAGAAGTCAATACGGTGCAAGATACGATATCATCAAAGAAGGACAGTAATATTTCAAAAGAAGCAATTTCAGAATAATTAGAATGGAATTGTTCCTAGTCGTGATTGAGTACACTCTTATCCCAGATCCTAGATCCTATAGCAGGCTCGCAGCAGTACAACTAAGTTATTGTACCACCACGACATCGCACTAATTGCGAATTGAGACCTGCATGGGGCCGCCACCAAAAATGTGTCACGACCCGCACCCGAAAAATCGGGCATGAGTCGTGGGTACGTCCAGCCTACGCCGCAGCATCGGCGGTAGAACGCTGTCTAGGTCAACTATCTAGATAATAATCTCACAAAAATCGGCCATGACCTCTCCAAAAGGAGGGCAACCACACAATCAATATATAAACCTGTCAAGATCTCAACTCCAAACGGAGGAGCAATATCAAATGATAATCACAATATACTCAATCACGAATCTAAGCACGATAAGATAACACAGAGAGTCTAACAACTAAAAAGTCTAACCATCACCAACTACTACAACAACCACAACATCAAATAATAATACAACAATATCCAAAATAATATACAAACAAGGTCTCAATCTAAAACCGGAGACAAATCCGGTGCTAAAAGCTAATAAAAACAACAACAAAGTCTCAGTGATCCCGGCTACCAATCCGGAAATCACCTCTAAACTAGAGGATCCCTGTCTGCACCATCGACAGGCTCAGGTCCATAAAACGTCGGACACCAATCCTCCGGATACTCTGAAAAATATGTCCAGTCAGGACTGGAGCAAGTACATCTCTAACAACAGTTCCATTTAAATGATAAAAACTATAAAACAGTTATAGCAAGTAGCAAGAAGAGTGAAGCAAGTATGAAACAAGGAAATATGTATAACTGGTGCATAAAGGTAAAGATGTATGGATATCAGAGCAAGATAGTAATAACTGCAAGATACAAGAAATCTACAATAAGAGTAAGTCTGTGCACATGAACGTGTAGTGAGTCCAGCATGAAAAACATGTAGTGAGTCAAGTCCAGAAACATGTAAGTGAGACAAGTCAAGAAATGCATGAGAGTCCAGACTATAAAGAATGAACTCGGTGTCTTTGAAATACTTGTTTCGACATATAAACGGCTAGGGGTAAGTACGGCTCACCGCGCACTGGGTGCGCGGCTGCTATCATTCCAGATTAGACCAGAGGGAGTGATTTCTGATGATGCCAGATAGGAATGTTTACATGTCTACTCGAGTATTTCTCCGCCCCGACTAATACAAGTGGATCCAAGACCCGACACGCAAATCAAGATGAGTCCAGCCTGAACATGAATGATGCCTGTAGGTGATGCCTGTAGGTAATGCCAGTAGTGATTCCAGAATAGAGGCCAGAAACATAAAATGTACGTGTCGCAAGTAAATGAATCCAGAAATATCAATCAGTGTCCCGTGTTGTGCCAGAATAATCAGATGATACTATACTAGAAGCTGAATCATAATAATCATCAGATAATGAAAATTATCAGAGAATGTACTCGCCTGACGTCCTGAGCAACTGGCGATCCGAACTGGTGTCGCAAGGACCTAATGCGAAAAGCAAGGTTAAACAGGGTTCTAAAGAGTTAAACAGATATAAAATAACTAAAAATAGGCTTCTAGGGTCGTTCTAGGTCAAACGGGTCAAACCGGTGAAATCTGGGTCAAAAAGTCAACTCTGGGTCCAAAAAGTCAACTCTAGGTCAAAACTAGGTCAAAAGTTGACTTTGGCGGTCAACCGAGTCAACTACGGTCAAGTCTGGGTCAAACTAGGGTGCTCCTGAAATTCTAGGTCAAACCGAGGTCATTAAGCTAGAAAACTCACAAACTCACCTCCTTGAGATACCGGGATACCCTCGGTATCCGATACCTCAACCTACGCTATATACCCCGCCTATACCCTCTAAAACCTATGCTAGCATGCGTAAATATATACACATATACATATAAAAATCACTCCAATACTATTCCTAGGCTATTGCTCAAAAACTCCGCTCGAAACCCAATACCTTGGTTATCTTAAGGTATTGAGATACCTCGGTATCTCAAGGTATTGAGGTTTCGCTCTAAAACCCCTCTAACTAGCTATCTAGCTACTAATTATGCACCTAGTTATTAATCTAGGCTAGGTAGTATAGATATCTACCATAATTATATATATCTAAGTATGTATTTACCTATATATATAGATATCCACACACATATATACTAATACCCATTACCTTACCCTACGCATAAATATATGACTATACTATCTAGATATCTCTAGGTATTGATATAACTATATGTATATATATATATATATATATATATATATATATATATATATATATATATATATATATATATATATACCTTAGATAGATAACTACCTATCTACCTATGTATCTATCCAACCTTCTATTTATTTCTCTATTTATCTATCTATAATTCTATTTACCTTATCTATAAATCTAGCTATCTATCTACCTAATTATCTATCTATCTATCAATATATCTAGCTACGTAGTTATCTATCTATTAACTATCTACGTATCTATTTATCTATTAACCATGCATACCTATCTATCTATCTAATAAATCTATCCAACTATCATCTACCTATCTATATATTTAACTAACTATCTAACTAGATACCCATCTATTTAACCATCTATCTATCTAATAATCTAACTAGTTATCCACTTACCTATCTAACTATTTATCTATATACTTATATATATATATATATATATATATATATATATATATATATATATATATCTCCCTCTCCCTCGCATTGCTACTGCTGCTGCTAGCTCTTGCTTGCTGCTGCTGCTGAATTGCTGCTGCCTGCTGCTGCTATGGCTGCTCCTTCTACTGCTGCTGCTGCTGCTTCATACTGCTGCTGCTGAAGCTTCATACTGCTGCTGCTGAAGCTGTTCTGCTGCTGCTGGTTCTCAGTCCCCCCCCCCCCCCCCCCTCTCATCTCACACACACACACACGACCACATACCCAAATACATATATATATATCTATATATATATATACAAACATATATATACATATATATAACTCTATAGGTATATATATACACACTAATATATATATATCTAACACACACACTCAACACAAATCAACACACACACACATAATTATATACACGTATCTATATATATATATAAACACCATCTATATATATATACACACATATATAACTACACTCATATATCTATATATATATATATATACACATACACACTCACACACTCAAACATAAATACATATACCCTCACACACACTCACACTCACACACCCTCACACACACTCTCACACACACTCTCACCTACGCACTAGCACACACTCACACAAGCACTCACCTACACATATACACTAGCACTCACTAACACACTCACAAACACATAACCACACATATATATATATATATAAATAGAAATATATATATATATATATATATATATATATATATATATATATATATAGGAACACACACACAAATAAATATATATAGAGAGACATATACACAAACACAACACTACCACAACGATGCACACAACGCTCACAACGTTCCACCTACGCACGCCCAACGACCCCGACACTCACCAACGCCCTAAAATATATAAAATATAGCTCGAAAACTCTAGCACACACTCTCCGATACTAACCCAACGCGCGCACAAGCCCGAAACGAGAAAACCAAGTCGAAATGGCCGTTCGGTCATTTTGACGAACACGTGGTGCGCGGCTCGGAAAACCTCCTGAAACGCACACCAAACGAACTCGAAATCGGCCCAAAATTTACCCACGCGCTCTACACGATGTCTAGATCCTAGAAAATGTACTCCTGCGTCGATTCTAGGCCCGTGGCGGAAACGCACACGCACTTAAAATCGGCGACGACGAAAAGCCCCAAATTCGCCCGAAATGCCCGTTTTTCCGCGACGCGGCTTTCCGTGTCCGAACGGAGACACGCACTCACCCTCAAGACACCCGACAACGTCCATCTAGGTCCATCTAACCTAGGGCATCACCCAAAATTGGGCCAAATTCGGATTCCACCCGAATTCGACACAAAACCTAATGTTAAAGTCTCTAAACACTACCCAACTAGTTCCAACTTCCTCCCACGGGTAGCCTAAGGGTCTAGGAAGGTTCTAAAATATTAATTACACTATAAAAGAGTAATTACAAGGGAAAATTTAGGGTTTACCTCTTGGGAGTTGAAATCCCAAGCCAAAATCTCCAAAATGCTCCAAATCCTCCAAATCAAGCTTCCAAGCTCCCAAATCTAGCTCCAACACAAAATCTAGGCTCTACCCACCTAGGTTAGGGAAGAATGTAGGGTTAGGGTTACATAAAGAAGAATAGAAGAAGAAAGAGGAGAAATGGGAACTTACTTGAGAGTTGGAAGAAGAAAAGAAGAAGGAAGAGTGGAGAATGGAGAAGAAGAAGAAGAAGAAGAAGAAGAAGAAGAAGAAGAAGAATGGAGAATGAAGAAGAAGAGGAAGTGGGGCTGCTGTTCTCACGGGTAGGGAGGAGTTTGGGGCTGGCCAAAGGAAGTAAATAGGGGTTTACATAAGTTCCACATTCCCAAAACGCACCTATTCACTTGGTTTCGGGTTCCGGGTTCCAAAAGCACTCAAACTAGTTCCAAATCTCTCCAACTAACCTCCTAAAAATAAAATAAATATTCTAAGCCTCAAAATAATTCTCACAAGGGTGTGGGCTGGGTCGGACATGGGTCCACTAGGGTCTGACATGGGTCCAGGCTAGCCAAAATCCTAAAACAATCAAAATAAAAATAATAAAAAATAATGCAATCACTAATTAAATATAAATACAATTAATTATAAATAACACACAATTAACCCAAATTAAAATAAAAAAAATACCCGGCTCTGGAAATGGGGTGGTGACACCCAACATGCATGAAGTCCGCGTAAAATAAAACTCCAGCGCTGTGTGGCGTAAAATATGACTTCAGAGCCATTGGCGTACAACAGAGCTTCAACGCTATTCAGCGTAAAACAGAGCTCCAAAAGAACCCACGTAAAGCAGTACTTTCAGGCTGCTTTGACATAAAAAGGTTGCTATATCGCCACTTCAACGTAAAATATGTCTGCTTTTAATGCAGCGTGAAGTTGTACGAGGAACTCTTCGTATTCCTCGAATGAACCTATCAGACGAAACAGTGAACCTGACTCCTGACAAAGAGTACTGCACGACGATTGAGAGGACGGCTGTAATGATGATTCTGCACAGAGACCCAGATTATCGTTTAGTGACATAATCCTTGATATAAGTTATTTTTACGCATTCAAGGAATACGCTGCCTATTCTACACAGGCAGAGATGAGTTTTTATGCTCAAGATGAGACAAAACCAAACGTCACATCAAAAGCTGTTCTTCGTACAGAACTCGAGGCACATCTCTGCAGTTAAAGCGTGAGATGAGGGCAGATCTCTGCATTTAATATACGAGATTTGGTTCTTCTTTTAATGACTGGGAGAGCTAAAATTAGGGCTAATACGCTCACATCACCATCCCTGCATATTACGCCAACCAGGCTATTTTCAACTATAGGAGCACGTCGTATGTTATCTCCTCGAAATACGCCAACCAGGCTATTTTCAACTATAGGAGTACGCCGTATGCTATCTCCTCGAAATACGCCAACTCAGGATATATTTGCAAAGGTACGTGATAAGGCTATTTGGCCCAGAATATGCTCAAGACCTCAGTCAGGAAGGATAATTGGCTAGTTTACGCTGATTACCTACCTATGCAGCATCAAGCTTTATGCAGAATTTTGCTTTTACGCCATTAAGACAGCTACTTGGCTTTTACGCCAACAAGACAGCTACTTGGCTTTTATGTCAACAGGACAACTATTTGGCTTTTACGCCAACAAGATAACTATTTGGCTTTTACGCCAACGAGACAGTTATTTGGCTTTTATGCCAACCATCTCTACGAGAGGGGCAGTTACCTACGTGGCTTACATGATGTGATCTTCGATGAGCAATTATACGCATTACATCATAATGGAACACGCATCACACGCGGATTCAGGAGATCATTCAGACGTAGGTAGCAGTTATTATAACCGCCGCGTAAAAGGTACAACTCTCTCCGTTGTTTGGTTTCTATGCCGACTAGTCAGTTACTGTGACCGAGCTCTATAATTAGAGACTTCTGGCCACAGGAAAAAAAGGATCAAGATCAGAGGAGAAACGAGATCGAAATCATAGGAGATCAGAGAGAGAGCACATACAGAGAGTGTTGATTGACAACTTTGGCAACGAGAGTTCAATCCCTCCTGCAATCTTTGAACCTTCTTTTCCTTCTTCTACAGCACTTCTTCGTCATCGTGTGGTCCAAGGGACAAAATGATCGATCGCAGATCAGACTCCTATAGCAATATTTTTACCCAGAATCATTTTTTGTACTTAACATCCTCGTATAGGATTAATTATACTTCTTTTTCTTGTTTGTAAACAAAAAAAGGATTTCGTATAAACCTAGTTTTAATTTTTTTTGTACATAGAACATACGTAAACGTGACTAGTATCATTATATCATTAGAAACACACGAAAGCTCACCATAAACCCGAACCACTAATTAATTTCTCCAACCAAAGTGGCAAATGCGTTTCTTCCCATGAACAAGCAGGCCCCCCACGTTTCAAACGACCTAGCCCGACACTTATCCCTCCTCCTCCACCAGTCTTCCACCACCAACCACCGCAGCCTCCGAACCGCCTCCGCTGTTCACACAGTCCTCCTCAAACTCCACCACTCCCACTCGCTCACCACCTTCTCTCTATGGAACAAAGTCCTCCACCTATACTCCCAATTCAACTCCCACAATCTCGCACACAATCTGTTCGACACAATGCCACAACGAGACTCCGTCTCCTTCAACACCCTCATCTCCGCCCGCATCCGCCACCGCCACCTCCACCGCCACCCCTCCACCGATAGCTCAAGCTCCACTCTCCACCTCTACTCTCGTCTGCTCGCCGAGAACCTCAAGCCCAACTCCATCACGCTCTCCTCCTTGCTGACCGCTTCCACGAGCGCCGCTCTCTTAGAACAAATCCACTCCCACTCCATCAAATTCGGTCTCAACAACGACACATTCGTCGGATCTTCGTTGGTGAACGCGTACGAGAAATGCAGGGGGCTGGCGGAGGCTGTCCGGGCGTTCGACGAGATAGACGGGGCCGACTCTGTCTCTTGGAACGTAATGATCGACGCTTGCGCTCGCAGCGGCGACAAACCTCAGGCCTTCGAGATCTTTTCGAGGATGAGGAGGGATAATAATAGCGGCTCGGGGTTCGACTGCTTCGCGTTGACGAGCGTCCTGAAGACGTGCTTCACCAGAGGGGATTTGGGCCTCGGCTTGCAGCTCCATGCGTGCGCGACGAAGGGCGGGTTGGCGTCCGAGACGGCGGCCGGGAACGCGCTCGTTACTATGTACTCGAGGTGCGGCGAGGAGATGGGTTCTGCTCTGTCGGTGTTCTGGAGTATTCTCGAGCCGAACGTGATCTCTTGGACCGCGACGATCGGTGGGTTGGCGCAGAGTGGGATGGCGGAGGAAGCTGCAGCCTTGTATAAGAGGATGGTGGGAGCCGGCGAGGTGGAGAACGAGTTCTTGTTCGCTAGTGTCTTACCTTCGTTCAGTGCGATGGCGAGCCTTGAGCTAGGGAGGATGGTGCATTCTAGGATCGTCAGGTCGGAGTTTCGGTCGGATGTGGGGGTGGGGAATGCTCTTATCGACATGTATTTCAAGTGCGGCAGCGTGGAGGATGCTCGGTTGGTGTTTGATACCATGGGGAGCCATGATCTGGTGTCCTGGACGGTGATGATCACCGGGCTCGGTCAGCACGGGAAGGTGAGGGAAGCTCTCGAAGCGTTTCGAGAAACGAGCGTTGGTGGAAACAAGCCCGACGACGTTACGTTCCTTGCCGGCTTGTCCGCGTGCAGCCACGGAGGGCTCGTGGAGGAGGGACTCCGATTGTTTCGGTCCATGGTTGTGGAGTATAAGGTGAAGCCGAGGAGGGAACATTTTGCTTGTGTAGTCGATATGTTGGGTCGTGCTGGGAGGTTGGAAGAGGCCGAGAGATTCGTAGAAGAGATGGGAATGGAGTCGAATGCATTAGCATGGGAAGCTCTTTTGGGTGCTTGTTCAATGCATGGAGAGATGGAGCTTGGGGAAAGGGCAGCAGAGAAGGTTATGGAATTAGAGCCAGGGAAAGATGGGCCATACGTACAATTATCCAATATCTATGCTGGAAGAAGGATGTGGGAAGAAAAGGGTAAGCTGAGGCAAAGACTGGATTCCAGTGGGCTGAAGAAGGAAACAGCACAAAGTTGGTCTTGAGTTTAGAAAATTTTAGTCCGTGGGGTCGAGGTCTGTTGGTTACGATGGGGGCTCCCGTGGGGATGGACACGGTTCGAATTCTCTCTTGGAAAAATTTCTAACCCGGTGGAAAGGACATATCGAAAATAGAAAAAGGAAAAAAGTTTGGAAATTTATATGGAGTTGCCAATCTCATTCAGTTATTGGGGTGAACTTACTGCACGATCCACAAGAGTTCAAGCACAATCTTCCCTTCAAACTGAGATACCTGCGGGCACCTCCGAAAAAGAAGGAAAAGGTTAGGTCATAGTAACTAGTCATTTGTTGATGGAATTGTTATTCAAGCTCCATTCTGTACTCCAGTACCAAATGCTGGAGTAAAGATTAGAGCGAGAATAACAATTCCCTTGTTATTTAATAATTGTCTACGATGCCCCACATGTGTTTGCTGAGATATGTGCATTTTTACCAAGGTTCACAGTAATGGTATCAATATTTGCGGTTTCGAATTGGAATATCAAATTTTTAGTATCGAAAATTAAATAATTATTAATACTAGTATATATGCACGTGTTTTGCACGTATCTTGGAGTGGATGATGTTGTTGTTTTTAATTATATAGGTTAAGAATTCAACCCTTCAAATTCCGTGGAAACATCTTAGAAGATTTAGCAAGTAGTATGAACCCTTCGATTTCCGTAATACATTAATGAATCTCTTAAATGGTTATCGGTGGAATTTATTGTAGGTATTCTTTTAATTAGTAAATATATTGAAGGGCATTTTTGGGAAGAAAACTTCCACGGTGAAGCCTACTTTTGGCATTATATAGTAGTATAGATTTTAGAAAATATATTTTATACATTTAGGCATAATTGTATGTCCGGTGTTGTTTTTTAGCAGTTTTGAAATTGAATGAAATAATAGTCACCATTGTCGATTGGTTTACATGTATTTACAATCTTACTATACTTTACACCGCTGTTGATTTGTCTTTTTCGTTTAATTTTATTTGTCGAATTGACCAGAAAAGAGACTCTCAATGTCGGTAGCGGTCAGTATAAGGTATCTGTCAATATGGATCGGAACATACCAATCCGTATCGATACAGGCCGCCGTATCAGATCGGTATCGGCAAATACTGTAAACTATGTTTTTTACACGTCTGTTTTGATCTTCTGGATATGCATGCGAGATCTCTCATATTAGTTGTATGTGTGAAATTAAAAGAAAAAAACAACTCTTATTCTCGTACTACACAGTAAAACAATCATTGGATATTAAGCAAGTAAGCAACAATGCTATATGACAACATCCGAAACATAGATAACCTCATGAACCAATAATGTTGCATGCGTTTGAACTCGTATCTAACTTGACAGCATTAGTTAGTCAACTGCGTAAGGAGTCCGATAGATCGGATTTGTGCGTAGATTGGTTCACGAGGAGCTGAAAGCAGCAACAACAAAAAAAAAAACCCAATTAAGCATTAGAGCATAGACTGGTTGATACACTTGATAGTTATCTGTAAGATTCGCAATATTGATATCGGACCATTCCTATGAGTATCGGGATCGGTGGTTTTGTATGAGAATATCGAAATTTTTTAATCAGAAAACAAATAATTATTAATAAATTATTAACATTTTAGAAAATAAGTTGAATACATTTAAGCATAATTTTAAGTATTTTCAATATTGTTTCTTAGTTAGTTTTGAAATTGAATGAAATAGTAGTCATCATTATTTATTTGTTTACATGCGATAGATAAGTTTTTTTTTTACATGCTTTTACATTCTTACTATATTTTTACACACTTGTTCATTGATCTCTCTTTTGTTCAATTTTAGGTTGACATGTGACAATCCGAAATAGTGAACATCATCAAGCTCTGGTGGGTGGACAAAAATGTACTCAGTTGTTTAAATCACAATGAAAACCAAGAGTTCTAGGTCCTCCGGTCTTTCAAAACCCGTTAGTTCTTGATGCAGTTAACTGGTAGGTCCAAATTGGTGATTTTTGTATGCTATGATCCTCTCGTGAGGGCTAGACCTTCCCATCATATGAATACTTCTAGATAGGTTCAACAACTAAGGCTATTCTCTTAACGAAAGAGCAATTTAATTACCAGCATTTGAACCTTGTTAAGTTCTCCACAAGAGACCGAACTCGAGTGGTCCTTGTGGTTATCGAGGATAGGTATAAGATTCCGATTGGGTGGTGGAAGATCAGTAGATCGAGTCACGGGGGCGTATTATTCCTTCTAATTATAAATGGTGGGAGTTGGAGGACAGTTAGTCCAAAAAGTATATACAAAATTTTGAACGTTACGTCGGACATCTTCAAAAAAAATAAAAGTTCTCCACAAGTGAGAAAACTTGGACACTAACGCACAACGGAAAGAGCAAGCAACATGATATACTAAACAAGAGTGATGTACTATATTGTTATTGGAGAAGAACAAGGTCTGACCGGTGTCACGTGGGTGAAACCGGTCCACTAAATAATTTCTCCATTACGGGACATTTCAAAATACTATGGCATTAAAAGATCCAAATACTTAACATTGCAGTATATTACTGGATATTTACATTAGGGATCCAGATATTATGAGAGATTACAAGATATTAGCGTTTGTGTTCCAATATATCGTGTAAAAAAAAATTCAAATGTTTTGTAATGTACTTACTGTCTAATTACATAAAACGTTACACCAAAATTGCATCAAAATGTGTATAGAGTTGCATTGATTCAAACACGACTGACCACTTAAACTCAGCAGGACGTCTCCGCCGCTGCCGCAGTTGTCGCTCCTGGTCGGGCCGGGACTGGTAAGTGATGCTCGATCCGTCGTCGTCCGCTTTGTCAGAACATACATTGTGTGGCCATGAGGTCCCGCCGTCCCCCGCCGCACGCCTCTAGCTAGCTAGCCCACTGCCTTTCTCGCGGCATCCTCCGTTATCTCCTCTATCTGCTCCAACGCCGCCTTCATCGTTATCCGCCTCTCGAGGTCCGCCTCGACGCACGCGGCACCAACCTTGATCAGCCGCTCCATCTCAGGTAGCACCGGCCTGGTGCTCTCCGTGACGATCGCGGGGTCCACCAGCTCACTGACATGGTTCTCCTTGATCGCTGAGCTCGTCCACTCGATGACGTCGGTACCGCCCCTGGTGCTGTCGAGGTACTGGGAGGGGAACTTGCCGGTGAGGACCTCGAGGATGAGGACACCGAGGCAGTAGACGTCCGACTTGGGGCAGACGTGGCGGTGGGTGACCGACTCGGGGGACTTGTAGGCGAACATGGTCTGGGAGGCCTGGGAAGGGTTGACGAGGGGGACGTAACCGTAGTCGATGAGGAGGGGCTCGAAGTCGGCCGAAAGGAGGACGTTGCCCGACTTGAGGTTCCCGTGGGGGATGTCGACCGAGGTGAGCTCCCCGTGGAGGTACACCATACCCCGTACGATGCCGAGGATAATCTTCAAACGCGTCGGCCAGTCGAGGGTCGTTTGCTCCGGTGCTTTATTCCCTGCAGAAGTTTAATTTTCCATGAAAAAAAATGGAGTGTCAATAACATGTCCGATAGTGTAAGGTCGGTCTGGGGGATTGTGTTGTCTTAGCCAAGTTAATTTCAGTTGCCTCTTGATCCGGTTTTTTGGGAGGCACTTTCTTATGTTACGGAGGGTCACCCGTGATTCCGATCTATTGATCACGCTGGGCCTGACGGATTGTCTTAAGCAGAGGAATTTGTCTAAGCCCTAAGTTTGTTAGGTTTACCGCTTGCAGTTGTAGATTAATTAATAAGAAACTTACCATGAAGAACATAGAGCAAGCTCCCCATGGGAATGTACTCAAAGATGATCAACTTCTCCTCCTTCCTATAGTGGTATGCCAATGGAGGCAGCACATTCTTGTGTCTCAGCCTCCCCAGCCTCCTCAGCTCCAGATCAAAGGTCTCCTTCCCCACCCTGTTCATGTCCCTCACCCGCTTCACCGCCACGGCCATCCCGCTCACCATCACTGCCTTGTACGCGGACCCCATACCCCCGTTGCCGAGCACTTCGGCCGCCGCCTTCATCAGGTCCGACAGCCCGAACGCCCCCTTCTCCTCATTGACCATCACCAGGTCCCCCGGTGCGCTCTTCCTCTCCCCCTTCGCGGCCCCTCCTTTCGTAGACGACGTCGACAGCTGGGTGGTCGATCCCTTCGTCGAACCCCCCGCAGCCGCGGCGGCAGCTGCCACCGACACGTCCTTCTTCGCCTCCCCGGCCTCCATTCGGCCGTTGGCGACGCCGAGGGTGTCGACCTCGCCGTCTCGTCGTTTCACCGAGGCGATCCCCACGATCACCGAGGCGAACAGGATTATCATGACGATCATCAGGACGACCGTGCCGTTGGCGCCGGGCGACGACGTAGTAGGAGGCGGCATCGAGGCGGCGATGGCGGCGGCGACCTCGGTAGCGTCCCCAGCCGTGATCACCCCGCAGGGCCTGTCGACGAGCGGCGGCCCGCACAGTCCTTGGTTCCCCTCGAAGGACTTTGCACCGAACTTCGCCCCGAGGCCCGCGGGTATCTCTCCGGAGAAGCGGTTGCCTTCGAGGTGGAGCTCGATTAGCGTCTTGACGGCGGCGAGGGACGGAGGGATGGGGCCGGAGAAGTCGTTGTTTGATAGGTGCAGCTTCTTGAGGTGGCGGAGGGTGTCGAAGAAGCCCCCCGGTATCTCTCCGGAGAAGTTGTTGTCGTTGAGGTAGAGGCTCTTGAGGGCCTCGAGGCGGTTCAAGGGAGGGATGGGGCCGGAGAGGGAGTTGTTGGAGAAGGAGAGCGAGCGGAGCGCGGAGAACTTCTTGAGCGCGTCGACGTTGACCGTGCCGGAGAGGGATAGGGACTCGAGGCGCAGGTTGGTGATGATGCCCTCGAAGCAGATGACGCCGACCCACGTTTCGTCGCAGGGGTCGACGGTGGGGTTCCAGGAGGAGAGGGAGGGAGGGTTGGAGAAGGACTCCTTGAGGAGGAGGAGGTTGTTCGCGTCGTTGGAGGGAGTCGGAGCCGCCGTGGAGAGGAAGGGGAAGAGGAAGAGGAAGAGGAAGAGGAAGAGTGACAATGCCATTGCCATTGCCATTGCCAGGAGGCTTGCAGCGGCCATGGCCTGGAGAAGAGGCCGCTGGTTTTTTTCTTTTGTTTTCTTTCGGGGATGTTGATCTTGGTTCTGCTTTGGTAAGGGGGAGTGGAGAGGAGAAGAGAGACTGGTGGTGGGGAGAGGAAGGAGGGAGGGAGAGTAAGAATAGGGAGGGAAAGGAAACGTTGGTTTAGATGTGCAATGTTGACCAGGTCAAACTTTTTTGTGGCGGGAAAATGTTGCTTCAGATTTATGAGGATGTGTCGAGCAATTTTGTGAAATTTTGATTGTAATAAACAAAGCGACATTAGTTTGTATGTGTTTGTGTATTAATAGGAAGCTATCCAGAGTTTAGGCCATCGGCAAAAACGGTAGACCCGAGTTCATTTGGAGTCAAAATAACAACATCCATATATCCAATTTTGCTCAAAATTTTCAACAACTCTTGGTACAAATTTTGTGTCCACTAAACGTATCGTCAGCATACAAAAGATATGCGGTCCTGATATTTTTATGCAATGCCGGATTTCATCAGTTTTTTGGGTCGTTGGATTTACATTTAGACGGCTCAGATTAGTACTAGCTAGCTTGGGAGCTAAGATGGGGATGGACACAGACCGGCTTCAAATTTTATAAAATTGGACCGGATCTATTCTTTGCGGGGCGAGATCAGATGGGACGAGACGGTCCATTTTTTTTTTATTATCCGGATCGGATTTGGTCCGTTTGAGAACGACCTGTCGGTCCATGCTGATCCAAACCATATTGCCATTGGCTATATATATATATATATATATATATATATATATATATATATATATATATATAATATTTTTCCAAAAAATATATATATATAATATTTTTCCAAAAAAAAAAAGAAAAACAACTCCCCAAATTTCGTCCCATATCGCCATTACTAACTATGGAGAAACATTACCTTTTTTTTTTTTTGAATTTACTAAAACTTATTTTCTTATTTATAATTTAATTATAATATATTATTTTATACGATTCTATTTTAAAAATGTACTATATCGATTGGTTAGTACATTTCATTTTGTTGTGTCCTTGTCTACCACAATTATCACAATAGAGGTCTATTGTCGATAAGTCTTTCGTTTTGATACAGAGATTTTTTTTTTCTACCAGCTTTGCGTCTAACAGTTGATGATACTTAAATTTGACCTCTAACCAATGTATTTTGAGGAGTGAAAAGAGACTATAATTGATCCCATACGTGGATCATATATATACTTATAAATCTTTCAATAGAAAATTAAGCAAAATACAAAGTTCCAATTTATACATTAGAATACCCAAATGCAAAGCCTGCCTACACAAATGGTAGTAAAGTATGCTACTACCTACAGTATATACACTATTTACGGTCTAAATGAACAAACCAGGTATGATTCGGACAAATGGTAGTAAAGTATGCTACTACCTACAGTATATACACTATTTCGTTTTGATACAAAGTTCCAATTTATACATTAGAATACCCAAATTCTACTTATTACATGACCAAATGTTTCAAATACCAAAATTATCAATATGCAACAATTGAAAGCAGTAGTGTACTATTTTTATTTTTGCCCTAGTTTTTGGCATTATCAGACAAAAGCTCGTCATCAATTGATATAATTTTGACTATAATACCATGAAGTAATTATTTATTTATCGTGTAAATGTTAATCCAATTATTAAAATATTAAGCATTGTTTGAAGTATTAATATCAAATATAGGGCACGGAGAATAAGAAATTATCCAATGCGAAAAATCATAAGTTTCATCATTTGCACAAACAGTCCAATTAAAAACAGTCATGTATTTTGTTTTAATTTTTTAAACCAATTAATCATATCAACCTTATTACAAGATCTTGCAAGCTTATATAATCATACCCAATATTGTTTTATTCCTGTTACTTTAGTATTCAAATTTTGTTCAAAAATGTTAAAATATAAAAAAACAATTGCCATTTTGGAAAAGTTTTAAGAATACCATTTATTAATTATTTTTTATTTAGCTGATACAAATGAAATAGCACCTTGATATCTAGATGTTGAAAAGTAATATTAATATTAATCACATAAGATCTTGCAAGCAAATGTATGATAGTACCTTGATGTCTAGATGTTGAAAAGTAACATTAATATTAATCACATAAGATTGTATAATCTCCTATTGAAAGTCCACATAAACAAAAAATGATGAGTTTATAATGTATGAATAACAAATGTCTGTCTTCACAAATGACTTTGGCTTATACTCTCTAACTATAACTTGGTTCGGGACATTTTTACACTAATTGATCAAGTAAAATTATTTTTAATTGCTCTAGTGTTTTAACTATTTATTTAATCAATGAAAACGTCAGATCATCTGACATTTATGTAACAAAAGCGTTAGCTTGTCTGACATTTATGCAACAAAAATGTCAGACAGTTTGACGCTTTCATTATTTAATTTTTTTATCATCGGTCAATTTTTACAAATATTAAATCTTAACATTCATATTACAACGGTCAAATATATGAGCTATAAATTGAGGGCAGTTTAATTTCTTGGCAAATCTAGTTTGCTACCTATGGTGCAAAAATCATATTTTCTCATTTTCATACCCCATGAGGTTCGTTCTCTTAATTCTTTATGGTATTTTTATGGTTCAAATTCTAAAAATATTATGCTCCAATAAAGTATACTAAATATGTTATATTATTAAAGAGGTTTAACACAACTTTTAGCATAGGCTCTATACTATCTTAAATAGTCAAATGTTTTCTACTAACCAAAGTTCTAATATTGGACATAGTTTTTTGAACAAAATTATTACATTTACCGATGACGATTATATATTAATTGAAGAATATGATTATGAAGTTAGTGATGATTTAATTGATGATTCAAAAGATAATTTAAATAATAATGTCAATAGTGATTTAAATGTTAGTCTTTCAGAAATATTTTAAAAAAAAAACATTTGCTCATTTTAAATTTAGAATTTTGTAGATAACATTTAAAGTAGAGTATTTAGCAGGACACTACAAAACTGACTCGAAGCAAATATTTTATAGATAACATTTAATATTTTTTTATTTTAAATTTAGAAGTTTTGGGAGCTGAGACTCCTCCATATAAATTTTGCAAATTAGTTTCTCTATACCTTTTATTTTCTCAACTCTTCAACCAAATTAGTCTATATATAATTTTCCCACGACAACATAACATATTATAATTCCAAGAGCATCCTCAGTAGATGGTGTTCAAAATTGTATTTGAGGTCCAATTTTTTTTTTTAGAAAAAGGTAAATGTAGAATGAATTGAATTTGTATGAAAATAGTAGAAAATGATAAAATGACATTTCGTATCAAATATTGTATGGTCAAAAATTAATGTGAAAAAAAATAATGTAAATCTAGAATATAGAATTTGGGGTTCACTATTCTACAAAATAATTTTCTACGTGTTCTGAATCTAGAAATTTTCAGGCTTAAGAGCATCATTAGTAAGGTTCATCCAAATTTCTAGATTATAGATTCCGAATGTCGAACCAATTTGGTCAAATAGTAAGATCAATTCCAAGTTCCATTTTTTATATTCTCAGGTCCAACCCACCCACAATAGTTATATATTGGGTCTGAGAATTTCTAGATTCAGAATGTAGGAACTTAGTTTGTAGAATAATAAGTCCCAATTTGTAGTCCCAATTTTTAGATTCTAGATTTTATATTTTTTTTTCATATTAATTTTTTACCACAGAATTTTTGGAACCAAATATTACTTTATAATTTTCTACTATTTTCAACAAAAAATCCAACACATTCTATATTTACCTTTTTTAATTTTTTTTTTTTATATTTTGGGTTCAAATACAATTTTAAGCATCATCTACTAAAGATGTTCTAATCTATGACTTTGTAGGTAAATTGGATATGATATGAGAATCTAAACATTGGAAATCGGAATGGGCGTTACTATTTAATCCAATGAGCTTCTAAATTTTGAATTAGAATCTAAATCTCGGATGGGCTTACTAACGATGCTCTTAACAACTACACTCTTTATTGCTTAAAAAAAACTACTCTCTCTCTCACTTTCCACCTTTGTTAGCAATTCGACAAACGAAAAACAAAAACAACAAAAATATAAATATAAATCGACACAGTATAAATAAAATACGTTGAAAAATGTCAAATAATCCTCAAACGAGAAACATTCGGATTAGATTTAATTCGTGTTTAGTACGTTTCATATGAACAAATTCAGCACTAAAAATTCGACATGTATTTTTGTTTATCCCTAATAAATTAATAAGCAAATAACTCATTAAACACAAATTCATAAGTCCACATTTTCATCTCATCTCACAAAATGATTATTGATGCAAACAACAATACTGTTGAATTTCTTTCTTGTTAACTAAATATGTTATATGTGAGAATTTTTTTCAAAAGTGTCACACCCCAGAACCAGAATACTGGAGAGCGGGAGCGAACAAAGCCAACTGTGTACACCAGAGTACTCTATACCCCTAGATACGGTCACAACTGTCTAGACATGTCAGGGTTTACTCTACAATCCAACAATCATTCCTGGGTCAAGAGTCCTAGTTATCTCAATTTCAAGCAAGCAATAAGTTACAAGAAACATAATCACCAAACATATAATAGTAAGGCGTCATAAACTATACATACATAGATGATCATGAAGCTAGTTACCAGAATAAAGAACTAGCAAAGTGCAATATTACATGATCAGTTCTAACTATAGTCTAGAATATGCTTTACATGTAGGCCCGCAGGCTAGGATGTCAAGTATCAAAATACGAGCTAAATACGTGCTCGGTGGCTAAACGTCTCAAAAGTACGAGTATAAGATCAGGTGGGTGATGAAGAAGGAACCTACTCAAGTCATCGGGTGCTCCTAGTGTTCACCATCTGGAGACGGGAAGTACGGGAGATCCTGCGGTGTTGCTCCGATATCTGGCCATACAAAACCAGTGGGATCAGATCCCAAAACAGCAAAGTACCACAAGGGAGCCAACTTAGGAACTAAAACCAACATGCAAACATTCAATAGCATAAGTAAATATAAATAAGAGCAATATGTAAGTAAGCAGTTTCAGGAATCAATAACAGGTACAATTTAGGATTAACAGCTGGATGATCCAAGACAAGACAAGACTAGAAACACATGCAATCACGGTCAATCATGACATGTGGCTTACTACCATCAACTAACTAGAGTTATCACAATCCTGGTTACTAACAAATGCAGTTGAGATTTCATACAGCCACATGCCCTGCAGATTATCCGAATTATCCAGACGTAAGAATACATATTATAGATTAATTTAAGTATATAGTATTTTACTAGTAGATTGCAACACTCGACGGTGTGCTGGAAGTATGCCCCTCTCGACGGAGAGCTCCAAATCCATCAGTTGTCGTTGGGATATCGGAATTGCATGTAACCAGAAAATCTCTCTATATGCTTCTAGATAATTATTCTAGTTATTAACTTAGGTAAGTTATCAAGGATTCCTGACCGTGGTGCTTAAAAATCTGTCTTAGACATGATGCAAGACTGGACCATAGCTTGACAAGTACAATCAGGACAGGGACAAGCAAGCAACAACGAAAATTTATCTTATCAGTACAATTCAGTTCTGGAGATTCTAGCATGTCCAGAGTGAGCTACGCCGAGACACTATCCGGTTTCTCAGTACATGTTAGGTATCTGGAGTCAGGGATCAGGTTCATTCAGTACAAGTCAGATGCCGTGAGTTCTCAGTTTAACAGTGCCATTACATTCCATATTCTGGTAAGTGTAACATCCAGGTTATAAGCAATTTTAGAAATAACATGCATCATATGAATTTAACTAATTGGGCCAAGCAAAAGGAGTAAATAATCCATAAGAGAACATATAACAAAGGAAATATTCTACTATAAGTGCTAGAGGTGCATGAGATGAGCTGGCCGTGGGCAAGAAACTGGCCGCATGGGTCAAACACAATGTCCACTCCTCGGTACAAGGGTTGAGTGACAGAAAATAAATACAAGGTCAGAAAAGTGACTGATGTGACTGGCCAATAAAGCGTGTCAGAAAAGTGACCGATGTGACAGGAAAGTGACTGTCCAATAAAGCATGTCATGGAAGGAAAAGACAAAATAAGTGAAAACTGTGCCAAGACGTCACTGAGTCATGCATTAAAGGAAAAGGGGAATGCATAACTCGGGACCGCATGTACAACTCGACTGCATGCTCCTCTGGGCCGCATGGAATCAGGAACTTAGAGAAATTTCTTTCGTTCAAATTTCATGCGTTTGGCCAAAGGGCACATGTGTATATTCAATCATGCGTCCAACAAGATGGCCGCATGCTGAGTTTGGAACAAGGAGTCCATGTCGCATGCCGAGCAGGCCGCATGGAACTCCTTCGTCCCAGAACAGTAAGTTTCAGCCATAGGAAAGCTCTAAGTCTGAAATCTAGTTCCTCAATGAAATCACATTTTCAGTCCAAATTCAGAGAAGTAAAGTTCTAAACCACTTGAAATCAGTTGCTCTCTCACATAGAGCAATTACTTTTGGAAAACGACAAGTTCAAAACCATGAAAACTCAAGAATGCAGATCTAGTCCAACCAAGCTATCAAAATCGAAAATACAAAAAAGTAAACATGTAGAGGAGTTCATAGAGCACAATAAAGACTAATAAAATACAAGAGATCTACAATAATGTAAAAGTGCAAGTTATTTCTCACTGACAAGATGCACTTGCCTAAAACCACCACTAAACACTACCACTAGTACCAAGAAAAAAGGGACCAGCCTGGACTGCTCTCGACTAAGGAGGAGGGGAGAGGAAAATAAAAGAAAATGAAAAGAGGAAAAAAAGTGAAAGAATGTAAAAGAGAGAGAGAGAAATAGGGATTATATCAAGAGTGGTTAATACTATTCACAAATCTAGAAATTATATGAGAGTATCTAGAGAAATCCAAAAAAATATACGATAATCAATATACAACAATAGCACACATATATAAGATATGAACATAAAAAAAATGCGATAGGGAGACGAATCTCACAAAAAGTACGTAAATATTATACATATTCGTACGTAACATATTTAAAATGTCACATCTTAAAATTCGCTTATTAATTCGAATATTTAAAAAATAAGTAAATATTATATATTTTTGAAAGATAAGTAAAAATTAGTGTATTATACACGTTCTATTCGGATGATTGCTAACCGGACTTCCCACTCTCTCTCTCTCGTCTCTCTCTAATACTCAACTCCACAACTCCACAACTCCACCAATGTTCCTTCCCCAAAACCCTAACCCTGATCCTAATTTGATCCGGCGGCAATGGAGATCCTCTCGCCGAGGGGACGCTTCCACCACCAGCGCCTCCTCCTCCTCCTCCCGCTGACCCTGGCGAACCACCTCACCGCGCTTTGGATCCTCATCTTCGCATGACGCTGTTCCTCGCCGAGGGGGGCGTTATTGTCGGACTCCAGGTGAAAAAAGTCTAAATTTTTATGGAAGGAATTGCTAATTGTTCACTTGTCTACTCACCTTTCTCATAGGAAACACGAACACTCCCCAAATCAGTGCATGTCCGTGTCACAATGTGTCGTATTCGTATACGTACTGGACACAATATGGACACTGCAAAATGCACTATGACATGCCAAAATATGTGCCTTGTTCGCGTCCCCATGTCCATATAGTGCCGTGTTGTGTCCATTCAACATTGCCTTTATCCTATTGTTTGGAGCAGCTACATTGTTCCTTCAGGTTGTGTTTGGTATGCAGACTGTACTATTGTCGGAAATCTTTGGTCCTGGGAATTTTATTATCAGATATTAAATTCATGGAAAATTTATACTATCGTGTTTGGTATAACATATAATATTTTTTTGAATATAGAAACCATGTTCTTGGTACTATAAGTAAATTCCTAGAGATATGATGTTCTTGATCTATGTTGCACTTGGTATACGGATTCAATATTTCCGAGAATTCTCTAATATTGGAAATTTTATTGCTTGTCATGGAAAATTTATATTACTGTGTTTAGAATATATAAATATTTTTGAGAATCTAAAATTCATGTATTTATTACCATAAGGAATTTTCTAGAAATATGACATTTTTGATTTATAACATAATAAATTAAGTGAATCTCTTACTCAGGAGACCTAGTTAGAGTCCTACCAACGACATGCTATTATTTTAATTAGCGAGGTGATTCTATATTAGCGTTATCCGACCATAATCCTACTAAATTGAACCCGAACACATACTCCTACTGAAACCTGTTGACCCAAACCCTAACCGAACTTGTCGAGAACCCAAATAAGGGCCCGAACCCGACCGAGCCAAATTTGAATATGAAGCTGACTGATCCATGTGGAAAAATTGTCTTATCAGAAATTAAAATATGTCTGGGTAAATTTCTTTATAACATAGAAAAAAACATGTCACTTTTGTGACTTTTCCATCCTTGGTTTCTTGGATAATTAAAAAAAATCATGAAAACAAAACCATTTACCCTATTTTTAGAAAATATGGTCCGTCAATTAGTGGCACAAGAAAGATCGGCCCAACCTGTTCAGTCACAGCTATTGACCGGATCCAATCAATCAATCAAACTTTTAATAATTATGTAGTTTATTTAGCAATAGTTCTTCTAAGCAAGATGTAGGTGTTTAGGCTCTCCTCTGGCACCATTAGTGATAGATACCGAGCTATCCCCTGCTTTCTATCCCCTTGAAGCCTTCATGATGACAAAATACTCATAGGTTCTCTGTATAGGCCTGTATTATCACCCAAAGATTGCACCGTCTATTAACACCAATTCTAGCTCTCGTGATTACACAATACTTATGCTTTAGGCATCCTTAATTCTCACTCACATCTCTATCCTCTCTTTTTAGTTCTAAGCCACACACTTTTTGGTCAGCTGTACATTTGAAGGATCAAATCATAACACACAATCGAGGAGTCGTCCTCCCCTCGTCAACCCATCTACATTACTATTAGGATCCAGGGAGGCGTAGGTTTGGTTATCCAGGCTCGCTCGTAGTGACCTCGTAAAAAATGCCCAACACAAATGCACCTTTATCGCCATTAAGTTGTTGAGTGACATCTTCTCTTTTGCATTAGCAATTATTGTATCCTTATCTCGTCTTCAATTATAATTTTGTATTACTGTTAATTATTGTGGCAGTCTATCTCCGTTGCACATGTCCCAACTATTTAAACATGTTGCACATGTCCCAACTGTTTGAACATATACTACCGTCATATTATTCTTCAAGAAGCAACACTAACTTCCATGGAATACACCACTTTCTAGTATTTTCTTCATCCCACAATTCATGTAGTCCTATCACTTATCTTGCAAATCAGTTTATTAACTCTGAAATTTAGTATAAGCTATAAAGTGCACCCCCTTTCTCTAAAATAGGCTCTAGGACGAAAAATTAAGCTTATATAAGTGAAACAATGAAGCCAAGCTAAATTTGGACTTGGGCCCAAAGTGAGCCCATCTGAAAATTAACCCTGAAGGCAACAACCATATTCTCCTGTTACAGTTATTTAGTTTATGTATGATGTGTACAGGAAATAAATTGTCTTAGGTCGTAATGAAGATAAGTGGAAGAAATGGTATGATTTGAAAACAGTTGCATATGTTCTTTTTATCAAATTACTGTACTACATCTGTAAATTTAAATTGTTGTTTGCTACCTGATTATACCGCATAGTGTCACCTGCCTGTGCAGTTAGTAATTCGTGGAAGAGTTTGGCCTTGGAGGAAAAATGCTCAAATTACTTGGTAACTCCAGTTTTTATTTTATTTTTTATTTTTTACATTTTGTGTCTTTTCCGTACTTCCATTTATAGTTTTTTGAGCTGCTCTAGAAAGGAGTTGACAGGAATTTCAAAGCTATTATTACTTCTATCATTTAATGTTGATTTTCTTCCCTTGCCTCCTTTCCTCCCTGATAGTATGAGTCTTTTAGATATATTATTTGCTACCTTTAGAGAGGAGTCCTTACCAGAGCTAAATGGAAGATACATGTAACTGACCCTAAAAATTTGGTTAGGAGAAAAACAATGATTTATGAAAGCTTATTACTTATGATTGCAAGAATGTAGGAGTCCCCTAAAGTTAGGAGAAAAACTATGATTTATGAAAGCTTATTACTTTCCATTGCTGTATGCTGTTTATTATGAGTTATGTGCTATTAAGCTAACTTTTGAAATCTAAAATGATGGATAATTTGATTATGCTTTTGTTGCTTTCCAATTAAGTACTCTTGCCGTTTGCAGACTCTTCAAGTTATTCTTGCTGTTTGGTGTCTTCTAAACATTTAGGATTTGTTATATCCAAAGGGTAAGCTTACATTTTTGCCTGAATGAGAATTCTTTGTTACTGCCAGAAACTTCTTAACCACACAAGAGGACCTCTTGTACAGTAGGGACATAGTAATTTCCATCGTAAGTCTACGCAATTCTCCTTTCTGGACGCTCCATCCTTATGATTGCAAGAATGTCACTATCTCAAATGTTGCCATTTTAGCCCCTATTAGTGGAGCTTCAAACACAGATGGAATAGATCCAGGTAAGCATGCATCTTCCATTAGGACTGCCTTATTCTTTTATACTCCTACAGAGCAAAAAAAAAAGAAAAAGAAAAAGAAAAAGAATTTTCTTTCATCAAGTGTTAATGCCCTGTCATACATGTATTATTTGGTTTCGTGGAACCAAATATGTTTTATATTTTTCTGTCTTTTCCGTACTTCCATATCTAGTCTTGTGAGCTGCTCTAGAAAGGAGTTCACAGGAATTTCAAAGCTATTATTACTTCTATCATTTAATGTTGATTTTCTTCCCTTCTCTCTTTTGCTCCCTGATAGTATGCGTCTTTTAGATATATCATTTGCTACCTTTAGAGAGGAGTCCTTACCAGAGCTAAATGGAAGATGAGCTTTCATGTAACTGACCCTACAAATTTGGTATAAAGGGTTTGTTATTGTTGTATTATATGCATCTCCTGGTCAGGATTTATGTAAAGCATAGAAAGAAAGTTTCTTTTTCTGGTTCTTACATCTTTAAATATACATATAAACTTATGATCCCACCCTCTTGAATCCTAACGGACTCTTGTGAGGACATGTTGATAGAGAATTGTTACATATCTGCCATCCTACGTCCTCTACGTTCTTGACAGCCCATCTTTTTGTCTAAGTGGCATGTTTTGGTCCTCTTTCCCATTACTTAGAAAAACCGAGCCACCGGTTCAGGTACAAGATACTATCTCCTGGACAATTAGACATCCAACCCGTAATTGCAACGACCCTAAGAGCGGAGCTTTACCAACTGATATCCCCTGAGCCAGGTGGAGTATGCATGAAAGAGATGAAGAAAAAAATAGTATTGCTCCTTGACTTAGAGAACATAACTTCAACCTTCAACTTCCTTGATTGAGAATACGCGTAGGCAGAAGGTAGTTAAGATGGGGGCTGCTAGGCTTATGAGTCCTTTCAAGGTTTAGCTATAAAGAGTGGTTGGGATCAGTATGGAATTGCATACGATCGGCCATCGACCAAGATCTTAATCTGCAATGTCTTTCTTTGTTCAATTGTTAGGTGTGCATTTTTTATACTATTTGAACCCCTATATGCCTATACATTCACTAGAGGAATGCATGAACAAATCAAGCTGGAGTCTATGTTCATAATGTTTGACCTATGAAGATCCTTCATATTTTTGTGTTCTACTCTAGAGAACAACCTAGCTAGTGCATATAATAAACTTACAAAGGTATTTCAAAAAAATCCTGTTTAATTATCATATCTTGCTTGTTAGATTTGTGTTATGCGCACCTTATTAATATCCAACTGGACATTAACCTCAAAATTCTGTAGTCCATAGTTAGGGGATTCCTAATAATATCCAGTAGAAGAAAGTTTCTGCATCAGGTCCAAAAAGCTTCTCAGTCCAAGACAGATGTTTCTTAGCTCCCGTTTGGATGCTTCTTTGCTTCTTCTATCCCACATAATCAACTTGGCATTTGGTACGACTAATATTTTTTGGATGCTAAAAATCCATTCACATCTAGGACATGTACAATTTGCTTACTGTTAACTAATTCTTTTGTTAGCTGTCTCTTGTTTCTTTCATTTGGTCATTTTGGCAGGAGCTAGTTTGAAGTTTTGTTTCAAGAATGGAAACAAGCTCTCTCGTCTTTGAAAACTTTTGAAGAAATGTTTGTTCTTCGTGTGTTAACATTTTTAAGTATGAAGTTGAGGATAACAGACAAGAAGCAGCACATCTTCCAGTGCTCTTGTGTGGAGGGACGGGTTATAGGGTCGATTTTTCCATCGCCATGCGAGAATCTCGATCTGTATGGGTGAGGGTGGTAAGCTTGTTAAGAGGTCAACATTGCAGAATAGTACGGATATTGATTATTACTTGTAAGAGCTGCTGTATTATTATGATTCGTTATTCCCCTGAGGTTTTGCCTGCTTCTTTGTATTTGATTTCGGACTGCTACACTAGGGGATCCTTTCTTATTGTCTGTACCTGTACAGTCTAAAGAGAGTGCACACATACAGCAGGTGAGGAGGATCCGAACAAAATCAGTTCATTCATACCCATGCCACAATGATCGAGTCGACATCTAATTTTTATATCAATTTGACACCAAGCCTAGCCTAGCCTAGCCTAGCGTTGCGTAGATGTAATATATGTTTCCATGTTGAGGAGAGAGATGAGTCGATTGCTGGATTTGTATCAAAGTATGTGTATTGTGCTGTTCGCTCTGGAAGAGAGTTCTGCAGTTTATCTGTGTTCAGAAATAATTAGGAAAACTTATTGGTCGTTATTGCAGTTCCATTTTTATCTTCCTAAAGGAGATGCACTTTAGATAGAAACACTGTTCATTTTGTTACATGTCAGGATGTTATTTAAGAATTTATGTCGCTAGTGGTTATCCGGGAGAGGCATAAGAGCTCTGGCTGGGTGGCGGAAGATCTGTGGATCAAGCCACGGGGGCGTATTATTCTTTCTATTTATAAAAAAATGGTGGGAGTTGGACCCAAAAGGCTTGCAATGTAGAATACACAAAGTGACAAGTACAGTGTCTAGTGATTTTTAAAGTTTATAATGCCTGCAGTATATTGAATTTCAATATAGAGTTAAAATTGTCAATTAGTAGTATGGGTATTCACTAACCCAAAAAAAAAAAAAAAACATTGTTGAAATATTGGAGTATGCACCAAATATTGAAGATACAATAGCTTGGCTATGCTCTTTGGATATTAGATAGCCTTACTTGTTTCAGAAATCAGACATTGCAAGTACTTGGGAATGGAAGCTTTGTCCATATTTTGTTGACATGTTTCATTCAGTGTTGTTATTCTTTTTGTAAATGTTTCATAAAGGTGTTGTAATCAATTTTCATGTTTAACGCTGTCAATTCTTTGATTTTCCAAGAACTATCATATATGCACGTGTTTTACACGTATCTTGTAGTGGATGATATTGATGAGTTGATTTAATTTTGCCGCTTTTAATTATATAGTTTAAGGGTTCAACCTTTCAAATTTTGTGGTAACAACTTAAAAGACTTAGCAAGTAGCATGAACATTTCAATTTTCGTAATGCATTAATGCATCTTTTAAATGGTTGTTAAATGAATTTATTGTAGGTATTTTTTAATTAGTAAATTTATTGAAGGGTATTTTTGGAAAGAAAATTTTCACGGTGAAGTTTATTTTTTCCATTATATAGTAGAATGGATTCCATTATATACTAGAATAGATATACAAATCCTCTTGTGGAAAGAGTATGTTTTGTTTTCAATTCACCTACAAAATTCAAATAGGAACTCACAATAAGAACATGCAAGTATCTGTACAATTTTTTTTATTTAGGCCTTTGACTTTGTTTCCAGTTTGGAAGCGTCCGTCGCTGTGATCATCCCGCAAGGCCCGTCGACAAGCGGCGGTCCGCACAGACCTTCGTTCCCCTCGAAGGACTTCGCGTCGAACTTCGCTCCGAGGCCTGCTGATATCTTTCGGGAGAAGCGGCTGCCTTCGAGGTGGAGCTCGTTTAGTGTCTTGACGGTGGCGAGGGTCGGAGGGATCGGACCGGAGAAGTCGTTTGATAGATTCAGCTTCTTGAGGTGGTGGAGGATGTCGAAATAGCCGGCCGGTATTGCTCTGGAGAAGCTGTTGTCGTTGAGGTAGAGGTTCTTGGGGATGGGGTTGGAGAGGGAGTTGTTGGAGAAGGAGAGCGAGCGCAGCGCGGTGAACTTCTTGAGCACGTCGACGTTGATCGTGTCGGAGAGAGAGAGAGAGAGAGAGAGAGAGAGAGAGTGAATCAAGGCCCTGGCCGGTGATGATGCCCTTGAAGCAGAGGATGCCGATCCACGGAGCGTTGTCGTCGCAGGGGTCAACGGTGGGGTTCCAGGAGGATAGGGAGGGAGGGTTGGAGAAGGACTCCTTGAGGAGGAGGAGGTTGTTCGCGTCGTTGGAGGGAGTCGGGGCCGCGGTGGAGAGTGACAATGCCATTGCCAGGAGGCTTGCAGCGGCCATGGCCTTGAGAAGAGGAGATGTTGATCTTGGTTCTGCTTTGGTAAGGGGAGAAGAGAGGAGAGGGGAGAATGGCGGTGAGGAAAGGAAAGGAAAGGAAGGAGGGAGAGTAAGAATAGGGAGAGACGAAACGTTGGTTTAGATGTGCAATGTTGACCAGGTCAAATTTTTTTTGTGGCGGGAAAATGTTGCTTCAGATTTGTGGGCCAATTTTGGGAAATTTTGACTGTAAATTTGATCAATACTGAAACAAAGGGACATCAGTGTGTATGTATCCAGAGTTTAGGGCATCGGCAAAATAAGGGGGAGAACTTTGATACCGTCAGTGGCTGGCATATGAGCCCCCACTCAAAGGTTATACCGGCATGTTTTTTCGAAGTAAGAGGAGGCCCACATGTCAGCTACTGTATCAAAGTTTTTCTCAAATAAAAGGTAGACCCGAGTTCATTTGGAGTCAAAATTTTCAATAACTTTTGGTACAAAATTTGTTTATTTTAAGCATACCATCAAGATATGTTGGTCTTGAATATTTTTATGTAATACGGATTTTCATCAGTTTTTCGGCAGTTGGATTTACGTTTGGACCGGCTAGCTTGGGAGCTAAGATGGAGGTTTATTGGCTCCATTAAAGGGGACGATGAGACAATTTCTTTGGTGTGTTCATCGAGGAGACTCAAAGAGAGTCCACCACTTCTACGAAGAGCTCAGTGCTCGCTCATAGGTCGATAAAAGAAATATTTTGATCGTAATATCGTCAATTGTATTGGAAAAAATTGTCGCCAGAGACGATTTAGTGGACAATCTTTATTATGTGCGAAGTTCTAGTTAGAACTGGGGGATGTGTGAACTTATTCTATATCTTTTCTCATTCTTGAGAATTTCATAAGAATCGAATCTTGCGACGATATTTGTATTATTTTTTTCATATAGAAATTTTGATGACGAAGCCATCACATATACGTTTTCTCCTCCTCCTCCTCCTCCTTCCATCCAGGCGAATATAACTTGTTGAAGAAGTTGATCTTCTTCTCCTGTTCTGATATTCGTTAGGAGAAATACAAGACCGAGAGCCAAAGAAGAAATTTTGCCATTATGTTCACAG